>CM053502.1:171382700-171420978 GCA_028627145.1 Eidolon dupreanum | reverse complement strand
TTTTTTTTTTTTTTTTTTTCAGTTTTATGTTATGGAATCAGGTGGTAGCCACAATGGAGAAATACATTTTCCGGCAGCTGTGAACATTATCATGGATACGTACGTACACACTCCAAAAGAAATGAAAGCATCTGGGTATTTTTCCAGATGCATTGAATTTATTGAAAAGAAACATAAGATGCATCTCATTGGATGGAAGAGGAATGGATGAAGTGTTTATAATAAATTGCAAATTAATGGTAAGTTTAACAATCTAGAGTAATTTCTTACGCTGGGCAAAAAAGATTGATTTTTCACGTTTGCCTTTCAATGCGCTTTATTTGTTCATCTCTTTGAAGATGGGAACAATTTGTATAATTCTAAAGGAAATGTTTACAAGTAAGAAATGTCATAATAGTAGAAGTCGATGCCACCTAGGTGGCATTAGGTAGTTTTGTCAGATTATATTGCCTTATGAGGCTAACCCCGGTTTATGGGTAATGGCGTATATGCGTACCAGCTTTGTCGATTAGAATAGCAATAATAGAATAATAAATATCTTCAAGAAGAAAGATGGAACAGCTGATTGCATCAACAGTTAGTGTGCCAGGTGAAACGAACGTTTATAAAGCCTATCTTCTGGGGTAGCATCGCTGCCTTAGGTCATAGGTTAATGGAACATAGTTTGGATGGGCATGGTAAATTGCATAGAATGACATCCAAAGTCTCCACTCTGTCCTTCCAGCTTATACAAGCTTCAGAAACAGTGAAGCCCCTTGGCTGTGAAGAAAACACAATTTTCTTTACCAATTCCCCCTGAAATCTCCCTGTGTGTCTTTTGGTCCTACCAGAGCTGGCTCAGTTTATTTCTGGTACTGTACTGAGTGAGACAAGTGTTTGGGATGGGTCTTGTGGACGTGACTTGCTTCGTGTGGGCTGCTGAGGGTGAGAGGGAGTGGAGATAGTGCCGGGCAGAAGAACAAAGAGCTATTCTCAGCTGGAATGTTATTGGCCTTTGGGGCAAGATAAATCGTTTATCATGAAGCACTGAGCTCTGTCACAAACACTCCAGAAATAGCGTTCCTGGCTTGGGCCTCCACGTGTCAGCAATACCTCTCGGGCTTTGTGACAACTGGCGGACATGCTGTCACGTTGCTAAAACTTCCTCTCGCGCTGGACCTCTGGTTGAGAACCTCTAGGATCTGACTGATGTCACCTCCCAGCCCAAGAGTCATTTCTTACAGCCTTTGCATCTCTAGCCAAGAGCACAGAAAGAATATGACTTTTCTTCCATAAGCCAGGTTGGACCCAGTCTATAAGAATCACGTCTACCTAGAGATTTGTGCATTTCTATTTCTACAAAAAATGCAATTTTTTCTTTATAATGAAAGAGGTTTCCTACTATTTTAAAGCCAGATTCCAAACCATGTACTTCATGCCCAGGGCAATATGGAAATCTGAGGACCCTTGTTCAAAAAGTAGGGGGGAAAGTCCAATTAAAGTTGTCAAATATAAAGACTTTTACTTACAAATATTGTATGACTTATGATACACAGTAGAGCAATAGTGACACACAAATACAAATTGCAAAAAAAAATTACATTATAATTCTACATAACATAAAAATACTTTATTGATACCTTAATTGATCATAAGATTTTTCCAGCTTACTTTTCTGCAAATGCATTTATTAGGTCATCAAATTTTATACTTTTGGCAACATTGAGAAAACTTTAACCAACTGCTACTTTTATTACTATCATTTTTCAAGGACTTTAAAGAAATTGGACATCTGACAGGTAATTGGTACCAATGATAAACAATGTATGCAAGATGGAACTGGTTTCTGTAGCGGCCCCTGGCTCTCATTTTCCTTATTTCCTTTTTAAATTATGTTACCCAGGTACAAATTTGGAAACCGCCTTCTTAGCACTAACAAGTAAGTCTATTATGAATAGAGGAGCTTACTTGAAAATCTATGTAGGGGAAATCTGTCACACTTAATTAAAAATAACATTAGTAGTTTTGGGTAACAGTAAAATTACACATAATTATGAAACTTTGAGTTTTGGAAAGGATTGGCCTGCTGATCTAGCCGTTACTGGAGCTGTTAAGAATATTTCATAGGCTGCGATGACACCAGGAAACATTTCTGATAAATTATTTCAAAATAGAAATTTTGGTTCATCTAGAGATGACAATTCTCACAGGTAGTTTTTCTGAAATGTTAACTCTTCACGCAAATCAGTTTCATGAAAGTCTGAGTTTAATTTTCAAGTGAATTTATGCCATGGAATTTTGACATTTCCTCAAGATAGTTCCTGTATCTTGTCCAAAATTTATAAGAAGGTTCCATTCATTCACATCTTTGTGAACACTTCCTATTGTCCGTATTTATATTTACTTATTTCTTATTGGTTCTGTTTCTTGGGAAAATCCTGACTAATAGGCACATAATAATAGAAATACAAGAAGCAAAATCTGTCAGACACGAAGGGAGAAATAGACGACTCAATATAATAGTTGGAGACTTCACTATTCTGTTTACTTCTGACTTATTTGTTTTTTTGCTTCTAAAATGTATCTATTATTCAGAGAACAAACTGACGGTTGCCAGATGGGACACGGGTTAGGGACAAAGGAGAAGGGATTAAGCAGTACACATTGGTAGTTACAAAACAGGCACAGGGATGTAAAAAACAGGTAGAGAATGAAGTCAGTAATGTTGGAATAACTATGCATAGTGCCAGGTGGGTACTAGACTATTTGGAGGATCACTTTGTAAGTTATATAAATGTCTAAACACTGTGCTATACACCCAAAACGGATATAATATTGAATGTCAACTGTCACTAAAAAATGTAAAAAACAGTAATAAATAAATAAAGTGAATCTACTAGATAGCATAGCTGGATCATGTTTTGGTTTTTATTTGTTTGTTTCGTTTTTTGCACCTTCTCCCATCTTTGCCTTTATTGACGTGTGTAATCCATTTAATATAATTACTAATAAGATAGACTTTACCGCCATTATTTTGTCTTCTTTTTCTTATATGCCTTCTGTCTTCTTTCTCCTTTACTTCATTGGGGCATCATTTATTGTAGATACATGTTTTATATTTTACCATTTAAAATTCCTTTTTGTTTCTTTTTACTATTTGAGCTATTTTGTTTCTCTGGAGATTACAATTAACTTCTTAATTTAAGATAATCTAATTCAGATGAATACCAACTTTAATTCCAGGAGCTCACAAGTCAGTGCTCCTATAAAGCTCTGTTCTTTCCATACTCCTTGGTGATGTTGTTATTTAAATTACGTCTATTTATGTCAAATGATCATCGACACATATTTTATGCGTTATAATACATTTATTTCTCCTCTCTGATTTTTTACAAACTACAGTAAGCAGTAATCCCAATGTTACGAAACATAAACTATGTTTACACTGCCCTTTACATTTCTTCACGTAGTAACTTTGCTGCTACTATGTGCATGTCTTGTACTTGATGAGTTCTTTCTCCTCCAACTTTCAAGATTCTCTTCCTTTTTTTTTTTTTTTTTTTTTTTTTTGGCTTCCAAAGTTTGTATTATGAAGTGTTTAGATGTAGATCTTTTTGAACTTAGTCTACTTGGATTTTATTGAGCTTCTTGGATTTGTATGAATATTTTTCTCCAAATTTGGAAAGTTTCTGTCATTATTTCTCAAAGGTTTTCTTGTCCTTTCTTTCTTTCCTTTCTTCCTGAGACTCCCATTATGCAATATGTTGGTGCATTTAATTATGCCCCACAGATCCCTGAGCTCTGTTCATTTTTCTGCATTTTTTTCTTTCTTTTCTTTATACTGGATATTCTCAATTTAGCTATCTATCATCCAATTTATTGATTCCTTCTTCTCTAGATGCAGAAGAAATACATTGTTGAATCTCTCTGGTGAATCTATTATTTTAGTTGTTATACCTTTTTAACCCCAGCATTTCTTTTCGTTTTTTGAAATAATTTCTATCTCATTATTTATATTCTCTATTTGGTGAAATATTATTCTCATACTTTCCTTTAGTTCTTTAGACATGATTTCTTTAGTATTTTGAACACATTTAAAATAGCTTACTTAAAGTCTTTATCTAGTAATTCCAACATATAGTCTTCCTCAAGAACAGTTTCTACTGATGGTTTCTTTTCTTGTGTGTGGTCCATACTTTCTTATTTCTTTGCAGCCTCATAACTTTTTTTTTTATTGAAACTGGATATTTAAAATAACATAATGTCACAAATTTGGAAATCTAATTCTCACATCGCCCCGGTTTTCTGTTTAAACTGTTCATTATAGTTGTCATTTTCTTCTCATTTTGAGACTTTTATCAACTAACTCTCTAAGTAAATGCACATGGCACTCAAGATTTTCGGGATAATTTTAGAGCTTACCAAAGCCCTTATGGACATCTCACTTCCCAACTTTCTCTTTTAATTTTTGGTTTCTGCGTTTGCCCCAACTATTCACCACCTCCAGCAACCATCAAGTTGTTTTGTTTTGTTTTCCAACACTTGCCTCCAGAGAAAGAATCGTTTCACTGGGAGAGCTACGAGGCAAGTCAAACACAGACAGTTGTGAAGTGGAGTTTTCAGGGACCTGAGAGATAAATCAAATAGTGACACTTTTCTGGAAATCAAGCTCCAGCCCCATTCTATTTCCTTCAGTGGTCTTCAGGCTACTGATTTTCATGATAAGTGTGAGCTATTATTTTTCGAGGCTACCACGAAAATCTAAAGTAGGAAATGGGACCAGGGCAAGTTAAAAAGCCATGAAGCCAGTTGTTTTTATCCAGATTCAGCTATTTTTCTCAGTTAAATGCTACCAGATTTCTGGAAGCCTTTGGTTAATTTTCAGAGTTCTGGAAAAAGCTGATTCTGACTTTTCGTTCAGAATCTCTCATCGCTTTGATGGAGAGGAGAATATTGGGAGCTTCCTACTCCACAGTTTTCACTAACCCCATGTATACGCTTTCATTCTGTAATAGTTTACTGACAAAATATCCTGTCTGGACATTGCACATTCCTTTTTTGGTACTCAGATGATAGAGTTAATATATGTGCCTCCCGGATGCACGCCATTGGTGAGTGGACAAACTACATCCCACCATGCGTTCAAGTGCTGTTCTTGTATGCAGCCTCTCCTAAGGCCATGACTGCTGTTGCTGCAACTGCTACCTCTTAATTATTTCATCAGTTACATGTAAGGTTTTAGGGATGGCGCTAGTTATGTTCCATCCTTGGAGAATTGAAAAATAGGCTCTCATCTCACTTTCTGGGCTCATGGTTCTGAGTCAAGAGACAAAGCAAGGCCAAGAACCCTCACAGGCAGAGAACTTGAGTAATAAACACCTGTAGCTCAGTCTTCACCCTCCCTCTAACCTCTGCCTGGGCTCCCCGTAGGCCAAACCCAGTCAGAAGCCAGAGGACAACTGACTGTGTTGCCTGCAGCCTGTCTGCTGGGGCAGAGCATGGGGTCAGTCTGGAGGCTGATGGGAGATGGGGCTGCGCAGAACAGCAGGTCCATGCCTGGGGACCTGTACTAGTTTCCTGGGCCTGCCATAGCAAAGTGTCACAAACCAGGTGGCTTTACACAGCATAAATTCACCTGTCAAAGTTCTGGAGACTAGGAATCTGAAATCAAGGCCCTGGTCCCTCTTAAAACTGTAAGGGAACCCTTCCTTGACTCTTTCTAGCTTCTGGGGATCTACTGGCAATCCTTGGCACTTCTGGTCTTGTAGATGCATCACTCTATCACCCCTGTGCCTCTGTCCCTTCACACGACTTTCTTTTTATAAGGATGCCAATCATTCGATTAAAGCCCCACCCTACTTTAGCATGAGCCCCGCTTATTTAATTACATATTCAATGACCTTACTTGTAAATAAGGTCACATTCCAACAAACTGGGGTTAAGATACTGATGTATCTTTTTTTAGGGACACAATTTCATCCATCACAAAGCCAGCGGGGAAGAGAAAGGGATACTGTTCGATTAGGATGTAAAAATGAAAAAAAAAAAATAGTGTACTATAACAGATTCAGTTAAATCAAAATATAAATATGGAAGAAATAATGATATTAGCAAAACAGTTGTCAACAATTACAATGACTGCACATGGGGTTGAAACACTAAACTATATTCTATGGCTAGTGAAACTGAGATCCTTATAACCTGCTAGGTGATAAGTCAAATAACATCTATTTTCTGCTGACACATTTGCAACAGAAGCTGTTAAATTATGAAAGCAAGAAGTTTACATCTATGAGAACATGAGTGCCTTCTGTTTTATACTGATATGTCTACATTCAAAAGATAATTAGCTTAGAAACTACGTTAAAGCCCTGATTGCTACAAATGAGAATCAACCACGTCAGTGGATTCCAGTTCTAGAATATATCAGTTTGAAACTGTACCAAATGTATCATTTTAGCTTCTCACTTGTGTTACTTGCTTGATTCATTTGCATGGAAATCTATGTCTCCGTAGCCAAAATTCTCAGCTTTGGTTGTTACAGCTGTTTTAAGAGGCAATTTGGATCATTGTCGAGTCGGCATAATTGCTGGTAAGGAACTTGCAAGCATTCTAGAAACACAGCAAAATTCCGCTGCAGATTATGTGAAGGTTGCCAGGGCCCAGGGCCTCTGTGGGAACTCTTATGGGTCTCTGCTGCGGCCAGGCGTCTGTTTTCATATCGTAAAGCCACGGGAAGCAGGTAAGGGAGGTGACAACAGCACCGCAGGCCTGGGACAGAGCTCTAAGCAGTCACGAAGCCAACTCACGTGCTGATGGCTCGCGGGCCTTCGTGAACCAAGCGTGAAAAACATTTGCAAAGCTGAGTTCATAGCCTTCAAATTTCCCTTACTTCTTTTTAGAAAAGAGAAGAATAATGGAACCATATCTTTGAGGTTTGCTTTGCCTTCGAAAAATCCTACAGGTGGTGCTTGCGGTAGAGATCTTCCGGGGTTTCAGAGTCATCAAAGCGAGTAAGAGCCGATTCTTTTGTGAAACAAAAACTTGAATTTCTTAAGACAGAAAAATAGTGCTCTGACCAAGAAAACACGTCTGCTCCACTAACCTGACCAGTGTTTTTCTCTTTAAGAATCCAAGGTCCAGGTTAGCTTTCTTCTGACAATCATATAAGGCGTGAAGGAATAAATGTGCTCGTTGTTGAGTCAATTGATTAGAAAATCATATAAAATAACCTAGAAAGGATGGAGGTGTGTTTGTACCGGGGGGAGAGCAACAGGGGTCCCCTAGATCACCGTGGGGTGACAGAATCCAACAATTCACGTGAAGGACGGTGGAGTTCTTAGAGATCCAAAGCCAACGTGGCCTCTGTTGGGGAGCTGCTACAGGCTCGGGCAGCACAGTGACGTGTAGGTACAATTTTCAGTCCAGAGAAATGGAGCATGCTAATAAATAATAATGAAAAAATACTAATACTACTACTAATAATAATAAAGAAGAAGACTGACTTCCATGTGACAGAAAACATTCAGGTTCTCCCCGGAAAATTTTGGGTACTTGTTTTCTACGGATTATACCCTGATCTACTAGAGCGTGTAATACAAATAAAATGAGTGAGATGTGATCTGTGATTCCAAAACCCCGCTTCCAGAAGGCAGACAGACAGGTAAATAATTTCTGATATCACGAGAGAAAAGAAAGGTGGAAGAGATAGAAAAAAAATAAGGTGGTGTCGGCATAAAGAGACAAAAGGTGATGTGAAATTGGGAAAACCCAGCATCATTTTCTAATGAAGAGACATTTTGAAATGGGCCCTGAAAGAAGAATAAGGTTTCACTAGGTGGAGAGGACAGTGAGGCCACCAGGGTGAGGGAATTCCGTGGATGGAGAAGAGGCGGTGCGGGTACTGCTCGGCCTCCCCGCACACGCTTGGTTTGGGGACAGACACTTCCTATAAAGGACCCTGTGCACTTCTGTCAGGGTCATCAGGAGCCCGGTTCCTGCTGCAGCCACCCAGCCCTGGGCAGCAACGGGACGCGGCCCAGACAGCGTGCAGAGACGGGGCGTGGCCGGGCTCCCACGAGACTTTATTTACAAGACGCGTGGCACACAGACATCCTTTGCTACCTAAACACTCGATAAGGTCAGGGGTTTTTGTCTGTCTTGTTCACTAATTATCCCAAATACTTAGACCGCGCCTGACATGGAATGCATGATCGATAAACATTTTTTTTAATGGAAGTACAATGGACATGTAGCATATTAGTTTCAGATGTCCAACATAACGACTTGACATTTGTGTGTAGTGTGAACTAATCACAATAACAATCACCGTCGGTTAACATCTGTTAAACGATGAGCACGCGAAAGGAGTAGAACACGAAGCTGGACAAAACGGAACAGGACCACAGCTGAGAAGGCGCGACTCTCATCCGAACGTTTTGTGTCATACCAGAGGCAACAGGAAGCCACCGAAGGTTTCCTACAGTGATCATTCCTGCATTCCAGCCCTAGCAGATGAGCTTGATGGATTGAACAGCAATGACATTCGAAGCAGAAATCCTGGCATATCACAAACTTATGGAAGAGAAAGAGGTTCTGAACCAGGGCCTTGACCTTTGGACATAAACGAAACATAGATCATGGAGACGGGACCGGTAGAGCCCAGCCACGTGCTGGAGATGTGAGGGAGGAATTTAGGATGGTTCTTGGCAGCTAGAAGCACGGCTGACCTATTCATGATTCTCAGAAGCCAGAATACTTTCAGGGATGAGTAATTAATTAATTCTGGAAAAGTCAAGTGTAGATGAAGGTGCTATATCCACGTATAAATGTCATGTCCAGTGGGTCATCAGGAAGTTAGGTTACTAGACAGTTCTTCTCTTGGGTAAGAATTAAATGTGACAGACTCATACGATTATCAGTAAGTTATTCCTCTGCCTGGACATTTAGAGGGTGGTTCCCAAATGTCCTCTCAAGTAACATAGGCAAAGAAGGAGACTTAAAGGAAACGAGAGCCAGGGACCTCTATTAAAATCATTTCTGTCATGCATATATTGTTTGTCATCGCATCCAATTAACTGTCATATATCTAATTTCTTTAAAAGTCTTGTTAAAAAAAAAACTAGTAAAATTATCAATTGGCTGAAGTTTGCAAGAAGTTTATATTAATGAAGCGGGGACATGCTTTGACATTTGAGGTCCTGATCTGCACCAAAAATAAAGTTTTACGTTCTTTACCATGTGGATCCCCAGGGCCCAGGCTAATTATAGATGTCACTCATCACCACTTAGTGCCTGAGAAAGAGTCCTGCGGGAACGAAAGCACACGTACTCGCAATTTTCCTTACGATTCTACTCCCAAAACACTGTTTTATGTCACCGCAATTGCAGGAGGAAACCCTGATGAGAACCATGATGAAATTCGGTCAGAAACCAAAGAATGAACGTGACCCTATTGAAGAAGGAAGTCTAAGGCTCGCTGCCCGTGGTCCTTCCGGAAGACCATGGTTTCGACCTCACGATCGTTCGCTCCTTTCTTTAGTGTGTCATCGTCAAAATGTCATTCCTGAGTATTCTGTTTCCTACTGGATCCATTGTACATGTGAATGGCTGGAGGGTGAGCCAGGTGGCATCCATGTGACCGAAGTGGCTGAAAGCAGCAGAACAGGCGGGGCTGTCAGCGTGGGGACCACGGGTCCTTGTGAAAGACTGAGGAGCGGGGGGCTGCAGGCGACTCCACTAGAAGGTGGCTTTGTGGCACTAGCTCTTCAGATTTTTATGCAAAGCAAGACAAGGCATGTTTCACGTGAAATTTAGGAATGTTTAAATGCTGGCAATTAATTAATTTTTAATGTGTGTGGGTCAAACAAGAGGTAACTGTGTGTCCTCGGTTTGCTGTCTCCTGTTTTAAATTATTTTCCTGTGAGAGACCATTGATGAAGTCTTCGCTAATTGATCACCATTAGCCTTTTTTTTTTTTCCCCAAGCAAATATATTTCTAAAAAATTTACAGGATCCGATTCGGGCCAGAACAAAAATTATCATGATAGATTAAAGAACAGAGAATTATCATGATAGCAGACATTTTTTTCGAGTTAACTTTGTGTAATGTGTTTTAAGTGACTTAGATGCTGTACTATATTTAATAATCTGCGAATACTAGAAATTGTGGCGCAAAGAGACACATAATCCACACGACTTCTAAGTGGCCAAGTCATGAGTCGAACGCCAGGAGGCCGAGCCCAGTGCCTGCGCTCTTGGCACTGTGCATCCCGCCACATATTTGTCCTGGGATGGGAGAAAGTACCTCGGCCTATCTGATCTTGGTTTTCTTGTTACTAAAATAGAAGTTTCAAACTATCTGCCCATGTGTTTGTGGCGAGGATAAACGGTGGATAGTATGTATGAGGTTCTTGAATACAGCCGAGTGTCGTTCAAACTTAAACTTATGAAAAATCTGTATAAGGTGCTCAGCTGAGCCCAAAGCCTATGTCACCAAGCTTTGTCAGAACAACTGGCACCGTCAAGTTAATTCTGCAGCCGAAGCACGGCGTGGCCGGCGGTGAACTTCTAACAGTGTTCAGCTTCGCCGTCTCACTGTTAGACTTCTAAGTGTTTTAAATAGCAGCTAAATATGCAAGGAAATGGGATGCGGCCTATTGTGCAATTACAGTGCTACATCCAGACCTGCAGCCAGCATTACGGCTGTTCAATTTTGCTTTGCTTAGTGGGCGACCACCACCCGCCCTTTCTGCTGTTTGAGTTACCAGTGACCGAAGACATGCCAGGATGTCATCTATTGTTTCGTAGCCCTCACTCAGGAGCTGGAAGGTAGCATCCTAGCGTCTAAGCTAGCATTTGCTTTTACGAGCTGGCATTCTGTACATTCTGCTAATTAGCCCGGCTACACTGCATGTCTGACCCTGGTGACTTTCCTTAGAAGGTCGAACGACTGATCAATAAAAAGTAGCTAAGGACTTATTATTCTCATTGCTTTCTGGGCATACTATTCTGCCATGGACTAAGGAGGAAGAGAAGAAACAAGCCACTGATACCTTCTGTCTCTCTCTGACGTGTTAAAAGTAAACTCTATCAATTATAGATGGCACACACCAGGACAGGATGGCAATATTTTTTAATGAGCTTCTGATGTCTCATCCAGGGGAAACTGACAATTTAGAGTCAGTTTTGCGAGGCAGCCAGGCTGACAACGTACCTAAATCGTTATATGCGGTTTGTCATCCAAACAGCTCACCTGGAAGGCTGGGCACAGCAGGAAGGAATCTCACGAGCAGTTGTCATCGAAGGCTGACATAGAGTTGGCCTCAGGACTTCCCAGCAGCCCCGAGAGGGACTATTTTAAATGAACTAATGTTGTAAACTCTTTAGCTCAGTGCCTGGCACATAACACGTGGCCAACATTCGCCATGGTCATTAACTCGAGAAGCTAGAAACACAAACCAGGTTGCTGAAGAAACAAGAATAACGACGTTTAGTCGTGACACTAGGCTTTGAGCTAAGTGATTTCAGAAAGGGGCCTCGTGATTGTGGAAGGTGAATGATCGTTTTATATCTAAAACAAAATCTTCTTCACTTTTTTGAATAAAAAAATAACAATAAACTATTTTTGCAGTCGGGATGAGAAATATTTTGTACGCTCTGTAGTAGATTGCAAAAAAAAAGTCCAGAAAACGTAGCTTGCCTGGGTCCATACCCTTTGAATGCGACTCTGTAGCAACTTGGTCCCCTCGCTCACCCGCTGGTCAAGAACTGGAGTCTTTTCCCATGCCTGAAATCTGGTCCCAAGATGCACAGCGAAGAGGCTTACGCATTCCACGTCCTCTCTCGGAACCTGCTTCTGCCACGTGAGCAGACTCCGCTGACCTGCTGAGGATGGGAGGCCAATCGCCCCGGCTGAGGATGACCTCCACCAGCCAGCACACAGCGGACCTGGCGGTTGACCTGAGATGCTTGAAGGAGTCCAGCCCAGGCTGGAACCACTTAGCCGAGAGTCGAGTAAATGCATCTTTGCTTAGACCACGAAGCTTTGGGACGGTCTCTTTCCCAGCAAAAGCTAATCGGTGTGTTCTCAGACTGGGAAAGGCAGAGAAGAAGCCACACCAAACTCCGCAGTGTGGCTGAGGCTTTGATGGCTGAGTCTGTGGCAGATTTGCGCTGCCAGAGAATGGCCAAGAACTGTCCCTTTGATGTTGAAAGGACACTAAAGAATGCTCTGTTATTGATTCAGGTGCGTCCACTGCGATGCCAGACACGGGACTTCTGAGACTTTTGAATAGAGCGGGTGCAGATCTCTTCATTCCCATGGCTTGGATGTTAGAGACATACTTCAAATTACTGCCGACTTGACATGAACAGTCACGCTCAAAGCAGTACCTGAAGATGAAGCTAGGTTTGTAAACTGGAGACCGTGTGGGCTTCTTCGTGTGAATTCCTCCCCCAGAGGCATTTAGGGAATAAGCTGAAGAGTCAAATCAACAGGAAAACACAATGTAGTTGTGCTTATCTAATGGAGGCTGTCTCCATTTTTGTTGAATTTAACTGTCACGGTAGGGTGTATTCATTTGTAAAGGTGGCCATGACAAAGTAGCACAGACTGGTGGCTTAGAAACAGATGTTTATTTTCTCACTGTCTTGACATTTGAAGTCCAAGATCAAGGGGTCGGCAGGGCTGGCTCCTGAGGCGTCTCTCCTTGGCTGCTAGACACCTGTCTTCTCCTCGTGTCCTCACGTGTTCCCTCGTCTCCAGCATCTGTGTTCAAACGTCCTCCTCTGCCGGAGACACCAGTCACTCATCCCCGCGACCTCATCTTAACCGGATCACCTCCTTAAAGGCTCCGTCTCCAAATACAGTCACATTCCGGGATACCGAAGGGAGAATTTCAATAAACGACTTTATTTTTATTTTATTTTATTTTATTTTATTTTATTGTATTGTATTGTATTGTATTGTATTGTATTGTATTGTATTGTATTGTATTGTATTGTATTGTATTGATTTTATTAGTTTCAAGTACACAGTACATTGATTAGACATTTATATAGTTTATAAAATGATCCCCCTAATTGCTCTTTCTCTCCTCTGGCTCTCCACCCAGCCATTACATTCCTGCTGACTGCATTCCCTATACCATGCTCCCCATCCCCATGACTGTCTATCAACTACTAATTTGTACTTCTTTAACCCTTCACCCCATTCTCCCACCCCCCCCAAACCTTCTCCCCTCAGGCCATCACCAGATTGTCCTTTATATTTGTGAGTCTATTTTTGATTTGATTAGTTGGTTGTTTCTGTTTCTTAGGTTCTGTGTATAAGTAAAATCATATGGTATTTATCTTCCTCTGTCTGACTTATTTCAGTTGACACTGGTCATTGCAATGCTAAGATTTAATGTTTTTAATGGTTGAGTAATATTCCATTGTCTATCTGAACCATAACTGAAGACTTTTAAAGGGCACGATTCAGCCCATAAGCCAGGTCAAACAGAAAAAGAAAAAAAAAATAAAAATAAAAACTTGATCTAGTAAATACCAAACGCAGACCAGAAGATCCCAGCAGTGAGGTGGTCTAAATCTCCACAATGAGCAATTGTCAGTGGTTTTAAGATGAAGTGTATTGAAACTGCCCGAGAGTTCTTCCTCCTGCCTTTCCTTCATTTGGACAGATGTCCTCTGCTGGGTCCGGGAGGTCCCTCCATTACTCGTGTGCTGAGAAGTTTGTCTTGTTTCGATCCCGAATGGCTCCCAAATGTTGTCCAATCACTTCTCTGCATCTGCCAAGATTCTCCTGTGATGCTCCTAATAACATGAATTGCATGAAATAATTTTTATAACATATTTTTAGAGCAGTTTTTAGTTCCCAGCAAAATAGAAAGACACAGGGGTTTCTTGGGCACCCCCTCAACCCCCAAGGGCATGGCTGTCCCGTTATCAACATTCCCCCACCGTGTGGTGCATTTGTCACAAACAGTGGACCTACGTCAGTATGTCCTTGTCACCCTAAGCTATACCTTATACAGTCCGCTTTCGGTGTTGTATTCTACGGGTTTAGGTTAAATATAGCAAAATAGATCTAGGATTGTGGCGTTATATACATTTTCTCTGTCTTAAGAATCTTCTGTGATTTGTCTATTTAACTCCCCTCATCCCCCACCACAAGCCCTGGAAGCCAGGGAGGGTTTTTTTTTTTTTTCCACTGTCTCTATAGTTTCATCGTTTCCAGAATGTCCTGTATGTCCATGTGTGCTTGTGCGTGTGTGTGTGTACACGTGTGTGTGTACACGTGTGTGTGAGTGTGTGTATGTGTGTGTGTGTGTGGTTTACTCTATTAAAGGTAAGACTCTTGGAGTACAAGGGCATTATTGCATCATCGAATAAACATTAGGAAAAACGCACATTCTGATCTATCACAAATGTTTGGGCACGTGAACATGAACTCTAGATTGTTATTTTTGCTTTTCAAATACTTTCTACACTCAGTTTTGTCCACTTTTTGATCCATAACATATCAAGAATGTCATGAGTTTTCACAGGTACAAACTTTCAATGGTTATATCTTATTTAAATTGTAGCTTTTTATTATTATAAATACTTTTCTTTTAATAAATTTTATGGAATATTTTTGCATTTCCCCAATCCTTTTTCTAAGACTTTATCTCTTAAAAGCAACATATTGTTCAACTTTGTTTCCTTGCAATCTGACGGTGTTGATCTTTTAATAGTGTCATTCATTCATTTGCACTTGTTCTGACTAATATATTTGGTTTTATGTTGGTTTTATGTTTTCCTCTGTCTCATTAAATAGCTGAGGAGTGCCTAGCTTTCACTTCAAATAATCTCAAAAGAAATAGAAATAGTTCATAACAACCTTTTAACATTTCATGATATAAATTACTACAGGAAATTGACATAGACATTGACATGAATTTCATCTTAATCTCTAACTGATGTTTGCGAAGAATTTATAGTTCAAAAAGTGCTTTCATAAATGTAATCTCTTCTCATTCTTGTTATTGATATTTTATTCTCATTTTACACTTGATGAACTTAAGATTTCAAGAGGAGTTTGACTTGTTCAAGTCACACAGCCAGTAATCGTGAGGTGGAAAATCAAGTGCTTATCTTGTTTAAAGAAAAGGAAAAAAAAGAAATGAAAGGGCAAAACTCTCATTCTTCCCACTCTACCATAACCCTGTAAGGAGCAGGTGTTGGGACAGAGGGGAGCTGGTCCCCGATACCGTTGCTCACGTGTTGATGGCGCTCTGCTCGTGACGCTGTGCTCATCCTTAGCCACCCCTATTCCTTCGCTCCAGCCTCACCCAAAAGAGGAAGGGTGATGTCATTCGATCGCCCAGTTTGGCCAGTCATGTCTCCCCCTGTCTGAGTTCAGCGCTGTCCACGGGGGATGTGTTTGCTTCTCGGCTCCCCCGTCCGGTGCGTTGAAGTTCACACCCCTCCCGTGCAGGTGGATCCCTGCCCAAGTCCAGCCCTTCCTGTGACAAAGGCAGCCCCTCCGACCCCACTCGTCCACAGGTGTAAATCACGTCCTCCAGTTATCAGAGTTGGCAGCAAGAAAGGCGCTCGCTCCTCTGTTATCTCTGATTCCTTGGTTCAGAATCTGAGCAAAAAAGAGGCGTGCTATTGTTTGAGACCCTCTTAAACCTGAAGATATGGTGTGTGAAATAACTGGAATCTTCGCTTCACTTAGATTTTGTGAGGGAAATGGCGCATGTTCACCTATAACTACTGCCGCACTCTCGTCTAGTCTGTGATCGCAAATGTTGGCTCTGGGAAAGTTTTTACCACCGGTTCAGCAAAAGCTCACAATGATTGAAATGATTTGAGGGGAGGAAGATTATATTGAAGTGATCCTTAAACTGAGGGCAACCCATTAAGAAGAGTTTAGGGGACAAGGTACCATAATGCCGGTGAATGAATGTTCTGTGATGTCATCTGCTTCGGATCAGAATTTAAAACAGAAAGCACACGGCTTCTTGGAAAATGAAACCCGTACATCCACGCACTCTGGTATTCCCAAGTCAGAATATGGGAAATAAGATGGAAATGCTTAAAGGCAACAGCTATTTAACCCGTGTCAATTACGTGTAACAAACTGGAAGAGGAACTCGAGCTAAACCGGACATGGAGTCTGACCACAAAGAATTTATCACCAAGGGAAACAGGATGACAGGCACATGGCATTCTAAAATGCAAAGTAAGGTCTACGGCCATGCCCTCCCCCCTCCACCCAACAAGCCCGATCCCTTCTGATCTCGGAAGCTAAGCAGGGTCGGGCCTGGTTAGTACTTGGATGGGAGACCGTTGAGAAAGACCAGGCGCCGTAGGCGTAAAAATTAAAAAATAAAAGATTGTAAGGTGACGAGGTCCTTGCAATCTGTGAGGTCAATGAAGGGTTGCCTCGGCTAAAAAGTAAAAAAACAATAATAATAAAATAAATTAAAAAATAAATAAAATGCAAGGTAATAATCTGTTCTGTCTTTGAAATGCACAAAGTGCTGCGGGTCCTGGAAGAAGAAGCCTGCTCTTGTTTTAGGCAGGGGAGCACGTGGGGCTTAAGGGAGGCAGGGAGAAGGGGGGTCTGAGCCTTGAAGCATGGGTGAGATGATTTGGAAGCTCTGGAGCGAGGCCGAGGACAAAGCGTGTAAGTCAGAGCAAACGGCGGTAATGCAGATGTGGAAGACATCTTAGTCTTAGTTTCCAGCAAGGCAAAACGAGCTGCAGCAGAATCTCCCAGGAAAGGACCGAAGCGTGTGAGATAATGAACAGGAGAGGGACGGTCCCCACCGTGTGGGAGCTGTGGCTCGCCCAGGAGCGAGGCTTGGGCGAGTAGATTGGGGCCGGTTCGTTGACGTCTTTACGTATTAAATTGAGAATTTGGACTGCATAGTCTTCACATGAATGGAGAGTTTAGAGACAAAAGCCAGTGGTGTCACTGAAAAAATAAAATAAAATAAAATAGAAAAGTATAACCTAGCAAGAGTGCCTCAGAGGGGAGAGAGGCCAGAGCGGGGACCCGTGTCCTTACCTAAAGCCCGTAACTGCTGGCATGGACGGCTTCGGGGACGCGGGCTTGATGAGCAGACAGAAGTACGCGTGTCGCAGACGAGTTACAGAGGACCAGCCAACGGATCAGAGGCTGAGTGTGAGCAGGAGTCGGTGAAGAAGGAGATGGGGCGCCCTTCTCTCTGAGAGCATCGTAGGTGATTTACCTTCTCTTCCCTCTGAGCACATGACCTAGAGCTGGAAAAGAAGCTCTAAGTATTCCCCGTTAATTAATGAAATAGGACTGTTGGTTTTTAATTTTAAGAGGCCCGAAGGTACCTAAGATCATAGAATTTCCCGAGGGAGCAAGCCCCCACCTGCCCCCACCTGCCGCGTCCCGCCTCCTCCGCGAGCACTCTGCCTCGTGCCCGTTCTTCACTTTCCCATCGAGCCTGTGTTTAAGCAGAGTCAGCAAGAATCAGGACACATCTTACACCTGCGGTGTCCCCCGGAGGAAATGTGCTTCACATATGTTTTAGTAGACGTCTCATAACGTAGGCTACATTCCAGCTGGATCTATATTGCATCTTCCCGACTCCTAGTCCTGTGCTTCTTTACCGAAATTTGTCAGGCGCAGTGGTTTACCTCTTGATAAAGCTGCCAGTGTATTTGTCACTACTAAGTAACAAATTAGCTCATTATTTGTTCTCCAAAGCAGGCAAAACAAACCACAACAAATGATCACAGCACATGGACAGCATACTAACCTAACCACTGAGAGTTGCCTTCGTTTTTGTTGTTGTTGTTGTTGTTTTTTAATAGAGAAGGAGAATCATGGTAAGGCAAGCTTTTCCAATCCAGGTACGAAAATAGCTAAGTAATTAGAGCAAGTTTAGTATTAATCATTCAGACTAAGGATCGATTTCCGGTCTGCTCATTTTGGTCACTGAATTAATAATAATCATTATTATTAATAACCATGTGAGCTAGGATAAATATTATTAATCTGAGTTCACACAGCATAACCACCAAGAAGGATAAGTCACCGACACAACAACTCACAGGTCCTGGTGCATCCCCCGAATTTATTCCAAAAATGAATCTAAAGGTTTACTTTTAAAATTCTGTCTTTTTTCTTCTTCTTCGCATTGATTTGTCTGCTCACATCACGCGTTATTTTTCTCCACATTTCTAAAGATTCGTCAAAAGGAAAAGAAAACTGTGTTAGCTGCACTTTCAAGACAGCCTGGAGGAAGGGAGCCTGAAATTTCTTCCATTACATTTCGACACGAGAGCCGACGCTCCAAGCAGAGCGCAGGTGTTGGTGAAAGACAGGGACCTGGGGTACAGGTGTCGAGGACACTCGAGTTCGCGTTCCCCACAATACCTGCCTACACTGCAGACCTGCGCCCCGAGTTGTGTGAAGAGCAGAGCCATTCTGATAATAGGATTTGTGGTCCCATTATTTCCAAAGGGACTGGAATAAAAGCTGTGATTTAGAAAATAAATGAATAAATACTTACAATGAGCTGGGCGTAATGCCCCGTGGAGAAGCACACCCAGCCCTAGCAGGAACAAGACACTCTGCGCCCATGGGCCAGTGTGTTCTCTCTGTCTCTCTGTCTCTCTCTGTCTCTGTCTCTGTCTCTCTCTGTCTCTCTCTCTCTCTCTTCACTCAAGTGATGAAAGAGAATAATTTGTGGTTTGTGTTCTTAAAGAACTTCGTGGTACTTGAGAACAAAAATGTTTTTAAAAGAGGCATTTCTTTATAAAAGAGAATAAAGTTCACCTTTGAATGACTTTCTTTTTTTTTTTTTTTTTTAACTCTCTTTTTGATGGGAAGAAGGGAAGATGTGTGAAGGATAAAGGAGAACGGGGAATTTTTCACGATTCAAGCCATGACGAATTAGTATTTTTGTTAGCTATGGGGACATTGGTTAATTTTCCGGGGTGTTTTTTTTTTTTTTTTCTGGTTTTTAATAAAACCCATGTCCTTCACATGACATAATGATCTCATCTTTCTCACAAGCTCTTCTTGCTGGAATAGTTGAACATTTTGTAAACCTTCGACTTCCAAAACGATTCCTTTTAATCTGGCAAGCGCAACGGGAATGGATGCATAGCAGTACAGATAGAGCTTCGTTTCTTCCCCGAGACTCGTGCATCAAACAACCGAATGGCTCAGTGGCCGCCCTTTCTGGAGCAGCCAAGGGCGAGCACCACACTTCGCTCGGGGACCATCTGTCTTGGAGCCTCCAGCCCTCGGCAGGCATGGCAGTCTCATCAATAGGTGTCTGGACTCCAATTGGGTGCGTGGGTGGCAAGCGCGGACACCTCGCTTTGATGAAAGAGCCCGACGATGCCGTTACGAAGGGTGACATTTTAATAGCAATCAGATGTATCACTCTTATCTAAAGTGTCACCAAGCTTCCATCAGGGCTGCATTGTCTGCTTTGGGAGTGCACACACGACGTCCTTTGTGCTAAAGCCAGTTAGCCTACCTGAGACTTGTGACCACAGTGCATGTTTTAGCATGTGGCAGCTGCTAACTTTGATCGAGTCCCTTGTCTGTGCTTATCTCGTCACAGGAACAAATTTTCGGGCTTATGTAGGGCGACAGCCCTAATCCGTCATGGGCCTTGGCCTCTTCCCAGTGTGCGATGGTGGTTTGAAAACCCATCCAGAGGAAGCCGGGGTGCTGGAGGACACAGGCATTCAGTAAGTGGAAAGAAAAGAAGACTTGACTCGGGAATACAACTTTCTGACAAAGAGATTCAAGTCTTGCTACGCAGAAGAAAGCATGGCGATTCGGCACTTTTTGCAGAAGTGGATGACCCAGGCTTTGGGGGGAATTGACAGGCATGAAACCAGTTATGAGGGCTAGACCAAGGTCAAAGCACTTTTAAAAACATCACATTGACTTCTCAGCACTAAATTCCAAGAATGAAGCAGGAGAAAGATGTAAGTATATTTCTTTCTTACTTGAAAAAGAACATACGTAATTTGGAGTGGAAGCCAGGTGGCAATTGAATTATTGTCTCCTTCCTGGAGAAGAAAAAAACATTTAAGTAAAGTAAGCAGGATATAAATAAAGCTTAAAAATCATGAAAAGGAATAAAAAGTGCAAATACCTAAATTCTCACCACCGACAAGACTTTGCTAGACACCCAAAAGCTTTAAGACATCATCCTTGGCCTCTACCAGAAAAAATCATGTGAGGACAAGCGACAGCTTCCAAAACTGTAAGAGCCCTCTACGCTCTCACTGGAGTAAGCAAGTAATGACGTCATCCCCAAACTTTGATTTTTCTCAAGTAATAATTAAGAGTAATATTTATCTATTATGGTTGTAGAAATCAAAATAATCCATTTATTATTTAATGTGTTAATTAAACACATATTTGTTGAGCATTGTCTATACATTATGCTCTGTTCTTGGAATTAAAAATAACCTGGTTAATAAAACAGACAAAACTCCCTGCCCTCGAATGGCTTCAATTTCGGTGGGAGAGTTGAACGAACAACTTAAAGTAGTAAGATAAATGTATGGTAGGCAGTGAATGATGTTAATAGCTAAAATTATGTAGGGATTGAAGGTAGGAAATGTGTGATAGCATGAAAATTTGCACAAGGCAGCCATAGAAAACCCCACCGAACATGTGAAATTAGGATAAAGGCATTGAGGAGAGGAGGGAGTGAATCATGCCAATATCGGGGCCAAAAGAGTGGTGGGCACAAGGCACAGGTGGTACGGCTCCCTGGAGAGGAAGCAGATTTGCTGTGCTCTGGGGGAACGCACGAGCTGGTGCAGCTCGGAAGGGTGAGGAAGCGCGTAGACCCCGTCTGGGGTACCGTGCGCTCGGTCGTGTACGAGGTCAGCCCATCAGAGAATAGACCTCGTGTTCCTTCCCTTAGTGAAAATCCACTGCTGGGTGGTGGGTGTTAGGCAGGGGACAGATGAGATTTGACTTATTTTTATCATTATCCCTCTGGTTACTGTGTCTTTAGACTCCAAAAAGGAGCAAGAATGGAATCCGGCTATTGCAATAATCGAGGAGACAGGGGACACACGAGAGTGGCAGCGATAAAGAAGGTGAAAGGTGCTCAAATTCTGGATGTATCTGAAGACAGAGAGAATAGGATTTGATGATGGATAGAGATGGAGTATGTGAGAGCGAAGACAAAAGAATGACAATAGCTTTTTGAGCAGAACAAGTACATATATTTGCCAATAACTGAAGTGGGGAAGATGGCAGGAAAAAAAGATTTGGGGCAGAATGTGGTGAGCTCACTTTTAGACGTGCACACTTTGTGGCGTCTACTTGATGCAAAGTAAGATGTGGAGACAGCAGTTAAGTACGTGAGTGCGTAGGGTGAGGGAGAGGTGTCGGTCACAGACTAAAATGTGAGTGGCACTTCATCTCATGTGAATGCAATTTAAAGCCCTAGGTTTGGATAAGATTATTGAAGAGGTGTCAAGAATTGGGTCTATGAATATCTCACCTATTGGATGTCAGGAGAAAAAGGATATCAACAAAAGATGCTGGAAGGAACAATCACAGGATTAGAGGAACAGAAGCACACCTTGGTATGCTGCTAGTAAACAAACAAACAAACAAAAAAAGCAAACCAAAAAACCAAAAAAACAAAAAACAAAAAACAAAAAAACACAGTCCAAGAGGAGAGAGTTGTAAAGTGTTAGGTCAAGTAAGATGAAATTGAAAATCAAACATTGGATTTAATAGCATGGTTTAATAAGAGCTTTTGTCAAAATTTATTTTCTTTATGTAGCAGATACAAAAAACTCTACTTTTTTTTTTTTTACTTGATGTATTCCTTCTCAGATAATTTGCTTCCATAATCCTTTTGAGAGGACACTGGTTCTCATAATTCCAGATGCCTGGTCAAGTGGTTGGACCAAGGGTGGAAAGCTAACTAAATGGACCAATCGGATGATCTCCCCTGGGAATGTAGAAATTCGTGTTTGAGGGACTGGAAATCGGGGAGGAGATAAATGTGAACTGGAAAAGATGTAGAGAAAGGAGCAAACAATTTTCAGCTGTAAGAGGAGAAAATTAGATTAAATTTAAATGTGTCATGTTTGAAACGAGATATCCTTGAAACACCCACATGAAGAGACAACACAGACATTGGATAGGGCACTATAAGCCATGAGAGTGGATACAATTCCAGTGAAACATTTAAAAGAAGCAAAACGGGAAAAGGGACCCAAGTTGTAAGGAAATCTAAAAATAAATTGTTAAAGTTGACATTTTATTTTAGAGCAGTCCTAGGTTTTTGGTGCTCAGAGACAAATGGCGGAAGCAAATATAAATCCATGGCAATCCACCTTCAACTCGGGCATATGAGAATTCTTCCAGACAAAGACCCAAGAATCATTAAATTGTTAACAATTTTTTTTTAAAAAATGGGCACTATATGTGGGAATCATCAGAAAAGACAGACAGTGTTATCAAACTGTTGAGAGAGAATTCATGAATTAAAAGGAGATGAAAAATTATTGAGAATAAAACTCAGACAGGAACAAAAATATAAAAGAGAAGTTAGAAGGCATAAAGGAAAGAGTGAAAGGTCTGAGCCATAGCCACTCAGGACACTACAAGAAAACACAAGGAGGCTGGAAATAGGCCACGTTTTAAGAGATAATAGTTGAGAAATTTGCAGAATCAATTTAAAACACCAATAATCAGTGATGTTCCCCAAATAATTCAATTAGGATCTATCTATCTATCTATCTATCTATCTATCTATCTATCTATCTATTTATCTATCTATCTATCTATCTATCTATCTATCTATCTATCATCTATTTATCTACCTGTAAATCATAAATGAATAGAGATGCCAGACAAAATATGAGCCATCTAGTTAAACATGGATTTCACATAAAGAGTGAATATGTGTGTGTGTGTGTGTGTGTGTGTGTGTGAACATCAGAGGCAGAATTTTACCTCTCCTTTTTTAGGGTTTTTCAGCTAGATCTGAGAATTAAACTAACATAAGAGATTAACAGGAGAAAAACATACAGATTGATATAAGTTTTGTGACATGCAGTCCTCATAAGGAAATGGAGGCCTAAGAAGTGGCAAAACGTAAAAACTTTTATACCAGCTCAAACAAAGAGAGTGATTCTGGAAAGTAACCAGAATATATGGGAAGGCTAAAGAAAGGCAAGAATTATTTTGACAATGTTTGTTGTAAAGAATTCTCTGAGCGTTCACTGCCCATCAAAGAAAGTTTCTTCTATCCTGGTGTCGGGTGGCACCCTTCACAGGAAAGTTTTTATCTCTTTTTTTCAGGGAGAAAAGAGGAGATCAGGATGCCCTTCTTGTACCCGCTGGGTTTTTTCAGTGCCTCTGGCTAAAAAAAATCCTTATGCCAAAGTGTCATAATATGGGGTGCATATTCTTCCATCCTTCACACAAGATGCTTTTCTACTAAAACAATTGTTCATCGTTTATGTGAAGTTCAAATTCAACTGGACACCCTCCGTTTTTCTTTGCTAAGTCTAGGAGCTCTGTGATTAAATCAAAGAAAACCACAGAACACCTAAGACAAAGAGAAGGTATTAGAAGTAGTCAGAGGAAAAAAAAAAAAAAAATATATATATATATATATATATGTGTATATATATATATATATATATATATATATATATATATAAAGGAAAAAGCAATCATTGGCACAGGCAACAGAAGAAAAAGTAGACAAATTGAAGTTCGAGAAAATTAACAAATTTCATACAGAAAAAATGAAAACAGTAAAAGGGCAGCATGGAGAACAGGGAAAATATTTGCAAATCACATGTCTGATAAGAGATTAATGTCCAGAATATGTAGAGAGCTTCTAAAACACAACAACGACAATAACAAACCTTGATTATAAAAACAGGTGAAGGACCTGAATAGATGTTTTGCCAAAGAATGTATGGAAATGACCAGTAGGCACACGAAAAGATTCTCAACATGACTAATTATTAAAAATTAGGTCAAAATTCCAATAAGATACAACTTCATGTCCGTTAAAATGACTTCTGTCCAATAAATAAATAAATAAATAAATAAATAAATAAATAAATAAATAAATAAATAAATAAATAAATAAATAACGAGTGTTGGAAAGGATATGGAGTTATTAGAGTACTTGTGCACTATTGATGCAAATAGAAAATGGTACAGCCACTGTCTAAAAAAGTAATGGGAACTCCTCAAAAATTAAGAATAGAACTATCATATGATCCAGAAATTCCACTTCCTGAGTATATAACCTAAAACGGTGAAAGGTGGAATTTTAAAGAGATATTTGCTCAACCTTCTTCATAGCAGCGTCATTCACAATAGCTAAAAGGTAAAAGCCATCCGGGCCTCTGATGGATGAAACTACAAGGCAACCACAGTGTGTGCACGAATGAACTATTGCCCAGGCTTTTAGAAAGGAAGGAAATTCTGACCTCTGCTGCAATATGGAGGAGCCTTGAGGGCATGACGTTAAGTGAAATAAGACAGTCACCGAAGGACAAGTTCTGCATGACTCGCTTCTGTGAGATGCTTAGAGGAGTCGGATCACAGACACAGAACGCGGAATGGTAGGTGCCAGAGGCAGTCATGGAGTTGTTGTCCAATGGGTCTAGAGTTGCAGTTTCACAAGGTAAAAGGTGCTCTTGAGACTGATGTTAGTGATGGTTGCACGCTATTATGAAGGTGTTTAATACTACGCATTTGTAGCTGGCTAAGGAGTGTTGAAAGAAGGTGCAAGAAGCCAGGAACGTCTGGTGTCCCTTCTTCCGTGCCCATGGGCTTGGACTTTAAATACTCACAACGTTCTAGTCATCAGCTCTTCGCTTGTCTAAATGGAAACTACTCCATTTGAACCTCGGTTTCCAGAAGAAAGAGATGGATTGACTCAGTGGCCCAATGATCATTCTTAATAAATACTAGTAAAGCTGCTTGGCTGGTGTTTTCCATAGTTTTTCACATAAAATAAAACTTGAGCAAGTGAAAATTATGCAAACGAAGGGTATTCTGACACTGGGGGTTGGGAGAATCACTTTAAAAAGCCCCAAATTGTGCAGAGTGGTCAGTGTGACTATGGACTTGTCCGAGAAGTTAGATGTGGTCCTCTGTCTCTTGCTGTGTTAGAAACCCCCTGTACCTCCAACTTCTCAACAGCGGCACATGACCGATCGATGACCCCGTAATCCTAGCCTGGGTGCTGATGGAGGGTTGAGCCATCTGACCTTATGCCTTAGTTCCTTAGAGGCTTCTCCTGTACAGTGTTCCACGCTGCAGGTGCAACCATTAAATGTCAAGTGTATCTCAGGAGGGGTCAAGTTCTCTCTGGGCAGTTAACAGCATCTGAGAGAGCCATCATCTCTCTTTGGAGCATTTTTCTCCACCGGCATTATGAATCAAACCTCCCCTGGCATTGTTAAGCCCAAGAGAAAAGAGATTTAAATGCACTCAGTAATGTTTTTTTTTTTTTTTTTAAGTTTAATGGATAAGCTAGTGGCATGAAAATAATGGAAGCTTGTTACTGTTTATTTACTGAAAAAGGGAAAAAAATCATCGCCTTTATCGACCAAGGTTTGCATCCAAGCACAGTGAGAATTTCTTGTTTTTCAAGTGCTTAAGTGTATTCCGTGACCGGTTCTCCAAACTCATAAGGGAATGGACTCAGAGAAGATGCACACTTTAAAAAGTTTCATGGAATCAGAGGGAAATCTCATTCTTATATCCTCTCTGTATTACCAAGCAAGAAGACATGCAGATAGGGAAGACATGCTAAAAGTTATTAAAAGATACATCTTGACGTTATTAATAGTTATTCATATTGATTATCTGAAACCTAAGATTTTTGATGTTTCGCTTTCTAATTGAGATGTAGAAAGTCACAAGAAAAATGTTACTCCCACCTTAATAATGGCAAAAAGCCAATAATCTGCAAAATACTAATTTCTGTGAGTCCTTCAGTGAGCTGAGGCCACAAAGCAATCAAAAGAACTGAATGCCAAAAGGTAGCAAGCCCCCGAGGAGACACAAGCCACGCAAAATACTTCTTCTTGATGGAGCACAGATGGGGGAGGCAGCTCCACAAAAATGGGTAGGAAGAGTACAGCTAATATTTTGACAAATTCTTGCTGCAAAATGAGGACGGATATAACAGTTTAGAGGAAGCTAACAGATTAGAGGTCAGTACATTTTTTCTTAAAGGCCCAAGTAGTAGACGCTTTGTTTCGTTTTTTAAGGGGTGTTATTTTTGGTGTCAGGAGTGGGATGTGGACCCACGCTTCTACAGAAGAAGTCAATATTTTAGGGTTTGCAAGCCATGTGGTCTGCGCTGTGAGTATTCAGCTCTGCTACTGTGCAAAGGTAGCCACAGATGATAATGTCCAAGCAAATGAGCATGGCTGCGTTCCCATAAATTTCATTTACAAAACCAAGTGGCAGTCCCATGGGTTAGTTTGCCAACCCCTGGTCAGGCACCTCCCAGTGTCTTAGATGCAACCTAATCAGGCATGATCCTGTTTTCTTTGGCTGCCTGAGATGGGTGAGCAATGGCAGCTGAGTACGAACTGGCCTTAGCGATTTGCAAACAAATCAGAGAAACCCAGTCAGTTCTCCACTCCTTTAGAAGCCAATTGTATCTTCCACTTCACACTTGCATAGTTCATACGCTAAGCCCTGTCTCAGCCTGTTCTGGCTGCTGTAACAAAACACCCCAGGCAGGGTGGTTTGTCAGAGGACATTTATTTCTCGCAGTTCTGGAGGGAGGGGGGCGTGAGATCACATAGTGATGGCAGACACGGTTCCTGGTGAGACATCTCTCCTTGGCTTGCAGGTGCCACCTCCTCGCCGACACAGTGGGACCACGAGGAGCCGGAGGAGACGTGACTGAGCTGTTTCTCCTTTGTAGGCCCACGACCCAGCACCGTGGTGCCCCCCGGGTCAGCGGGGCCAGCAACTGGGAATGACATCTGTCAGAGAATGAACTCACACGGAACCTGGTGTTCCGGTCCGTCTGCCACCATATGTCTCTGAGACAAGCTCCCAAGAACACTAGGTACTATTTTGAGGTTCGGCCTGAATTCTTCTATCGGATAGTGCTGATCCCCTAGATTGTCCTGCTTAACAAAGCCCCAGGTTCGCCACATCTTTCCCAAATGGGTCAAGGATGGGAAAGGATCATGAAGGGGTCCGAGGGACGTTCCAAGTGGCACAGGTCACTCCCACAGCTCTCGAACTGCTTTCCTCTAATGACAAGGGAAATTAGAAAATGGAGTTGGAAGAAGACTGACTGTTGGGAGCGGCTACTGTTTGCAGAGAAAAGAAGCCTGGACAGAGGACAGGGAACTACAAGGAAGAAAGGACAAGGGCCTGAGGCTCTGTTGTGGCCGAAGGAGCGGGCAGGTAGGTAGGGACCCAGACTGCGAGGTGGGCGACAGAGGGACATGGAGTCAGGCTAAGATTTCAGAAGGTGAGTGGATCGGAGCCAAAGTAAGTTTCCAGGTTCGCGTGTGGAGTGTGTGGCGTGCATAGTGCAGGGGAGGGGAGAGCTGAATTCAGCATCAGGGAAATAACAGTAACACGAAGCATTTGCCATATGCAAGATGCTGAGGCCTTTCCTTGTATCGATCCTTAAAATAACTCTCTTGGCTTGCGGGGAGGCTACTATTGCCATTTTAGAGAGGAGGAAAATGAAGCACAAGAAAGGAACAATGAGCAAGGTTATCAGGATGTTTACACCAGGATGTTTAATGTATCAGGGTCCCTCACTGGTGACCACGTGGACTGGTGTGGTTCGCACCAAAGAATTAAGAAACAATGAATAACTGGATTGGAGGAAGTAAAAGAGTGGGAGGGAGAGTGGAAGTGAGCACTGAGACCACTTCGGGGAGCAAAGAGAGGGGGTCCCCCACTCTCCTGACGAGGGGGGCGCAGTCATTAAAATGAGAGTGAGACAGCGGTCGTGTGTGTATCAAATTTGCAGCGTAGTATGAGATTACATTTATATATAAGAAGTCTAATCGTGGTTCATAGTGCATGGAAATTGTTAAATTGTATTTAAGAAATACTTCATTACTGTTTAAAACTCATTGGACGTATAGTTTCATTCATTATCTGTTGTCGCATTGTCTTTTTAGAATCCTGCATCAATAATTCATCCAGACTTTTTGGAAAACACCTTGATTGTTTGGAGCCCACTGATGTTTACAAATCAAGATCATTTTGACCAATGTGAAAAGACCAGTTAAGTAGAACTTCATGTAAAATGGCAAATAAATGAGGCCAACTGATGAATGAGCTGCTCATTAAAACATAAATACCAGCAAAACCTGTGCACCTCAGTTTTAATTCGAGATGTGACTAGGTTGATAGTATAAATAGTGAATGATTTTAAAACATGGACTCTGGGGAATAGCAAATAAAATCTTAATTCCTTATCTAGAGCATTAGTTTCCCTAAGCTGTAATCCCCTGGAGTTTCCTGAGTTTGAGTGAAGAAATGAGTTAATTTTGTCTTATTATTATTATTATTATTATTATTATTATTATTTTAGTTTTATAGTATATGCGTGTGCCTGTGCTCTTGGAGAGTTCCTGTGGCTCCATGTCCTTGTCAGCGATTGGTGGTGACAGCATTCTGGAATTCGGCCATTTTAATAGATGTGTCGTGGCATCTCATTGTTGTTTTAATTTCCAGTTCCCTAATGACATAGGGTGCTGAGCATTTTCATACGCACATTTGATGTCTGTATATCTTTGGTGAAGCTTTTCAGATATTTTGCATATGTTTTAATTAGGTTGTTTTTATTCTGATGATTGTTGAGTTTTAAGTGTTCCTTTTGTATTCTAGATACAAGTCCTTCATGGGATATGTGTTTTGCAAATATTCACTCTAGTTTGCAACTTGCCTCTTTGTTCTCTAACGGTGCCTTTGCAGAGTAGAAGGTTTTAATTTTAATAAAGTCCAAAGTATTAATTTTTTATGGATCATTTCTTTGGTGTTGTATCTAAAATCTTGTTACCAAATCTAACATCTTAGATTTTCTCCTGTTTTCTTGCATTGTGTCATCTAATTCAATGTTAAATTGTTTCAGTGTTTTAGCATAAACACCCTCCTGTGGTATGAAAACCAGCATGAGTTTGATATGAATCCTCATACCAGCCACGTTAAATGCAACAAAAGAATTTGGGTGCTCAATGCAAGGTAATATGTATGAAAAACAGGTGTCCTATTCTTGCAGAAATTACAAAAGAAAAAACAGAATAAAGTCAGTGGAAGCAAGAACTCAAAATCAGAAGCAACTAGGAATCCTATAAACTCTTTTGAGAACCCCCAGGAACTCCAAGAACTCATTGAGTCTCTCCTTGTATGAGGAATGAACATTCGAGTCAATTTAATTTGAATCTCAAAGAAACAAATTGACTCTGACATTTAAGTGAGAGTAGCAAGTAGACTTTCTCTTTCTTGTAGTTATTATTCAAAAAAGTGACTTTATAGTGTCTTCTTGGAATTCTTTCTTTTATTTTACTGAATTAGAAACCATCATAGAGAACCTGGGTAGGCGAGCTAAGAATGCAATATAATCCTGGGGGTCCAATACCATGTCTTACCCATCATCACACAGTGTAGAACAGGTGCTAAATAACTGTTAAATGGCTACTTCTCGAATCCATTGATTTCAACAAAATTAATCTTGCTGAGCAAGGCTTCAGTAAACAGCACAATCTGTTTTAGATACACCTTACTCCAGTTCTCCTGGAAACACACGATTCTCGATAACGGTGTAATTTTATCTACAGTAGAATTGTTAGGTCACAGTTACCAGTGAACTTTAGAAAGATACAATCATAATGCCTTTTAGTATTCTCTGAATTAAGACTTTCAGATCTTTACTCCTCCAGGAAATACATTTTCCCGTGAGCTCGCTGCGTCGGCGCACTGCTCACGAGCCGTCCTGCCCACAAATCTATTATTGATCTTTCGAGCACCTCTCCCGTGGCAAACTCAAGGCCACTTACGGACAGGACATCTCCAAACGCGAGACACTCGGCATTCACCAGGGTCACCGCAGTTCTGGTGTCTCACTTCTAGGACGTATCACTGTGCAAAGACCAAATACTTATATTTCCAGAGCCTTTTTACAGATCTCTCATGTGTGAATTATCTCATTTATCCTTATATTTGAAGCAGAAAAGCAAATGTATTTTAATTTTTAAAGATGAGGAAAGGAACGCCAAGAGGCTAATTGGCTTGACCAAGGTCACACAGTTAACAGATCACAGAGCAAAACCCCTAGCCTGGTTTTTTCAGTATATTCTTCTGCTTCAAACAAACATAAAATTGCTAAGGGCTTTGAACAAGAACTGATGTTCACGAGGATATTTATCCTCAATTCCAGTAAGATCATTTAGCAAAAAGTTTCCAAATACTCATTTTCTTCAGAGGTTGCTGGGTACATTTTTGAAAAGAATCAATAACGATTTAAATTACGGAAAAACAATTTTTGAATTCCACTCTGATAGGGAGCATGGAAGGCTCAAATTCTTCAGTAATAGAAAAAATATTTAATATTCATGGACACAGTAAAATATTCTACAGAACAGTAATTAATAGCATCGTGACAACGTGTCATGTTTTATTAGCTAAGAACTATTTTGACGTGCTTTTAATACCCAGATTTATATATATTGATGGGTGGAATGATTCATAACGCCATTTTACGATTAAGCTACCCAAGTTTCACTTCGTATTTTAAACTAAATAATTAATTTTGTTCATGCACATCCTATCTGAACAGACTGACACGAATTTGTCATTTATTCTAATTATCATGCAAGGTAAGTTGCAGACGGCAACATAGTCGATCTGTGTTCTTACTGTTTAATATTTATAGGGTTGCAGCAACGATTAGGCAGCATTTATAACAAAATCTGAACGCCTCCGGGCAAGTAAATACTAGTGTTATCAGGGACTTTATAGCCCAGTACCTGCTTCATACTTACCAGCAGTTTAGTTCTGTGACTGCGGGCCATACCTCTGAGCCCCAAGGTCATGGACTTGCTCTTCCTCTTATGCAATTAACTTTGCTTTGCATCATAGCCACAAATTGCACTAGTAACTCCAGCTGACCATCCGAAAAACCACACTTCGTTGGTTCCAGGAGAGAGCAGGATGGATGAGAGGGTGTGCATGAATCAGTACAAATTCAATTTCACTCCTGAGAAAGGAATGCACAGCATGCACTCAGCTGAAAAAATGCAGAGCTTGTTTGTCAAAGCCTACACATGCTAAAAGAAGCACGTGACTCTGCCTTTGTCAGTTTCCAAGTTCATTATGAATATTTCAGCATCGAAAATTTTATTTTTATTTTCTATTAGTATCAAACTCAATCCAATTTCTACCTTGATGAAGAACAATGGCGAAGTGATCTTGCAGACGCTTGAGAAACATACGCTTTGTTCTCTTGCTTTGCAGAGCTACCTGACCAGGTGGATTTAGAGAACATTCTAGATGAATGGGATAACATGAATACATAGATGAGAAGAGACGGCTAAGAGGCACTCAGGACAGAGATGCTAGGGAAAGGTCTGCTTTCAAATACAAAAGATAATAAAAGTTTGGAAAGGTAAAACAAAGCACATGTGCCTATCAAGGAAATACAGTAAAAAGAGGGACAGAGACGGGGCAGGGAGAGACTTTGACTTTGAAGTTGGGGTTGAATAATTCAGTGTTACCAGAGAACCTGGGCGGGTTGGCAACGAGGGGAGTGAAATTAGGAAAGAGGATGGGAGGAAAGTTAACTCTTACAACATGTCTTCAAGCTAACCATTTAGGGACAGTTTAGGAGTTAAAACCTAAAATAGAGATGGAGAGAAGAGTGTGTGTGTGTGTGTGTGTGTGTGTGTGACAGAGAGAGAGGGAGGGAGGGGGAGGGAGGGTTAATGGAGGTGGCACAAAGAGAGAGATGAAGAACCCCTTCTCTGTCCTCTCCAACTGTCTCCAACTGGAGAAAATTCCAGTATACTACGATTGAGTTAAATTCCAGGGTACAGACATGTCCTGTGTTGTAAGGGGCAGAATCACTCCACTGAAAACGTGACCCTCCCCCCCTCTGCTGCCATGGAGGTGGGGTGAGCGGCCTCGGGCTGGCCGGACGCTTCTGCTCCATCTCTTTTGTTCCACCTGCCGTCATTCTGTTCAGGGAGAGAGAGATTTCTCACTTGAGCTTGGAGATGAAGTAACACGAAGTCTTACATGAAACCCTCAGTTAGTGGCCCATCATAGAATACACGCGCAACCTTATTTCCCTTTTACCGTCAGGCTCGGAGGGAAAGGTGGGGAGCAGACTCAGTGAGGGCAGAAGCTTTTCCCACGGCGCCTCAAACCCCAAACTGTGCAAGAGAACTTTATCCCGAACTTTTCCCCAGAGAAATCCATCTTCCTCGCACACTTGGAGATGGTGATAAAATTGCTGGAAAATTAGAATTAAACATTCTGCAAAAAAAATTAAAAAATTTAAAAAAAAGAAAAGCTTCTGAAAGCTGGCAAAGGTGAGAGATGGAGGTCCGGATGTGGAGGTGTCAGCGGTAAGCGATCAGTTACTGAAAAGAGTAGAGCGCGTTCCTCCATCAGAATGTGACAGTTTGCGAGGACCTCCCATTTTGAGGGGCCAGTGATTACGCAAGACACATGGGTGGGCAGTAGGGAGGGTCGCTGGGGGGTGATGAGGTGGGGGCCACCCCCCAAACTCCACCAGTGTACATCCTGCCAGAGCTGGGAAAACAGAGGGGAACTAAGGCACGGGAAAGCCCACGGTTTTGGTAGGTGACACGAATCAATATGTCCAGAGGAATAACACAAATCCGCTTATGTTAGGAAAAGAGCAGCTAAGAGATTATTTGCTTGATCCAAGCTGATTTTTTTTTAAAAAAAAATTCAGATCCCAACAGAAGAAACTAGGCAGAAAGGATGCTGTTTTGTCCCCGTAGGTGGGGAGGTGGGCGGGGGTAGGTGATGGACGACCTTTCCGAGAGTGATCGCTCACAGCAGGACAGACTGCATGTGCCAAGCTGATGCTCCATCACGCACCATGGCACATGACGCCGAAGGGGCCGACGGTTTAAGCTGCATTTGTGACCGTCCAGCACCTCTCCCCCAGGACGTCCCCCACCCCACGTCTAGGACCCAAGCAGTAGCCACCTCGTTCCACAAAATCTCCCCAGTCCCTGGCTGTCCCACGTTTTGAGCAGATAGGCCCTTCTTGCGGACTCTGAAGCTAGACGGGGTGTCAGCGTGGGCTCTCTCCCCTGAGACCGCCAGGTGGCCGAGCGACGCCGAAGATGCGTGTGGCCGTGTTCTGCTTCCCACGTGGATCAGGTCAGCCCGGGCCAGCCCCCGGCAGAGACAGAGGAAGAGCAGACGGACAGGCTCACTGAGGCCAAGGCGACAAGCGCTGTGATCGTCTTTGGTTGACTTTGTCCCGAAGCCCAGCCCCGTGCCTCTCACCTCTTAAGTTAGCACAGTACGTGTTTGAGCGTTTTCAGCCAGAAGGGCTCTGAGTCGCCATGCGGTGCGGTGCGGTGCGGTGCGGGTCTGCGGGGCGAGAACACAGCTCATCACCACCACGTCGTCAAGACCCGCGTTTCCCGGCGAACCTCGGCGCTTAGCAGATCTGGGGCATTCGTTGGAAACGATTCCGTGGGTCTTTCTAAAGTAAGGAGACCAGTCTTGGGTATGGTTTGGAGAAATAACTTCCTCGTTTTAAGTTGAATTGGGTGAATCTTTGGGAGTCGTGGGGGGGGGTGGGTTCTCTGCCAGGGGCAGTTGTGTGTCAGCAAAGCGGAGTCAGATCATAATAAAAACTCCCTCGGGGCTGGCCACGCACCTAACGCTTTCTCTGGATGTAGAGTATCTTGGAGGGGTTACAGGCTTCTGAGTGACCAACAGCAAAAGGTACATCCAGGCCCGCCCACCACATGGACACTGAACCCGCACCCCTGACCTCCAAGAGCCTCCTCCCCAGATCTGCTTCATCTCTGCAGACAGCCAGTTTCCAAAACGAAAAACCGTCTTCCTGGTGACACACTCGATCTCAGTCAAAGAGTTGTTTTAAATTAGTACTGGGACAAATATGTTTTCTGCTGATTGGACCTTCCGTGTATTATTAAAAATCCTTCTTTTCTCTTCTCTGGCTTCATCCCCACCCTATTCGGGATAATGGTCCCTTTTAACGTCGATTTAACACCAAATGTAAAATGTTATGTCATTTGACTTTTTTTCTTTTATATTTAAAATGTTTGGCTATAAGGGGGGGAAATATCACTACAGGACATCAGATGAATCCTCCGTGAGAAGACTTTCCCGTGCCAACAGGTGTAGAGGGAGAGCTGATCCCATTGTTTTGCAAACCGTGACCCTTCTCCACGCCAAAGAATAACAGAGAAAACCTTTCCTACGATTTTCCTGATTTAGTCGGCTTCAGGCTACCTCCTGAGCACGCCTTCCTGTTTACAACTTCAAGTACAAATGTATGATTTTCTTCCCCTTTTCCGCTCACAGCCTTAGCTTGTTGGCTCCTGGAATTCAGCTCCGCCCCCGTCTCTGCTGTTTGCTCGCCGCTGCTGTTCCAGACCTTGAGCCTGTTTTTTGTTTTCCCCACGAGGTGCTTACCGTGCTCTGTGAGCTGCTCCTCCACAGTCTCTTTCTACCTCACGTATGGGGAATGTTAAGCCCGCAGCCACATTCACCGATGGGCCAACTAGAGTTCTAGGTGCTCAGCAGAAGCTGGATGTTTTATTGGGAACATGTTGGACGTCAGCCATGATTCTTGCTTCAGAAATGCACCTAATAATATGACCATAGGACCAACACGCCCCTCGCCTTGACTTCCTCTGTCCCTCATCAGCCGCTCACCTCCAGAGTCCTCCTCCTTGGGATGCTTTTCAAATACACCCCAATAACTTCACCCATGTTGATGGCTTTTACGCTCTGTGCCCTGCCCTCACCCCCCCGGGGCCAGACACCAAACAGCCGGGCTGTACAAAGAATCCATGGGAACATAATGCTCTAATAATAAACTTTCTGCTTCTGTGCCCCATGCTTGCACACCGACCTGTGGGTTGACAGTTAGTAAAAAGAAGAAAAATAGATTTGTGGGTTCAAACAGAATGAAGAATGGGGTTTAGGGCTTAAAAACCCTGTCCTTCTACATTTCAGGGCTGCTTAATTTAGGGTCTGTGTACCCCTGGCAGACCCAGCTGGCTGAATAAAGAGTGTGTTTCCTATAACTCACTGATTTCTGGTGGTCCGTGTGTCTATCGGGGGCCGGCAGCTACAACAGTTGGGCCTGGATTATAGAGACTGGTACGGGTGACGTTGCCATCCGCCTTGGTTTCTGAGCGTCTAGCGTTCACCTTAATAAACACTAGCCGAGGGACACAGTGTGTGGCACGTGGCAGCAAGGGCAGGTGCGGGCGGCTCGGGAGTGATCACGCCTCAGCTTTCCACTTGGGGGGAGCTGTTCGCCCCCTCGGCCTCCAGGTTCAGAGCCAAGCTCTGTGCCCACATCGGGGAGGAGGGCTCCAACGGGGGAAGAATCTGCGTTTAAAATCCAGCGGACACGAGACGGGTTAACAGGAGAATGTCATTACGTGTACACGGGGATCCCGCAAGATCACAGAAGGGGACCCTCCGGCTTGGACGCCATCTCGAGCTAAGGAGGAAGGGGGACGGCGGTACGGGGCTTCAGAGGAGAGGAAGACGCCCACCTGGGGATGGAAAAGCAAGTGCTTGGCAGACGACATTTGCCGGGCCATCGTTAACGATGGGACATGGAGAGGGCCCGGATCAAACGCGTCTTGCTAGGCTCCTGGCTGCCTGTCACTCCCAGTTCCTCTTCAACTATCACGATCTGAGATGGATGATCGGTCCCTTCCTGGAGCTGGTCCTCTAGCTAGATTTTTTTAGTCAGTTTGGGGTTAGGGCAAAATTCTTCCTGAGTGTTTCATTTCTTAAAAATGACCAGCTTAAAATAATCAATATCCCTAAAAAGGCGTATTTTGGCATGGCAACTCTAACTCCCCTCAGCGACCAGATAGTTTCCTTAGAAACAGAGGATGTTGATGGGCGGTTTTGCTCTTTCCTGCGCTTGTAGTTAAGAGATTGATTTCATTTTCTGTCTTAATTTAAAAGGCAGAACACAGTAAAACTTACGGTTTCCAATTTGCGAGTAGGCCATTACAGATGGAATTACATTTGACCAACATTCTCAGGTTTTTAGTGTTTATTACAAATCCCCTGAATTCTAATGCAAATGTGTTTTGGTCATCGGATCAAAGAAATAAGAGCCCTTCTTGATTGCCATTAGCCAGATGTTTTCCTGCCCTGCACATGTAGAAACTCTCCAACCAAAGGTCACCCATTGATCTAATAGTTGCTTAGTGCCTCTCCCCAAACCCAAAACTGGATCGTGAGTTTGAGAACAGCAGCGTAATTCTGAGAAGCAGGGGACCTTCTCAGGTGGGAGAGGAGATGTGGATTATACTGCAAATGAGGGGTGAGGGGCAGGATGGTCTTCACCATCATACAGGAGAGTAGTAGCCTCCCTGAGGGCAGACCCGGAAGTGAAAACAGCATTGTCTGGTAAGATAACGTTGCTGTCCTGCCGTTTAAAGGTGTGTATGTGTGTGTGTGTGTGTGTGTGTGTGTGTGTGTGTGTGTGTGTGTGTGTGTGGAGGGGGCGGAGTACAGATATGTCTATAACGATCACACTGGGAATTAAGCTTCGTCCATCTTAGTCCTGGTTAAACCTAATACACATTTATAGTGTTAGTGACAAGGTCCATTTACATGATACTGGTAACACGATATCCCCAGGTATCCAGCATCTAAAAGTCCACTTGTGCGAATTTTGGGGAAAAGAAGGATTGAGCAAATTTGCCCCTATTTGTTATCCGCAAACGCTGGTGGGCATTTAACTTGCACCTGCGTGGTACTCTCGTAGGGGAGGGCGCATAGAATAGTCGGCATCTATTAAATACTCCAAGAAAAAATGCGTCTGTCCACTAACGTGTACTTTGCACCGTGGAAAGACAGCATGTGGGTGGCAGGCTTCACAGAGTCGAACACAGAGCCAGCCGTGGTCCCCCCGGCTTGATCACGACCACGGAAAATGTCCACACCTGTAAAAAATTTCCCATCAACATTAATGGTTATTTTTGAGTTTAGTGTTGAATTTTACTAACTTTTTCTAGAATCTCCAGACAAGAATTGAAAAAAAAAAAAAAAAAAAAGATACAACCACTTTACAAGCTTATTACACCCAAAGGTAGTTTGCTTTATAAGCCGATACATCATTCCCCAACATTCGTTTAAAAAAAAAATTGTAAACTGATTCAATTACCTGTTATCTCATCATTTCAGTCAATGTTCAACAAATGGAAAAAAAACCTCATTTTTTTTTTTTTTTTTTTTTTTTTTACACATAGAAACAGCGTTAGAAAGATGGAGTGCGGAGTCCTCGTCTGTGCGGCTGCTCGCTGCAGATCTGGGTCCCCAGCTGCGTCCTGTGACCCGACACTCTGTCCGTGACATCTCGGTGGCCTCCTTAGATTGAGACCTCGGGCAGCCGTTCCCTGGAATGGTGCTTCGTGGTACACCAAAGAAAGCCATACCGCGTGCCCTGAATATCTGATAAAGAAAAGAAATCTAAAATGTGAAAGTGGATAATACCTGTCAGTGACAAAGACAAATGAAACACTTTATTATAAAAGTTTAATGAGGTAAAAATGAAAAATTTACACTTATTGCCTAGCTCTCCGGTGTTGTTGCAAAATCTTGTTTGCTTGCTGAGACCCTAAGCACTTTGGCTGGGAAAAGAGCGGTAGGTGGAAAGAATAATATGGAAGGAGGTTATGAGGGGGTACACGACCCCAGCCCCCAGCCCAGGCTCAGAGCGTGGGGACATTTGACATGGGTGACAGAAGAACGAGTCAGTAATTCAGAGTTACTGAAGCCAGAAAACCTGTGTAACACTAAAATCTTCAGCAATGTGCAGACTCTACGTAACCATCTTGGACTTGACTTTTTGCATCTGCAAAATGAAGACGGTATCTAAATAACTGTCAGTCCCTATAGGTCTCAAGCATGATTCCACGGAAAATGGCGATTTTGCACACAAGAGCTGCGGTTCCCCAGCGCTCTGACGTCTCACGTAGCTCCTTGTGCCACCTGAGCTCACCTGCTCAAGGCTCCTTGGCC
>CM053502.1:171339834-171382200 GCA_028627145.1 Eidolon dupreanum | reverse complement strand
CACTGGACATGGAGATGCATGTATCTTTTTGAATCAGTGTTTTTGTTTTCTTTGAATAAATACCCAGAAATAGAATTACTGGATCATGTGGTAGTTCTATTTTTAATTTTTTGAGGAAACTCCATATTATTTTCCAGAGTGGTAAAGTCCTTTAATGAGATTTCATTTTCTACAGAAACAGTTAAAAGTTACAAAAATCAACCCTGATAAAATAAAGATGGACAGTATTATAATTTCTGCAATTTGTCATGTAATGGAGGTTTTATGAATGTCTGCCAAACTTATCGCGATGTTAGAGACTTTTGCTATATCTCTTAATTCATGTGAAAAAACTTTCTTAAAATAAAGAGAAAGTATTATTTGATCAGTGATTAATGAAGATAAATGAACTAATCCAGCTCCACCCTACTGAACATCACCAATGTGCGAAGATCAGTTTGATAGTCATTGAACAGAAGTTAATGTTCAAACACAAAAAATGGTAACTTTATGATTCTTTCCTGTGACCAACGAATCTGGTTACGACTTCCACCCACTCTGCCGCTTGTGTGTATGCCTCAGCAATGTTCCATCATATATACATTGTTATTTTGCATATTTTAAAGCTTTTTGTAACTGCATTGCACTATGTGTATTCTTCTGAAACTGTGTTTATTTAACGTTGCGTTCGTGAGTCACGGATGTTGATATATGTTGATATACGTCGTGCTAGTCTATCATTTTCGAGGCTCTGTCACGTTCCATGTCACAATTACATCTTTTTCTTTGCAGCCAACTGTGAGTGAGCATCTGTGTTGTCCCCAGGTGGCTGCGGCTGTCTCCCTAGGCCTTGCTTGTGTCTCCCCAGGTTCATACCCACAAAACCATGAGTAGAGTGACTCAATTAGAGGACACGCATTTCTCAAACTTTACTAGATATAACACATTGTTGTTCAAAATGCTTATAGAAATATATATATACATATATAAATATAAATATATATATTATAGAAATATATATATTCTCACAGACAATGAATCAAAGTTCCATCACAATCTTCCACAACAGTTGTTACTGTTTTTAATTTTTTTCACATATGAGTGCAAAATATTTTATCACAATGGTTTGACTTTCATTTCCCTGATTACTAGTGAGTTTGAACATCTTTTCACATGGTTTTGTGAATTCAAATTTTTAAGCCCTTGTTCTATAAATCTCACTGATGCTTCTTCACATCTTTTAACAATCATTATATTCTTGATATTGTTATTTATTTGATGACCGTTTTGCTTATCAATGTTCAGTAAGTCTTAAAATTAAGATTGATTCAATTGAAGTTAATCAACTGGAAAGTCAGTCATTTTGTAATTGTCCACATAGATATTTACGATAAATCTTAATTTTATCTTTTCCTCTATTTAGAATGAGTTAATTATGTTACAATTTCTTGTTAAAGCAAAAAATATCAAGAAATACTCATTTATGCCATATGCTTCAGTGATACAGAGACAATTACCATCTTGGGACATAAAAATAATTCAACCAGAAGTAATCTAAAAGTGTTAAACATACATGAAAATTTCTGAAAAACGCAAGTCAGAGTGAAGAGCTGTGTCCTGCAAGACGCAGACCTCTCCCTTTCCTGACGTCATTTCCTGCCACGCTCCCTGTCCTCACCCGGAGGAAGCAGTCACTCTGAGGGCAAGTTCCCTTAGACCTGCGCATCCATCCCGTGTCTGCCCCCACGGTGCTCCACTGCTCCCCCCCCAAAACCCCTTCCTGGAATCTTCTCAGTGCCTGATCATTCATCCAGATTAACCTCAGACTGTTCAGTGTCTCCCTATCACATTCTTTTCATTTCTTCATAGTGCTTCTTCATCATCCGTTATGGTCGCTTTTTACCTCTTCGTCATCTGTTTCACTGTAGGAGAATGCAGCTGCAAGAGACCAGGGCCCGTGCTTGGTGCCTGAGACAGCAGCTGATATGCTGGTGCATGGTAAATGGACTTTGAGGCTTATTAGTTCAAGATCTTATCAGAGGCATTCGTTTCTCATGTTAATATATTAAAACCTATGCAAAGCTAGGAAAATGTACTAGTGACGGTCACTGTCTTATGACGGTGGCTTTTATGACTAATGCAATACAATTCAACTCACTTTGTATATTTGGAATGCCAGGCACTGGCTTTAAAGGTGAAGAATGATTCTATGGGACTAGGCTAATCGAAGGGCATTTGAATTACAGACACATGACGATGGCTTTTGCATGTGGAGAAGAACTATGTGTGTGAAAACAAAGCTGCTAGAACATAATACCAGCAGACTGGAAACTTCCATGATCTCTTTATCTAGTGGTGATGCTAGCACAAAGTCTCAATTATTTGACAAATAATAAATTAATTATTCTAGCTCAGTCTAGAATGTGGATCTCACATAATTTCTGGAAACAAAATAATTTCCAGGGCAGTTTCCTATTTGTTTGCCAAAGAAACCATTTGACACAGAGACCTGGAGATACTTTTGAATTTTAAAAACAACTGAAACAAAAATTATCATTTTTTATTTGGAATCTTTTTAAAATAAGAAAATAAATGACCTTTTGTTTCAAATGGTACACATTAAGGCATTAGGAACATGAATGTAATACACGGTAGAATCAAACTAAATTTCAATCTACTGATTTAAAAAAAAAAGCATGCTCATAATTCAGATAACTGTGTGTTGACTTTTATTTTTGCAAACACTTTATCCCAGATGTGACTAATTAGTAGTATAAACAAGTTTGCTTGGGGAATGTTCACATTACTTAGGAAAAAGGCATAATTGAGAAAGAATCATCAAAGGACACATCTCTGGGAGAAGTCGCAGATTTGGGCGATTCATGTCTCACCTTGAACAACCCCTAAAGGCCCTGAGTGGACATTGTCTATTATTACTGTTATTATTATTATTTTGCATTCTTAGTGCCGATAGATAAGCATTTCTATGGTGTTTATACTTTTATATAGTGATATATAATATTTGTTTAATGTCACCAATAATGCCATACATTTATTAATAAGGAAACTGAACCTCTGAGAGGTTAAGCAACTCAAAAACATTGTAACTTCTGACTCCAAAACCTAAACTATTTTGGTACTGGTTTCTGAAAGCCCTTTGCCTGTACATATCTCTTGCTGTCAATTTAAACTCATGAGAAATTAGAATCTCTCAATATTTTCTAAATTATTATAAAAAGAAAGCATATATTAGTAGTTTAATCATGCCCAACTTTTCCAATGTCCACTGAGTATAAGAACAGCATGGATGTGCCTTAGCTGGGAGCATCCCATTTGTATTTCAGAAACCCTCATTACTTCCAACCAACTTTGGGACTGTGAATCTTAGGCAACAGCCTTGTGCTAGAGCAAAGCCAGTCTGCAGTGAAATTCAGGTAGCTCTGTAGTTTTCTAACCTGCGTTCATTGGGGCTTTTCCTCTCTGTCTCATGGCCAACCCTGCCTCAGCCCATGAACTGCAGCTGACAGTACAGCTGAAGGAAGAGTGGACAAAATAGCCAATGAACGTATTTGACCAAAGAAAGCACTGTTGACTGAATCTCAGACGTAGAACAAGCTTAGATACACAATGACGTCAAACTTTCTTACTATTAATGGTTGAGTATTTGGGATTTTACAAAAACAACAATCAATAAGCAACAAACAAACAAACAAAAACCTACCCTGTTTCGCTGCCTCCCTCCACCCCCCCCCCACCAAGGACAATTATGCCCCACACGTAATTCTTACATCTTTAGCCAGGACACAGAGCTCGTTTTTGTTTCTGCGTTTTCAATTCAAAAACACTTTCATTTTCCATACCAAGAACTTAGTAAAATTCTGAAAGAGCTTGCTAGGTAACCTCGTCTAAAATTTCAAACTCATAAACTAAATACATTGAGTATGTTGTTTTAGCCGATTGTGTTTTTGAAAAGAAAAATAAAGCCACCACATGGTGACAATTACAGTAAAATTAAGGGAGATAGATATTATATTATTTAAATGTGCAGTTTGAAACTACACATTGAAAGTTATGGACCATTAATGTAAATTATTTTGCAGTGGAAATATCTAATTATCTCTTCCAGATAACACATATAAATGTAAATGTTTCATCCTAATTATAATAACCTGCCAGGAGAGAAGCCACACTATTAGAAATTCAGACTATGCCCCAAAGTTGAATTGTCTATGAAATTCACCCATAGAGTCTCCGACGTGCTGTTTCTGGGTCCCTCTTTCTTAAAACAAGGAGTGAAAAATGTATTTGTTTGAGTGTTTGCACTGAAATTACATTATCTGGTATTATTTGGTATGATTGATAATGGCAGTGATTTTTTTTTAACATGCAACGATCATGGTTCTCACTAAAATGCATCCCCAAAAGTCAAAGTATACACATTAACGTCAAGGATTGTTTTTCACCCACTGATTCCATGTCCGAAATCGTTAGCCTTTCTATAGTTAAAAGAAAATACAATATGGCAAGGTTGGGATCTACGACATGTCCTGAAACAGATGGTTTTGCGACACAAATAAGAATCGACAGAGTCCCTAGTGGCCGAGCCTTGCCCGGTTCCGTTCGGAGGTGTTTCCAGGCTACGTGTTGACTCGTTTCTGCGTAGACATGGCTCAGCTCCGTTGCCAACACTCCAGCAGTAAACCCGAGTTTGCACCAAGAGGCCGGAAGCCCCGGGGGCGCTGCCTTGCCCTCAAAAGCACCACGTGGCTCCTAAAGTCATTGAGCGCTACCGAGTGAGGAGCCAGAAAATAACGACTTCCCATATGATGAGAACAGACAAACTTCCCACGCAGCCAGACGGACCGAAGCACCCAGTTTGGTCTCCCCTACCCCGGCCCGCAGTTGAGGATGTGGGCGCTCTCGTTTTAATTAGTTGAAAACCCCCACGTTGACATGTGTTTTTACAATACGGTGCTTCAGAATCTTCCCAAAGTCTTCACGCCAACGTGGAGATGCTGGGCTGACCGGTGCCGGGCTCTTAGGTTATTGGGGTTCCTTCAGGTAGCCCGACACAGGGCTCTTCTAGGGGAAAACGATAGTGTCATCTGCACAGCTGAACCAAACAGAGAAGTCACAGACTCTGGGCTTCTGGAAACTAAAATGGCATCGTGAGATCCGGAGGGTGGTTCAGACACAGCACAGGGCAGCGGCTGCATTGCTGTGACCCCCGCCTCTGGTTGATGCCATTGGGGTTGCTCAGGGCTTCTCCCCGATCCCTTCCCTCTCCATTGCCTGTTTGCTAGATGATTCTCCCTGTGTGGTGCTGATCCAGCGGGTCTGACAAGTGAGGAAGCTGCTGACGGTGTGCCCTGGGACGAAGGTTTCCTCCTAGGTGTTCTCGAGGTTGGAAACCCACCTTTTGTCCATTTGCCGGTGGCCAATGTGGTCCCACCTGGGTTCAGAGCACGTGGGGCCCTGGATCACGACTCTTCCAAAGAGAGCTGTGCAAAATCTTTCCCAAATATTACTGACGTTTCAAAGTAGACACGTTTCTGGCATGCGGAATCTTTCCTAAGAGAGTAAAGAAACTTCGAAGGACTTCACAGCTTGCTACGACTTGAATTAACACCTCTGGTCTTGTGTTTTGCCATATCCCCACACGTGTCCTATCACACGGACACAATTTTAGAAGGTACTTGGAAGTACCGCGTTGTCCGACAGCTCTGTGTCCATGTAGCTGCTCTCTTTGCCTGGAATGCTGTCAACACTGTCCTACTTACTTAACTTCCACTCAAGCACTGGCATAGAAAATTCCCTGGTCTTATACTTACTGTGCAATATCTCCTCCTCCCTGCAGGCTGACTTCCCTTTGGGAAACCACCGTTCCCCAGTCCTCGTCACTCGGGTGAAGCTGAGCCCATGCCTGCCACCCAGGTCGTGAGGGCGTGTGTGGACAAATCCATACTTTATTCACTCAGCCGTGAGCTTGGATCAAGAGTGGACATGTGACCCAAGCAAGGCCGAGCACCCTCAATCACCTGAGGCTACTTTATAGAATTATTAGGAAAGGAGTCATGTTTGCTTTTGTGAAGTTGATTAACTGGTAAAGTGTAAGACTAGAGTTTCTAAGGGTCAGTATTTGTCACCACGTGGAGATGACCCACGCACGAGAAAGCCAACACAGACGTAATTGGAGTTGAGAGAGGGAAAGAGAGAGTTCTGGCTGCATTACCGGAGTGCCCGGATCAAACTACACCTGAATGCAAACTGCTTCTGAAATGCTCCTTTATGTTAACAATAAATTTCTTTTTCCTTTTTTTTTTTTTTTTTTTTTTGGCTCAAGTTAGTTGGATCTGAGTTTTCTACCACCTGCAATACAAAGATTTCTAGCTAGCCGGTTTCAGTTAAGTGCCTCCTTACACACTTACTGCACATACATTTTTCTTGTCTTTTCCTTCACTCGACTGTGAGCTCGTGCAAGGCTGGCGCTGCCTCATCTTCGTCTGTCCAGTGCATGATGCTTCGTATGTTCTATTTCTGGCACCTGTTAATTATTGGCTGAAGCAATGAAAGAAAGATGGGTAAACTTTTAAGCTGTTTGATTAATAAGAGTATTTTCTGAATCACTAAGTGTGTTCATTTTAGTTTTAAACGTATCACATTTCCATTGTAACCAGCAAAATTTTGTTTCTTATTCAAGCCTAAGGTTTTTCTCTCTTCAGTTTTTCAATAAAAAAATATTCAAAAACTCGAGAACTGTGTTTTGTCAGTGGAACGTAAGTATCATTTGAAGATTTCGGTCTAAAGATCCCATTTCAATGGTTCAAGAACAGTGAACAATCTAATGGGGGAAGAAATGAGGTTGACGAGGGAGCCACGACCTGGGTCACGGAAGGTCTCAGTTTCTATGCTAAGCAGCTTGGGTTTTATTGTGTAGGCGATTTAAAGGTATGGAGGACTAACCATGCGAGGTCCCCATTTTAGAAGGATCGTCGTGGAAGGTTCAGGATGTGGGGAGAGAGCCAAGAGATCCCCAGTCTAGAGAAGACACAGAGGCCGGCTGAGCAGAACCACAGTGGAGGCCATAGGATGAGAAGGGGCCCCCAAGGGAGGGAGGTGCTGAAAATAGGGACGTAGGAGATGAGACACGAGATCCAAGACGGTAGCCGTTCGTGAAGGCGAAACAAAAAGCAAACAAAATGAGATTTGAGAAAGAAACATTTGAGTTTGGATGTATCGGTGTTTTTAAAAAGGAGGAGGAACTTGCCCAAAGGTGCCTTGTGGGCCTCCACCAGCAGCCCTGTGCCAAGCGGCTGAGCCGAGCCCCTGCCCCTCCGCCCGGAGGACATCCTGCCCGCTCGGGCCCACCGGGTCCAAGCCCAGGAGGCAGTCATCACCCCTGCCCACCTGGCCTTCCGCCACTCCTCCGGGCGAGATGCTCATCTAAGCCCCTCGAAGCTTGTCCTCCACCCAGGCTTAACGGAAGCTCTCGTCGGGCATTGAGATCACTAAAATCAGGCGTGGCGAGCTGCATTCCACCTTAAGGTATTCTCGCACAGGTGTGAAAAGAAGTTAAAAGAAAGTTAGAAGCGTTTCAGTTACGAGGCTCAACACTAAAATGTCCTCGGTTCCGCATGAATTCCTACCAGTGTGACATTTCCCCTCTGCTGTAGAGTGGCAGCCGCTCAGCACCTGAGGGGAGATGCTCCACGCAGACAGACGGACGGACGGACAGACAAACGGATGAGGCAGGCTGAAAGGACCTGTCCCGCAAGGCTGGGCTTGGGGCCCGCAGAAATCCCGAATTGCCTCTGATCGCTTCTTCCCCTCTCACCAATAGATGTCCCTCCAGCAAACGGAAAAAAAAAAAAAAAAAAAAAAAAAAAAAAAAAAAAAACATTTGAAAAGAGTCCAGGGTGTAATTACATGAGACGATATACAGATGCCAGAATTTAAACACTGCCAGTTTTATGTAATTTAATTAATACTGTGGAGAGGAGAAAATGCTGATCTGTGCAATATTTCACGAAGTAAAAGCTGCTGGCAGAAGGGCATCTTTCTGACAGAAACCAGAGCCGTAGACTCACTTTAGAGATGCTTCTATTTGATTAGGAAGAAAACCACATCCACAGTCATGTTTATTATTTTCTGCCTGACATTTTCAGAGTCCGTGTAATGTAATTATCTATAGAAATTCCAGCAGCACGCCGCTCACGCCGTACAGGTGTACCTGCCTTCCCCAACGCCCTTCTCAGACACCTGTTACCTGCCACACCTGTTTCCTTCGTGGGCTGACTGGACCCTTGGAGGGGGCTCTCCTCACAGCTGTGGATGGAGGGAAGGAGTCTCGAAGTGACAGAAAGTGCTTTTTCTTACCTAAGGAAGATACAGATGCGTCGGGATTGTTAGTTCCAGCTTTTACTTCCTTCTATTCAGCCAGGGCATTTTGATGAATATATATTCCATTTTCCTCAGAGAGGCAGGGGATAATGGTTTAGATGCAGACTCAAGATCAATTTTGGTAATAACTATGGGTGTAGCTCACAGCTCCCTAAATGAAAATCAGGTAACATGAAAAGAGAAAGAAAGCCTGTGATCAGCAAAATACTCAAATGAGATCCTGATGTCTCAGGTGGCTTCTAATTTGGAGCTTATGGATTCTGAATGAGGGAAAACTATTTGAAATTGCAAAGACTTTGGTGTTTTAAATTTCTCTTTATTTAGAATGTTCCCTCTTTCTCTTTGTACTTCATAGTTCTTTCTGCAATGTTCATCCAGAACACACAGCAAACATTGTATGTTGTAAATGAAAGGCAGGATGATAAATAAAAACAAAGAGAAATGAAAGGATATGTTGCTAGTGAGGTCCAGGGGGCTGTCACCCCTCTGTGACATGTGGCTTATTTCTTGGCTGTGGCTTCACCGTCCTAGTATTATTCTTGTTCTCTGTTTTCATTAAATCTGATCCTAGTTAAATGATGGAGTCAGATGAACAGTTCTAATTAGAAGACATATTTAATAGAACCATGGTAGTTCAATGTATGTATGCTACAGAATTCAAGTTTAATTATATGTAAGCATGCTCCTTTTATTTTAATTAAGGACATTTAAAATCTATACTTCACTCATGCTTCATGTGCTTAAAGTTTCAGAAAATTTAATCACGGGACAGGGGCAGTGAACAAGGCATGAATAGAGCCCCCCGGATGCTGTCTCCTCTAAGCGGCTCTTTGGTTTATCCACTGCTGAGTGACAACCTACTCCCCAAACACTGAGGCTTAAAACAACAACTGCTCATTTGTTCACGATTCTGTGTGTCAGGAATTCGGGCAGGGCTCAGCCTGGCATTTATTCCCTAGCTCTGTGAGAATCTGGCCCGGATCACAGCATTGAAATCAGATGGTTCCAGTTCTGTCTGTTACCTCGAAGGGGAAGCCGCTGGTTGGGGTCCGCCCCACTCCCCCCCCCACTACACCAGCTCGGGCCTCTTCACACGGTGGCCAGATCCCACGAGACAGTTCCAAGAGGAACTAAGGCAGAAGCCTGACAATTACATGGCCTCCTTCTACCGTATTCTCTTGGCCAGATCCAGGCAAAAGGCCGGGCCAAGTCCAAGGAGAGGAAAACAGACCCAATTTCTCAATCAGAGGAGCGGCGAGAATCTGCAGGCATCTATAACCTCCCAGAAAACCGTGCTCTGGCCACCAATGATTTGTACTATCTGACATGCCAAATACACATATCCTCTGAGGACCCCGTGACTCATCCTGACCCCGTGACTCATGGTGTCAGGCCCTGACGCCATCCGAGTCAGACACCAGCTCCTCAGGCAGGGGGACCCATGACTTACGAAGACGCACCATGGACGAGACACATCCAGTGGGAGACAGGAGCAGAGGAGCCAATGGACACACCAGCGTGAGGGTGGCAATGAGAAGCACGGGCACGGCACCCCGAAATCCAGCCAGGCGCGTGGCGGGTTTCCCCGGCTGCCTGCCCCGGGCGAAGCTCGACTCCGCGTCCGGCTTCTCCCTTTGCGCTGCGGGCTCCACCCCCTGAATCCCCTTCCTTTTCTACAAGAAACGGCCTGCGTTCCTGGCTTTCGGACCGCGCGGAGAAGGTTGGGGGCCGAGGGGACCTCTCCACCTTGTGCTTTGTTCTTTTCAGCAGCTTCTTAAACAGCTGGATGGGATTCAGTGTATAAAATTGTAAATCCAAAGGTTGTCCCCGCATGTCCCTCTGAGACAGGCATCTCTCTACCTGGGCTGTGAGTCAGGGAATAGTGGGAAATTTTAGACAAAATTTTGGTCGGTGTAGGAGTAACAAGCACCACTTAAAACTTTCTGAAGTCTTCACCAAGGGCTTTATGCCCACGCCCTTGACTTGACCTTCACCTTGAGGCCCTGGGCTCCTGGCAGCATCTGCCTTTGATCTTCGCTTGAGTCACTTTTTTTTTTTTTTAAACTTGAGAAACATTTGCCAACTGGACGAGCTAGAAAGGAGAAATATTTCTATTTTCTAAACTGGCAAGACCACGATTTCAATATGCCCTTTGACTTCTGCTTAAAAATCAGACGCTTTCCTCTCAAATCCATGTCTCTCCTCATCCATTATCATTAGAACTAAAAGTAGCCTGTCAGCATTTTGACCATTCTGCCTGAAAATGTCCTAGCTAGACCCACAGGTCCATGCAGTAAAGGCTCATCTCCTGCAAGTGGCGGGTGCCAGGTGCTCTGTGCTGGCAAGACCACTGACCACTCACCACTGCGGGGGACACTGACCACTCACCACCCTCCTGGGCGTGGCCCCCTCCCGCTCTGCCTTCTCAGCACCCCTTGACTTTCTGCCCCTGACACCAACACCTTCGTAGGTGAAGCACCCCACTTCTCATACTAGACTCTGTTTCAATTGTTCTGTTGTTACTTAACAAAGCACCTCAAAAATACCGTAGCTTAAACAACAGTTTATTCCCAGTTACAATTCTTGGCGTGACCAGAGAGTTCTTTTGCATCGTGTGGCATCATGGAAGTGGCGGGTTGCCTGAAGTTTCCAGAATGTTCTCACTCAGTGGGGGGCAATTGGCCTGGATCCCTGGCGTTAGTTTTGGATGGCGGGGCTGGGGGCCGGGCCTCCCATGATGGCTTCTCCACGTGGCAGCTGAGCTCCTTGTCAACGTGCAGGCCGGTGGGCCAGTAAAGGGCGTCAGAGAGGCGAAGGCGGACGCTCCAGGCCTCGCGAGGCCCAGCTAGGAAGTAACAGGGCATCGTCCACGTCCAGCTCCAGGGTGAGGACGTCTCGCGAGCAGCCTGGAGTCGGAGGCGGTGGGAACAGTCTACGCGGTACTGTGGGACCGGCAAGGTCAAACTACAAAGCCGCGCGTAGGGTGAGCTGCCTGGTGCCCACCTCAGGACCGCCTGGGCACGTCGGGGCCGGCCGAGTGTGCTTCACATGGGAAGGACATGAATCTGGGGGGAGCAGAGTGTTATGGGTTGAATTGTGTCCTTCCCAAATTCCTGTGCCGAAATCCCCACCTCCGCTACCTGGGAATGTGACTGTACCTGGAGAGGAGGTCATCGCAGAGGTCATCGCAGAGGTCGTGGGTTGGGATGAGATCATCACGGAGGTCATTGGTTGGGATGAGATCATCACAGAGCTCATGGGTTGGGATGAGGTCATCGCAGACGTTGTTGGTTGGGATGAGGTCATCGCAGAGGTCATGGGTTGGGATGAGATCATCACGGAGGTCATTGGTTGGGATGAGATCATCACAGAGGTCATGGGTTGGGATGAGGTCATCACAGAGGTCATGGGTTGGGATGAGGTCATCACAGAGGTCATGGGTTGGGATGAGGTCATCGCAGAGGTCATGGGTTGGGATGAGGTCATCGCAGAGGTCATGGGTTGGGATGAGGTCATCGCAGAGGTCATGGGTTGGGCTGAGGTCATCACAGAGGTCATGGGTTGGGATGAGGCCAACTGGGCTGCTACTCCAATATGGCTGTCCTTACAAACAAAAGGCATTTGGACACGGACTTGCACACAGGGAAGAGGCCACGACAAGATGGAGGCAGAGACTGGAGTGAAGAAACGGAAGCCAAGGAACGCCAGAGATGCCCAGCCACCCTGGAGGCGGGGCACGGCCAAGCAGCAGACGCACGTCGCGGCCTCAGGAGGAACCGGTCGCTCTGGCGTCCCGGTCTCCGACCTCCGGCCCCAGAACAGCCGGAGGAAACGCCCGTGGCACCTTCCCATCGCAGCCAACACAGGTGACCGTGGGCCCTTTGTGCATCTGTCCTGGTGGGTGAAACATGAAGAGCGAAATCTCCTTCCACTGGAATCTTCTGGATTCTTCAAGGATCCAGGTGAATAGGAGAAGCCACGCTTGAACACAGACACACACAAATACCTTTTACCGAGGCAGTTTCTATCACCTTTTATTCCCAAACCTCCATCGAGTTATAATCAGGAACCAGGAGCGTGAGTGCGTCGCGTGTGAGTGTGCGTGTGTGTGCGTGCATACGCGTGGTTTCCTCCAAGACCACAGACACAGCTATCCTCAGTGACCTGCATTGGAAACGCTTTTCCCTGGGCTGTCGATGCTTCGTCTGAACATCAGGAGACGAGGGTGAACTGCTCGGCCACTTCCACCACAGAGTAGACGTCTCCAGAAAGCCCAAGTTAGCCAGGTGTGTGGCACGCAGCCCGCGCCTTCGGGCGTGCACGTCACCGCTGGTCACTGTCGCTTTTGCAAAGAGCAGCGACTGCTCGACTGTATTCTGGTTTCCCAGGTCGCTGCTTTGCTGGTTCACAAAGAAGTGAAGCTGTCTGTCACCTCATGCCGGCACGGCACGCCACGGGTCCCGTACAGACCCTGGAATATGCATGAGGGGATGACGGAGATGGATCTGTGTGTGGAGGATTGAAATGTGAGCATCTGCCGTAATGGCACTAAAAAGAATTAGACTCATCAACCATAGTGATTCATAATGATGGCTGTGTTTGCTCTTAGAATATTAAGGGAATCAACTATCCACTTAATTGCTGAGAAGGACTACTTTTTTTTTTTTTTTTTTAAAGCGTACAACGTCTCTCTTTCATTTTCTCGATATATTGATTTTTATACAGATAGATAGAATCCCAAATGGTCTCGCTGGCTCAAGCATAAATGTAGCAAAGAAAAATTAAAATGAGCTAATATCTTTGATTAATGCTCGTTTCTATGCCTGAACTTGGGAGCATAAATATCCCTTTAAAAGTAATACTGTCTGCAAATAAGATCAAATCAAATTTCAAGGCACTTTGTTAATGAAAAGTATCGATTTTTACCGCATTTGGGCCAAACCATTGCCGGTCCTTAATCCACTTGATGTCCCTTTTAGCGGTGAACATCCAGTGTCCTTCCCTCTCTCCTTCATGAAGCTTCGGGTCTCAGCCCTTTTTTCCTTACAGCCACTTCCCTGTTGATCTCATTCATTACCACGTCCGTTGTCACTTCTAGGCAGATTTGTCACCTCCAGATCATCATCGTCATAAGCTGATACCTCCTTGCAAATGTCCTGGCCCCTGTAACCTCTCCTTCCCACTCTCACTGCTCCCTGAGAGCTCCTGACACGTTTCTCTCCCTACCTTTCCATTCCGTTTGAAGCCTCCACTTTCAAATGTTACTGTCCTTAAGAACGTGAGCTGAAGATCCGGGTCATCCGTCCTAACGCCTTCCTGGTCCCTTGTGACCTCCATGCTCCTTCTCCGTGCACACCAGGACACTCCAGCTACTTGCAGTAAGATGGCCCCAGGCCGTAGAATTCAATGACTGAACGTGGCATTTTGACAGGGCGCGTGAGACGGGGCAAGGTAAGCGAGGTGGGTGCGGCGAAGTAGACACGGCCAGCCAATGTGACCTGTGTGAAGTGAAGTAGACACGGCCAGCCGGTGTGACCCGTTGAATCAATTTGAGCCATCACTGGGTGACGTGTATCCCTACGTGATCACACATAATGCCACAGACTTCACTTCACTGTTCAATTAGACAGTAATCTTCTGCCCTCGGGGGACCCCTCACGTTTTATTGAAAATGATTTAAATCTAGTGTCCTCTCTTAACTTTTATTTGGTTTCCCCAGCTGGATGATAGCTCTCTAAAGAAAAGATGATAGCAAAGTTTCCTAATACCCCTGAGAGGATATAGACTAGTGGGACCAGCAGATACTTTATTTAATCAGTTAATACCTTGATTGATTTAATCAACCGCCAGAACCTCTCAATTGATTTACACTCATAGCTGAAATGGAAACACTGCCGACATTACTAAATGAGTAACAGAGGCGAGGAAAAAAGAGCAAAATTAAAAAAAACAAACAAACTTGTAACAACTCAGGAACTTCTCTCTTGTCATAATAGAAAACAAAGCAAAGCAAAACAAAAACAAACAAACAAAACCTGTAATCAATCAGCTCAAAACAGAGACATCGCAGCCCGTGGAAGACCCCGTCAGGTAGAAATCGCCACTCCAGCTTACAACTTTGCTTCTCTCCCGGAGGACAGGGAGCCTTTGCGAAGCAGACGCAGAAGGGAGTGCCGCCTTTTCTCCACCTCCACTTCTTCCATCCCCCAGATGTGTGTGGTTTGGCCAATTTAACAAAACAAGCTGCGTTATGTGATCAGTGTTATTAATAACCGAGTGTGAATGGATCACAGTTGTGCACTTCAGCTGAACGATAAGAAACGAAGAACCAGAAAGTCAAAGTGACTAAAAACCTTTTCAAGAGAATAGAGAAGATCGGGGTGGGGGCGGGAGGTGGCAATCAAAGAAAATCATTGAGATTTCTGGAAGCTTCTCCTGCTTTTTCTACATGGAGGGACTCCTTGAACGGTGCGTGAAGTAGGCAGTTCGGGGCCCTTGGAGAGGTGCCTGCAACACCTTACTCAACATAACTACTGTGCATATAGGACTTCTGAGGTAGCTTTCCATTTTTGTTACCTGAGAAGATGTATCATTATTAAATAATCATGTGATGAGCTTGTATAACTTGGCTCATTTTTTCCCAAATCTTTTTTTTTTTTTTTTTTTTTTTTTTAACAACCTGCTAGGCTGAAACTCCCACTATAGTTACAGGTGATGATTATACCTGCGACAGGGAGGGGCCATCCGGAAGCCCTGGAGAGACCTCTTTCGATTTCACAGGCCTGCCCCACGTGAGGGGCACCTATGCCAGGGTAAATCTCACAGACAGACGGCTGGTTCGCCTCCGGAGGCACAGGAACCAAACCTTCTGTTTTAACTCTCACACAACACGTGTCAGGAGCTCGACGTGTTCGATGCATAAATCTCAGGCACTGAAACCTCAATCTTGTCCTCCTGACTCCAGAGTTATCGGAGGCTACACGCCACCACTGATACCCCCAGCACGACAAATGATGAGCATGGACAGGGGATGTGGAGGCGGCAGGAAGTTCACACGTGTGAGAAATAATCTGTTCTACCTGAAACATCTCTCACGCGTTTACATCAGGGATGAATTACTCTTATAACCAGAGAACATGCCCAAAGACGGAAACCACAGCGAGATCAGAGAGTTGTGACAGCGTCGTGGGGACCGGCCAGCACTGAACCTCTCTCTCAGACCCAGACACAAGGATCCAGCCCGCCCGAGTCAGCTCATTCCCACTTAGGACAACGCCGCCTTCTAGAAAGATCGTCGTGTGTGACAAAGCCTTCCCCTCTTCCGCTTTCACGCTCCCTCCTAAGACAGGGGTTGATTCTTCATAAGAGCTTGAAACATTCTTGAAAACACAGAAGTAAAATGTGCTGATGAGAAAACAGGAGTAAATGGCTAAGGTAAACAGAACTCAAACATGTGCCGTTTTAACTGGGGAACAGCATTCACGAGACACATTCCTCTCTCCTGATGGGGATTCATAGTGATTTGAATGGACCACTGTGAGACGTGAAGGTCTCACCACCCATAATCGTCTGGCACAGCCATGGGGTTAGAAGTAAAAAGTCGGGTGATTTGAGCTCTATCACACACAGGGCTTAGGAGCTAGTCCCTACAAAAGTTCTATTCCTTGATCTACATGTGAGAATACTATTGTTTCAAACCTTGAAGTTCACTCAACTCCTTTCTAAAATACCTGCTTTTTCTGTCTCCTCTGGTTACCAGCGCTTCCTTTTACTGCTCTCACTTCGAAGGGGCAAAGTAAGTACCTATAAAGCCCAACGCAAGGATCCCAACGCAAATACGAGGGAATCAAGAGAAGACACAGAGCCTAGCAAACTTCTTTTATTCCAGCTGTCTAATTTTCATTAGTCCTGCCAAGATTCCGGTCAAGAATCGTCCCCTGTGGCCTCTGCTCACGTCCCCGACTCCTGGCAAGTACGATGGAAATGAACTCTCGCTGCCCTCCTTCTGGGAGCCTCCTACGCCTCATAACCCAGCCCTTTTAACATCTGCTGCAGAGCCCCTCCCGTGGGCTTACCATTCAGAAGGTGGGAAGCAGAGGTCGGTAAGTGAGTTAGCTGTCACAAGCCGGAACTCACAGCCTGTCTCTGGACCAGCAGCAGAAGCAGCGTGTGGAAAATGGTGGGAACTGGTGGGAACTGGTTGAAAATGCAGAACCGCAGAACTAATCAGACCCAGGTCAGAAAGCGTGTGTCATTCTAGAATCATATGAACTAACCATCCCTCTTCTGGTATCTACCCGAACAATTTGAAAACATTTATTCCTAAAGATATGTGCACCCTGACGTTCACTGCAGCTTCATTCATGGTGGCCAAGACATGGAAACAACCCAAGCGTCCTTTGATGGATGGTTGGATAAAGAAGCTGTGGTACATACACACAATGGAATACGGCTCAGCCTAAAGAAGAGACGAAATCCTGCCATTTGCGACAACATGGATGGATCTTGAGATGATCATGCTAAGTAAAACAAGTCATATGATTTCACTCATACATGAGATATTACACTGAAAGCAACAGATGCACAAGTCAAACAAACAAAAACTCATAGACACAGACAACGGTTTAGTGGTTCCCAGAGGGATGGGGGAAGGTAGATACGGGTAAAGGGGGTCAAACATATGGTGACGGAAGGAGATGTGACTTTGGGTGGTGAACACACAGTGCCATATACAGATGACATATTGTTGAATTGTACACTTGAAACCTATATAATTTTATTAACCAATGTCATTCCAATAAGTTTAATTAAAAAAAAAAAAAAAACGCAGGTGGATCCCAGCAAACAGGAGATGCTGACACGCCTTCAAGAGTGAGGAGCCACAGGAAATTGCAAAAGGACTTTCTAGGTTTAGAACCCGGGCCACCCTGACCCTGAAGGCAGGAGTCATGAAACTCAAAAAAGCATGGGCTTTTCTAACGTAGAGGCTGGGATTAAAAGTCAGACACCTCACTGCCAATTGCCTAACTTTAAATTTAAATTCTCCATCCTAATGTTGCGACAACTAAGCTTTCTGCCTTGAGAATAACAAGGTGCAGTTAACTGCCCTCGGTGGCAATATTTCATCCAGGCTTGATGGGGCAATTTGAAAATAGCATTAAAGAGACAAGCTGTACCACAGAGGATGGCAAAAGCGTGATTATCTTCGGAGATTAAATCTCCAAACATCATGTGTTGCTAAATGGGTGTCTCTGGTCGATTCAAAAGTCTTGGCTAATGGCTGTGTTTCAAAAACACAGGCCTGTGTATCTCCACATACACGCCTTTTTAAGGGTTTCGAAAATATCTAAAATTTGGGGATACTTTTAAAAACCGTCGTCTGATTCGTGTATCTTCCCAAATGAAGATAGCTTTTTTTCTTTACTCAATGTGACACACGCTAATAGCAGAAAAAGAAGGGCACAGGAGAGGGAGGAGGAAGGGGAAGAAAACAAAGAAGGTAGCAGTCTCAAAAAACAAGAATACGACACAGGTCAAATTCACCCAAATTCCCACTATTCAGAGAAAAAGCATTGCTTCTTGTTCCCGTTTTCCAGAGAGGATGAACGAGCTGGTGGTCCCCGAGTGACACAGAGAGTGTAGGAAATCGGCGTCATCCCACGCATGCTGTTCTCAAATCTGCTTTTACTTTGCAATATGCCAGAGACGTCCTTTAAGTTCATAACCGTGAATCTACATCATCACTTTTCATTGGCACACAGTGCTCCACTTTCTCTATAAGCACACGTGCCATGATTTATTTACTAAATTTTGTCTTTGTTTTTGCTGTCATGAATAATACTGTTCCCATTTTGCCCAGATACTTGGTCCTGCTCTCTACACTGTCCCTGGAAAATGTGACTTCTAGGTCAAATGATATATTGCTTTTAAATTTTTAAAAATTCTTTTTTGACTTATTTTTTACGCCTACAGCACCTGGTCTTCCCAGGTGGTCTCCCATCCAAGTACTAACCAGGCCTGACCCTGCTTAGCTTCCGAGATCAAATGGGATCGAGCACGTTTAGGGTGGCATGGATGTAGACCACTTTTAAATTTCGATGCATGATGCCAACTCCTTGTCTGAAAGATGGATCCACCTATTTCTAGTGCAAAGGAAAATATTTTTTCAACTGTTTTAGGACATTTATAAGTCCCCTTTTATATTCGGATGCTCGTTCCTTAGTTATCAATCTGTAAAAGCTCTTTGCTTATTAAGGCTCTTATTTTTGTCATACATGTCCAAAAACTATTAGGCTAATTGTCTTTCTGTTGACATTGCTTATGGTGTATTTTCTATTAGAAACTTTTAAAGTATTTATGTGTTTTAAATATCAATGTCATTTTTACTTTATGGTTTCAGACTTCTTGGTTATTTTTTTAAAGTTCATTCCTAATTCAGTTTTCTCTCTTTTTTTTAAGTCTAAAGCTTTGGCCACCTATGGTTTAATATTGTTATAATAATATTGTAGGCTTCTAGATTTAAAAAGTAAATTTTAGTCTGTCATATCAATATCATTTATTAAATGATCTATCTTTTCTCATACTTGAGATCATGTTTATGACCAACCTATCGTCGCTGATAGATTAGTGATACTGTGTTTAAAATCAACTGTCATTTCATATGTGAGAACCACATTGTTTTAAATCCTGTATATGTCTTGAAGACTTAAATAACATGTCTTAAATAACTACTTAATGTATTTTACGTATGTCCTGATTTCCCCCACTAACAATTACTCTTCTTTTTAGGAACAGCCTGTTTTTCTTGTATGTTTATTTCCAGGTGAAATTGAGAATTGCTTCATCAAATTAAAAAATTCATTCGATCTTTCTATTTGGAATATGTGGAATTTTCTGGATGAGAACTAAGTTGTCAGAGAGTTAGTACATCTTTTTTTTTTTCCAAAATATTTTTACTTTCTAGCAGTTTTTAATTGCATTTATAAGACAGGTATTTTCTTCCATAATGTTCTATAGCTGGTTATATGTATACAGAAAACCAGTTGACTTTTTAATTTAAATTTTCTAACTCCCTGTCTTATTGATATCTCTTACTCTCTGGTAGTTTTCAGTTGATTTCTTATTTTCCAGCTACACGACCTTATAATCTGCAAATAGAAACCATCTGAGCTTGGCACATTTTTCTGGAATGTGGGCTCCCTGCCATTTTTTCCCCTCTTTAATTTCGAAGATACAGTTTGGCTTATTTGAATTTTCTATTTCTTCTTAAGTCAATTTTGATCACTTATATTTTCTGAAAACATTAGAGATTTTATTCAGATTTTAGATTGGAATGTTACAGAGCTACGCCTTTGTGATTCTCTCTAGCATTTGACAATTTATCATCTTTTGTTCTCTTTAAAGAGTCAAGTCTTGTGTGTGTATCCGTTTTACTAATCCACCTTCTAATCACTGATTTCCTCATTCACTGCTACCCATTTTCCGCTTAGCTTCCCCTGAGTACAGCTGTGAGTGTATTCTGGACTTTTTATATTTATTTTTTTTCTCATTGCAATTATTTTGTTATTGTAGTTGTATTTCCTTTTTTTTTTTTTTTTTTTGCCATTTATTTTATGTTCTAATGTTTCCTTAGAGGGGGAATTTCAACGCGCTCGAAGAGCTGACGACATTTCAATTGTTTCTTCTTTGGTAAATATTTAGATTTATCACTTCGGGGCCTGTGCCAGGTGGACACCTGGTCCAGGACCAAAGACAGTCTGCGTTTCCTCTTTCCCAGTCTCCGTGAATTTCACTTCCGCCAAGTTGTCACTCAAGGGGCCCCCAGCCAAGGAGGAGACCTGTCCAAGTCAGACCAGCTGACCCTCTGGCTGGATCAGGAATTGGGAGTAGAGTGGGTGAAGGAGGACAGAGGTGGGGACCGCCGTGGCGCGTGGCCACAGAATCCTGACAGACTGCCCTGAGCACCTCTCGGCCCCAACCCCCACCCAGAGGCCCCCTCCTTCCCGAATGGGCGAGCGTCAGTTCATTCAGAGCCTTTCGTGTCGTTTGCCCATTTTCACATCCCTCATTCATGCCTCATCTCTCCGACTGTACGTAACGCACCACTGAAGATGGCGTGCTTGCTTGTTTTTACCTGGTGTGTATACTGCTGCGCACCTGAAACTTATGTCATAATATTACAAAACAAAATTACCTCAATTAAAAAAAAAAAGAATCTGTTGTAAGTAAATGTTTTTCCTGTTTCCTTGGAAAAGCGTTTCTTCAGTTCTCACTTGTTGATCTTATTTATTTGTTTCTTTCTAATGTAAGATTGTTTACCTGTCCCATCCTGAGCGCTTCATTGATTTATTTTTGTTATGTTTACTCACCTTGGGTGGGGGAGCTCCAGCAGATCAGCAATTTGCCTAAATGTAACACAAATCAAAGCCTTATGCATCCTCTTACTTTTCATGAGGCGCCATCTGGGGACCCCCTGAGCCTTGGATGCTGATGTCCTGTGTCTTGGATGCAACTGCCGAGTGACTGGAAAGGCATCCCTGGCCAGGAGGCAGTGGGGCGTGGGAGGCTTTGTCTCTGTGGGTTTTCTCCGAATTATCGGAAGCGCTGCACCACCGGTCCGCACCCAGGTGGGCAGATGCCCTTTCCGTGGGAAGGAAATCCCCACCCATGGAAAAGCTGCCCTGTTTCGAGGCGGGAAGCCGGTGGTGATGAAACAAATTAGAGCGATGCCCACACTTGCAGGCGTTTGCTCTCATGAGTCGGCATGTGTGGTCTCAACTATCTCCTTGGATTGAAGCTGCAAAGGTTTACTGCAGCCCTCACCCGTCTTGGCTGGGAGCCTGGTCAGAGGAAATAGCGCGGTCGCTGTGTTCCTAGCTATAACTGCATCTCATTTTTTTGCCATAAGTGCCATTTGGCTGCCTTTGTTTTCCTCCTTTACTATCTCTGCTGCCAGTTTGTACAGGGAAGGTCAAGGGCGTAAGGTATCCCCACCCGTGGCCTCCCAATGAGGAAGCCATCAGGTTCTTCAGAACACTGTCCAGCACACTGTCCACTCCACCTGAATTTTATGCTCTGAGGTTTTCATTTTGAGAGTGAAGAATCTTCTTCTAAGTTCTTTGTGTTAATTTTGGAGGACATTATTTTTGCCAGTTGAAGAGAAGAAACAGGAGGAGTTTGTAAACATATAATTTAGCTGACATCTTTCCCAGAAACTCTTGTCATATTCATTTAAATTAACTCAGGGTAAGCAGATTTGACTCCATAATGTGTAATTTGAATATATGCATGGCCATAGTAATAACATATCTCTGGGGGTCTTTTAACATAAATGTGACATCTTTCCTAAAGTCGTTCTAGAAAGAACTGGAGACTAATTCATTTGGCTAAAAATTTTAAATTTAACAGGTGAAAATGAAGGTTGCTTATTTTTTTTAATCATGCAGTCACAGACACTACTCTCGTGTTTATCAAATAATGTCTAACAATTATATTCAGGTAATTGGATTTGCTTTCAGCACTTGGGTTGAAGATTTGAAACATGTGCTTGTGAAAATAATTGGAATTTTTCTTCATATAAGATTTAGCCTTAATTATGTACATATGTTTACATTGTCCTTATTATCGTTAACAGCCCATGATCCAATCACTTACAAAGGCGAGATTATCCCATAATTTTTCACTCCCTGCAATGCAAGGCAGAGTTAGCAAATTAACAGGGGGTAGGGGAGCTTGTGTTTTATGTAATCCTTTCCAGTCTTATTCAGATATATACCTGTGCCTTAAAAATGTAAAATCAGAACCTAACCACACAGGGCACCAAAGAGACAGACGTGCCCGGGTTTTGGCAAATTGTTGAACAAACACTTTCGCAAGGACCCAACCTACCTTCCAGATCTTCTCTCTCAAGTTCCCTCCAAAGCCCCCCAATAAATGAGAAAATGAGGAAATTTGTACCCTCTTTCTACCTCTAAATGCTGAGATTGAAATAGACTCTCTTCGCAAAACTCATTAGGATGTGAGTGAGCTTCTTTCTCAGGAACCACAGCCATCAGGCCTAAGAGTCTCGTGAGAGTCACCCAGGTGAGAAGCGGCCTGCTGCCCTCCCCTGGGTCACAGACACCTGCAGATGTCCTTGCCTTGTCCTGGAGTCCAGACTGAGGACAGACCCTGTCTGTCACCCCACGTCCTGGCTACTCAAACGTGGAGGAGATAGGACGTAACTCAGAGAAATGACGCGACCCTAAGCGATACGAGCGAGAGAAAAGATGTTTAAAGAAAGGTCTTGGATGAAAGCAAAAGCTAGAAGGCAGCTAAGTGCTGTGCAAGGCCGGCCGGACACGGGAGCTGCGCACCTGAGCGCCGTGCGCGCGGGCGGCGCGGAGAGATGCGGGAGACGCCACCCCAGGTGATGCGGGAGGCGGTGCGTAGAGACGCCCCGACTCGGTCCTCTGCCGGGCCCCCGGAATCGGGGGGCTCTGCGCGTGCCAAGGATCTCAGGGGATGCAGAGACGAGGCTTCCTCCCTCTCACATGTCCATCGGGATGAAAACCGAGACTTCAAAACCAACCAAACAAAAACCATGAACACATCCCATCTAAAGGGTTTTCTCGGCGGGACCCAGGTTTCCTTGCAGTTGTGGGGTGTTTTATAGTTCACAAAACATCGCGATGTAAGAGTTTTGTCCCAAATCTGGGGGCGCGAGCGTGTACACGCATCTCCTAACACGACCTGGGGCGGGACGCGCTGGCGTCGTCACCCCAGCACGTTTGGGGGGGGGGGGAGGGAACGGAAGCCAGCGCCTCGCCGCCAAGGTGATGGATGTCACAGGAAGCCTCCGCTCCGGCCTCGGCTCAGGCCTCCGTCCATCGGCCCTCGCCGTCGTCCCTGGGCCCGGCACCCACCTCCGCACGAGCTCCCCCGAGAGCTGCTCAGCCCGAAGGATGGAAAATGTCATCTGTACCCTCTCTCTTCCCATCACGCCTAATACTCTTCGTTAAGTACCAAGGTATTAGCAGATAAACCATGTGGAAACGCGTAAGTAGATGAATTGCTTTTTGTACCGCATTACATGATGGATTGGGGTGGATTAAATTTTCATCATCCATCTTCCGCTGTCCCCAAAGCCCAGTGTTATTTTTACCGTTTTGTTTAAGCCAATCGGATATGCTTACGTGATTTAGGCTCCTGGGTGATGAATCCCTTTGCTTTACCTATAATATGCTCGGAATGATGGATGCCATACAAATACACAATAAAAACCAGTGATTACCAAGAAAACAAATCCCCTGCCCAGTCCAGGCTAGCTTAGAGCGGAATGCAGGGCACACATTGCAACAGGCTTACGCATACATTTTCTGATTAACATGTTTGAGTTCTCAGGCCTTGTCCAGGACAGAAGGCGATCTGACTGGCTGATGGAGTTGCACGCTCAGCCTTGCACGAGGCCTTCTGAGCTCATGCCGGGTCCCGGTTGCCTGCCCGGTCCCCTGGCATTCAGAGGGAGCCTCTGTAATTCTTGAGGCAAAATGACTTCTCGAGTGTTTCAGAGGGAGTGTGGACGTTTGCCTTTGAGTCATCTGTAATAAAGATGGCCTAAAGACATCAATGCATATATATCGCCCTGCTGGGTATGTGTGCGCAGTTTTTAGCGACTTAGAAGTCGCTTACAGATCCCAAAGTAGAGAGAGGCTGGGGGTCGCCTTTGTCTTGCGGTGCTTCTTTTAAAAATTCCCCAAAGACTAATGAGTTATGCAAATGATTTTTTTTTTCTTAGACAGAATGAAATTGGAGGATAGCAAGTGTTTGTGTGTTGCTACTCTGATTTATTACTGATGAAAAAATAGTTTCAGACAATATCACATGCAGAAAGAAATTCAGCCAAACGTAGGCATAGAGAAATGTGTGGAGAATGACTGGAAGACACTGGACACAGGGCTCCAGCCCCATGTCACTGAGACTACTCAAACTACACGGCAACGGGAAGCACACAAAGCCCAGCGAAATTTATCACCGCTATCGTCACCTCATGTCCTTCTGTTTGTCCTCTTGATTCTGACCTGGAGGTTTCCTGTATCCGAAAGCCTGTCACCTAATAGTCCCCAACTGGAGAAACGCTCCGAGCTGATTTTCTGTGGACCAGGGACTGCAACCTCTACCCACGTGTGCTTCTTACATCCGTTCTGCATGCAGGGGTGCCATGGGAAGACCCTGGTCATCCCATTTCTTTAGAGAAAATCCTGAATTTCCAAGAAGAATGTCAAAAACGAGAGGTGGATGTGTTTCTGAGCCGAAGTCTGCCCTTGGTAACTGCTCTGCCACAGAGAGATGAGGGTGGGGGAGGGCACATGGGGAGCTACAGCCTCAGCGAGGAGGGGGAGGGTCTCTTGTTTTTGTACCGTTTTACTTTACTTCACTCCATATTCATTTTAATTTAGACATTCTTTTTTCTCAAAGAATACTACTTTCCATTTTTAACATTCTTGAAGAACCACTCTCAAGGTAAAAAAAAAAAATGCTTTCTTTCTTCCTAAGTGCAATTTACTTTCAAGTATTTTATAGTTTGGTAGACTTGCCACTCAATCTGCGATTTGTCTTTTTCATAAATGTTAATTTCGAGTATTTTCAAAAGTTATGTATTTTGGGAAACGCTCATACATTGTTAAAGCAGCCGACAACAGAATGAAGTCACCTGAAGTCTATAACTCTAGCTTCTTCTGTCTCTGTCACAGCTTCAGTCACAAAAAGGAGGAAAAGAATTCCCTTTTATTCCTGCCGGAAGATGTCCAAGGCTTGAGTCTTTCTTTATGAATTTTATATTGAGTCACAATTACCGTCTTTGTGCCCAAGCCTGGGGTCTCCATGGCACCTGGAAATGAAGTCACCACAACATCCATCCTCCAGATGCAAGGAGAGGCTCACTTTGACCTCTTTGTGAAAACGAGTCCTATTCTCTTTCCTCCTCTTACAATGAAAGCTGGGCGGGCAGAATGGATTGAAGAGAGAAAAGTGGTTAATTGGTGGCAACTGATGATCCCAGTACCATCTCCTCGGCTAGAGTTAAAATATAAGAAGAGTTATGGGCTCATGAAAGCATTAGCCTCTCTCCGGCTTTGGATTTGCAAGGGCACTAAAGGGAAGAATTAGTGCACACTGCTGGAATTGAGTTATCTCCACATTTACGATAAAGGGGTACACTCACGGGGGGCTGCTTGAGAGAGCTCTCTCACACTCATTTAGCATTTATGACCTATCACAAATAAGCTTTGTTCATCTTTTAATGCTTCGGCCAGAAATATAACTTCTCATTAAAAAAAATGATTAATTTCACTGTGTGGGAAGATAGTCAAAATGGAATAAATACGGAGTGTTTGTAAAGTGCTGGTGAGTTTGTCTCCTGTGAAATAGTCTAGATATTCATATTGTTTTCTAAGTCAGCTATGTCTGAAATGAGGTAGGTTTGCTGGGTCTGATTTTAAGGGTTCCTACCTCTTTTCCCTAGTAATCTGATCTTTTCGTTCACCAGTATTTAGACTCTAATAAAATAAATATTTCTACGTGTTGAGTGTAGATGCACAGGATGGGGTAGAAGGATCCCTTTAAACTGAAAACCGAAGGAAGTGATGTCACTGGTCCCTCTATCAAGGCTGATACCACTGCAAAACTAAATGGCTGAAAACAAAGCGAGGACTATGATGCTGTTAGAAGAACGTAACTAAATCTCTGTCAGCTAACTTGAGACATTCTTTAATGATACGATCATTATGTAGTGAGAAAAGCGAGCTGTGGAGAGGAGAGGTGAAGACCCCACTTTGGTGAGGCTCTGACCCTCACCCACTCAGGCATCTGCTTGTTTGCAGGTGAGGATGGGGTCAGGGAGCAAGACGGCAAACACATTGGTCCACGTGGCTGCGCCGGGCAGGGAGCTGGTGAAGCGAAGAAGGTTCAAAAAGAAACTACAGAGGAAGAATAAGGTGTAAAACACAAGGGGTCGTCCACAAGACGATCGTTTGTGCAGAATTACAGCTGCGTGCACATAAACATGGAGAGACGTCTGGTAGCTGTCTCAAGAAGACGAATCCTCAGGTGATGCTTCTGTCTTTTTATATGTTTTCTATATTTTTAAATGAGTTTGCATTCTGTATTTAAGAAAAGGTTATTTCACTGTGATAAAATAATCAATACAATAAATATTCTCTTTTAGCAAAATTCTGTTGAGTGTTTATCCTTATAAATGTAATACAGGATCAAATATGTGAAAATAGAAAAGGATCCTATAGCCAAAAATATTCACATCCTTAGTACAAATATGCAGATGTCTTAAAATTATTATAGTACAGGGCTTTTCCATGAAATGTATCTAATATATATAAGTAAAATCTAACTATTTCGGCCATTAAGAGAGGGTCAAACTGTAGTTTATAAAAAAATCTAAAATATGTAGTGTATCATAGGTGTTCGTGAATGTACCTGAATTTCTGTAAAAGAAGTAATAAAATACGTACATGCGTGCATGACTTCATACAGGTATGTACGCACAGAGGCATATGTGCATTCATGTAATCCAGGGACATAATGCAAATGCATGTGCGTGCACATATGTGCACACAGGCATGCTTGCCCACACATGTATACGTGCATACATGCGCAGGTATGCATGGCTGCAGACATAGATGAATGCATACACACGGAGAGGTGTCCATGCATACACTCACCTGCAACCATGCATGCATATGTGTGTGCATGCATGCACATCTCTGGTCCAGAAAGCAGGACCACAGAACTCTGAACCCTCACTCCTCAATTGTGTTTCTAAATTTTCATATGCCTCCGTTTCCTTATCTGTAAACACGTGAGTGCAAACGAGGTCAATGATTTTCAAACCCAACAGTTCACCAGATGCTTAAGGAGTTTCACAAATGTTTCAGCTAAACAAGTTTTGACTATTTTTAAAAATGGGAATAAAACAATATATGCCAAAAAAAGTGTTATTTGTTATAATTCGACACACAAAAGGCCATTAATACATCAGCTGTACTGGTCAATTAACTCAGTTTTTATAGGAATCAGGAATATGGTTTTTCCAAGTATTTTCCTGTAAAGACTTTGGAAGTTCTTGTAATCATATCATTATTAAAAAGCCCATAGCCCCATACTGGTCCTTTTTTCTCCTCTTTGTTATTTTAATCCTCAAACAGAAATGCACAAAAGTGCACTATATACTCACGTGTGCCAGGATGGCGGGTGTGGTCCACACTCACCATGGTGCAGCTACAAATTGTGTAAAAACCAGCAAATACAACATGTATGCCACATTTAAAATTTTAGAACTCAGAATAAATGTGGGTGCTTCAAGGAGGAATTTTAATAAACTCAATAGCATTCATTCAATTTATTAAATTATTAGCACACTTGGAAATTTGCCTCGAGTGTTAGTTATAAAATGAAAACCTAACTTGTATAACCAATCACATAAATGTGAATTATTTAAACGATCAATGAATATTAAAAAATAAGTACCTGTGATTTGAAAAGACTCATGAAACGTCTCAAAGCGTTATAAAATTTTCCGCAGGCCAACTTCTGCCAAGTAACATGAATGTTTTAACTGGTTAAAGAAACTGGCTGTTGACTTTCTCTAATTTGAACATTCCCCAGTAAAGGAATGGTTTTCAGATGCCGTATTTTGTTACTCTAAGATACACTTTTATTTTTCAGATTTTAAGATCTTCGTCACCTAGGTGTGTTTCACAATCGATGGCACCGTTCCACGGCTGTCAGCCTGACGTGGTGACAGCTTCCACGGCTCGCCCGCCATGGCCTCGGCCATGCAGCTTTCGTTGGCATTCACCGATGTTTCCAGCTTTCCTTGTTTCATTGGACGTAGAGAACAATTCAAGTTAGATGCTCCTCTGAAGTTGGAGGTGCCTGTAAGACTTACTTCTTCTGGTGGAAAGTGACAAGAAGTGATGTGTGTCCCTTTCGGGCGGAAGAATATATCCATGCTTCCATAGCACAAAGGTTGTTTCCTCGGTGGCAGCATCGCATATGCAAAGTTGATTTGTAGTGTGTTTGGGTGACTTTGAAGAGAAAATGGCTTCAAATCCTAGAACTCACTCTCTACAAAACTCGTAGTGTTAACCCATTGAACATAGAGTTTCAGAACTACCTTACTAGTGACAATTAAGCAGAGACCTGTCGGAAGTGTACTCATCCATTAGAGGGGAAGAGAAAGATTATTTTCACCAGGGGTAACTGGGCTTACGGATGCCCAAAAAGAAGAGCATGGAGCATTCTGGAACCCGGCTGCTGAGCCCGGAGGGTGGGGAGGCAAGGGGGTGCTTCCGCCTCAGCCGTGAGGGAGGAATCTGGTTTCGATGCAAATGACGTGGGCACACGTACGCTATTCTTTTCCTAAGTATTCTTGAGTTTCAGATTTCAAAGGAAAAAATTTTGTGAATCACATTTTAAAGGGAGAAAAACGTATCTCTCTAAGGAATTTCTCAAAGACGAGTGTGAAGAAGGAAGTTTGAAAGTGTCCTATCATCTGCAAGAATGAAAGCCTGTCATTTCTAAAGCTGAAGTGACAGTAGGTTTTTAAAACTCACAACCAAAGGTAAACCACGCTGAAACAAGATCGTTCTGCCCACCTCGCTACCAATTAACTTAAACTTCAGAAAGAGTCAGATGCAATAATTCTAAGAAACTTCTAAAAAATAAACACATTTCTTAGTTATGAGTGTGTAAATATCCCAGAATCAGGATATTGTGCCTTAGGAAACAAAAAATGTAACTTCTATGCAACGTCTGTCAAAATTCCCTTAAAATCATAAGCTACTACAAAGTGTGAACCGACTCTGCATAATTTTTTCTATAGATTTTGATATAATATTAAACACTTAATGATTACTTTTTGAGGATAGATCATGGGATTAAGTGCTAAAATCATAACAAGTCTGAATCACAGCTATTCAAAGTGAGCTGCATTCAACAAATAATCACAAGTGTACAAGGGGTCAGCGGATCTGTGAGAAGTTGGGTAGTGACGTAAGTAGCAACTGATATTGACAGCCGTCAATTTCCAATTCCAGCAGAAGTGGATTCCGTAAGGTGGACATCAGCTTGATGGTCAACAGAACCCAAACCGCTTTGTTTAGTTGTTCACAGATTTATATTTTAAAAGAGAATGTATCTACCGTTTAATGCAGTCATGTGGATAAACAGATCTCAAAACCAGAAAGAGATCCAAATTTTAAATGAGGAACTCATTTAAAATGAGAATTCTGGAATTTCAATTCGAAATGGCACTTGCTCTCTCTTTCACTTCATATATCCCTCTTAGAATATATACATGTTTTTTTTTTTTAAAGCAAACATTAAAACATTTCAAATAGGTAAGTATGCCAATAATGGACCAGAAAGTCAGGGTAATATCTAGTTCTCATAAAGTAGACAGGCTCAAATTGAAACATGAATAATAGATAAAACAGAAATTTGATTCCCTCATGTACCCTTCTCTTCCTGTGTAAACTGGACAGTTGGTGTCAGTTGCGTTTGACACCAGTCCCAAAACTTACCCCTTCAAGAAAGTGGCCTCTGTCTGCAGAGGGCTCCCAGGGCCCGAGAGATGAAAGGCCAAGCCCGAGGCAACATGGAGCTGCAGTTCTGAAGCCACGCCTTCTCGCATTGGCACGTTTCAAATTCTTTGGAAAACTCCATGCAGAAGAGCAGAGCTTGAGGGAAGAAGTTTTCCTTGCAACCATTATAAAGGAAAGACAACAAGACAAACACCGAATGCCACCCAAAGGGGAAATAATGGAGCAGGTGCACCGAGAATTTAAAATAAGGTAATGAATGCCATCACAGGCATAAGGGACGACAGTCGTGTTACAAAGCAGAAACAAGGGACCATGTGGCAATATAATGGGTATGAAAAAATGTAATAACTTAAGCAGAGAACACAGTGATGGGAGGAAAGTAGCAGACAGAACCAAGAATGAAACACAGGACTGAAACTCAAGTGGAGAAAGTGTCCCAGGATGCAGTGAGGCAGAGCAGAGACCAGGGGGGAAGCTGAGGCACACGGCAGGTAGAAATGGATTGCCACTCCAGGTAGTAAGAAATTGAGAAGGAGAGAAAAATAGAGGAAGGGAATATACCTGAAGAAATAGTGACCGGAGCTTTTCCAAGAATTAAAGATGACATTTCAGATTTCAAGGCTTCTCAAGTCCCGAGCAAGATAAATAAGGAAGGCTCATATTCAGACATCGTGTTGAAATATGAGAGTAACAGGATTTTTAAAAATCTGAAACTATCCGGAGGAAAAATAGATAGATGATAGATAGGTGATAACAGATAGATGATGATGATGATAATGACAGGCAACACATAGATAGGTAAATGATAAACGATTGATCGATGGATAGTTGTATACTCATACACGCACATACATTCAATGTACACACACACATATACACACATACACTTACAAACGAATAGAAACTTGTTTGACGTCAAATTGCCCGCAGCCTCTTGAAATGCAGGAAGACAATAAAGCAGTGTTTTCAAAAGTGGCAGATAGGAAAAATGGAGCCCCATCTGAGCTACAGTGACCACATGTCTCCCCAGCCACATTCTCGTCCCCTCCCCCCACCCCACACCCAACCCGTCCTCAAATCTCTTGATCCTGCCTCTAGGCCATCTCTCAAATATAATCTCTCTGTTCTATTTCCAGGGCTTGGTCCCTATTTTGGACCCAGACCATGAATCCTCTGACCAGCCAATGGCAAAGGGCTTCTAACTGACCCAGCGTCAAGCCCTTCTGCCCATCCTCCAAGCGGCTCTCAGAACTGTCCTTCTCTCAGACAGCTGCCATCGTCGCCACTCGTCCATCGAGGCGCTACTGAGCCCTGCCCCCCACTCTACGTGGTCTCCAGGTCCCCGCTAGCCACTGTCTCTCTCTCATTCTCCCACGGGGCTTTCGACTTCGGGTTCACAACGATCATCATCTCACCTCGTGTTATCACGCTCGACTCAACTAGCGTGAACCCCAAATGCTCAGTATTAAGGCTCATCCGTCTTAGTTTTGCTAAGGTGAAGTGATGCCCAGAAAAATACATGGAAACGTTACAAAAAAAAAGACACCGGGAACTTCCCCTCTCAGGCATCCATCTCCATTAAGGCCTTCGCAGAGATAAGGATGTTTCTGCAACAAACAAGGCCCAATGCAGTTGAAACAGGAAGATCCGCCGCTGTGGTCACTCATCGGCATACAGGGGACATGAGAACACAGCAGAGGAGATGCTGTAAATCACCAGGGGCTCGGTGACGGGGCCTCTCGGAACGTCTGGCTCAGAATGATTAATGTAAGCTTCCCCGAGGCTGGTTGCTTTGCACATCGGTTGAGCTCAGCCCCGGTGGCGTCCCTGTAAATAAGAAGACAGCCAGATGCGGCCCAGTCGTTAATTAAATGTCTTTGGTGTGACCACACGGTGGAAGATGTCGGTCTGGGGGGGCCCGTGGCACGGTGACAAATATGCAGCTGTTGACACTTGCGGAACACGGTTTGACATCTTCATCAGTTAATGGAGCTCGCTCCGCAGGGACGCCAGCCCATGTCACCGGGAAGATGACACTTTTGCTGCACTTGGCCCCTAAAGTTATGTCGCCTGCAGGTTTACAAATAATCTGAATTGGGAAAACCGAGGGGGGGAAAATGGCTCACACCCTTGACTGCGACCCTTAACTGCGACGTTTAATGGTCGAAGGCATCGGTATGCTTGTCATACACGAAGTCGGACAAAAATTATCAAATGTTTTTACTTTTATGAGATTGTACATGTCTGTTATTTAAAAAACAAAAACAAAAACAAAAACAGTCATTTGGAGTCTAACTGCAGACTCCTCCAAAACCATTAGATGTTTTCTGGCTTCGTTTATAGTTCATCGAATGCCCTCAGACTGATAAAGGGAACTAATATGGATCATGTTTATGCCACTTGAAAAACCTCTACACCAGATACTCGCAAATTTCCTTTTATCCTTCTGCCAGTGGAAGCGCTTTGTAAATTGTAAAATACGGGCAGAACAAAGTGGATTGGTTCTTTCTCATTGCCATTCTCAGTGAGGCTGTATTTTCTAGTAAGGGTTAGATGATAGTGTTGGTGACTCTCGCCAACCTTCTAGAAACAAAGAGTTCTCAAATCCTCCCAATAACCACCTCTGTCCCACGATCGCCAAGGAAGTTGTAAACGAGAGCCAGCGTGATGGGGAGAATCGTCACCGTGTTAGCACTTGCCACACCTCAGTCCCCTGAGCCTGAATCCTGCGGCGTCTGGGCTGCGGCATGGAGAGAGAGCGCAGGGAAAAGTGGGCGGGGCAACGGCCACCTGCTCCGTCATCCACCGTGAAGTAGCGGGAGAGGGAGGACAGGTGCCCGGCCATCCAGGCCTCCGAGGGTCTGTCTCTCAGAGGGTCAGAGCGGGAGGTCCAAGGACAGCATCTGAGCATCCTTGGCCCTCTCACACCTAGACACGGCGCCATCTGCGCATAAGGTTCTGCCCCGCCAGAGCAGCGGCCCTTTCTTGCTCGGGGAGGTGACCGTCAAGGGCAGGTGAGCTGAGCCTGACGTGGCCGGCCTTGCCTACAGTTCTTGGCATCCATCTTTTCTTGCCTCCACCAAACTCTAAGTTCCCTGAGGGTGAACTCTATGTCTCATTCATCCTGTATCCCCTCCAGAATCTTCCTTGAGCTTCTCCCGTAACGATGCCAAGTGCACGCTGTGCAAATAAAGCCAGACGGGCAGATAGCGTTCGTCGTCTATGGGGACGCTGAGCAAAGAGCCGGCCATAGGAACCGTTGAAGGGCATCATCTCAGGATCACCAAAAACCACCTTCCGGGCCCACCCGACGTGATGTCGGAATCTTTGCTGGTGACGCAAGGCCCCTGATCAGTGACAGGGAAGCGCAGTGCACTGAGGTCAGGAGACGGCACCTGGTGCCAAGCTCAGTCAGAACGTCCCCTCGTGAGCCCAGGGCAACGGCCGAGGCCCCGTCAGGGCCAGAAACTCGGCCGCTCCTTGCTGATGGTGCCACCTCAGCACACGCTCTGCTCGCAAGGTGCTTCCGAGCTGGCCAGAGAGAGACCCCCACGCCCATGACGACCCGACGGTTCAGTGCGGGGCTCACACGGGGACCCTTAGAGCAGCGGCCACGCTTTTGGGGGTTTTTTGGCCTCAGTGGCCTGAGATGTGCACGGTGTTATTTGCTGGCTATTTAAAGATTCTGTCACACTGAGAAGGGGGTGGAATTCTAATTGGAGTAAGAAACAATATAAATAATAAATAGAATATCTCATTAGCGAAAGAGAGAGAGAGAGAGAGAGAGAGAGAGAGAGAGAGAGAGAGAGAGAGAGAGAGAGAGAGAGAAATACCGGCTTGGTTTAGCGCAGAGTAATAAAGATTCGAGAAAGGGATAAAGAAAAAAATCTAAATCCAGGTCAGGTTGCAGAGGGCCTCAGACGCGGGCTAGGGCACTTAGGTGGATAAATTAGTAATAAAAAGTCATCACCGAAGAGTTTTAAAGGAAGGGAGTAATTTGAGTGAAATTAGCAGTAATGTGCAGAATGAGCCAGAAGGGAGAGACACGGGAGCTAAGGAGACAGTTGCAGAATCATTACACCAACCCAAGTGGGAGCCGACTGCCAAGTTCACGGCGACAGGGCTGGAAGGGAGTGGCGACGTCAGGGCCTCTGAGCAGACAGCAGCAGAGCCGGGCAGGGGCTGCGGGCGGCGGGCGGCGAAGGCGAAGGCGAGGGCGAGGGCTAGGGCTGGCCCAGGCGGCCGCGGCCGGCTCTCCCCAGTCACATGAGCACGTCGGAATGCGGGGTCCCAGGACGGTTCCCGGGTCTCTTCCCAAAGACACACGCGTGGGGGCTTGGGGACGGACCCCAGGAACGTGCCCTTGAGCAAATATTCCCGAGTGGCACTCGGGCCACACTCCAAAAAATTTAGCTTAAATCTTCACAAATCCCAGCACTGCCTCCGGTTGACACAGGGAGGAGCTTGGGTGCACATTTTCTGTCCCCTCCATCCAAATCAAACGCCTCGATGTCTCGCCTTGATCAGAGCCGCCCCTGCCATGGTTTCTAAGTGGCGACCCCGGGGGCTTGTCCCTCCGGCCACCCACTCGTGTGCCCACTCCTCCCGGAGCATCCTGTAGCTGCGTCTTGCCTTTCCCACTCCACCTCACTGCGATGCGTTCTTATCTTTACAGACAGGAGCAGAGGACTAGAGAAATCTTCTAACCTCCAGTTACCTGTCAGGAGAGCCTGTTGACGAGAGGGGTGATGATCTCTCGCTTCCTGCCCCACGGGCGCTTCGCTGACGCTGGCAGAGAGAGACCAGAGGTGTGTGGAGCCTCGGGCACCTTTCGCATCCTGCTGGCACCCACGAGGTCATCGCACCAGAGCCGGGGACTGCAAGCGCTGGGTGACCACAAATATCTGCAGCAAAGGGAGTAGCTGGGGAAGCTCATTTCCAAAGGTTCCACTTTAACTGAGTATTTCAGAGAAGAAATATGAAACAAACAGACAAAGAAATACCCGCCAAGGAGAGTGGACCTAAGAAGCGTGTGGGGTGGAGCGAGGATGACCCCTCCACCTCTCTCGTCTCCACCCTGAGGTCTCGCTTCAGAACCTTAGCTTTGTGCAAAACTGCAGCCCGGCCACACAACGTTGGTGCGAGCTGTCCAGGCTTCTGTTTGGTGAAGGGTGTTTGTGGCTTCTTGGTAGAAAGACACTTCATCCTGACAATAAAAATGCCAGGAACACCGACTCTCATCTACTGAGCATTTCATACTGTCCGGGCCCCGTGTTAAGCATTCATAATCCTTAGAAGGAAAAGAAAAAGGTGGGAAAAGGTGAGATTGGTCGTTTATCCCCTTTGTAAGTGAATAAACTCAGGCACAGAGGGCTCATAAATATTTTTTAATTTCAAGAGCAGGATTTGAGTCCAGACCTTCCTGCTTTTCCATTCCCTGAAAACATGAATAACTTTAATTTCATGGGCCATAGAGGTGAATTAGAAGGACGCATGGCTTGACACGAGTTTTGGACCTGACAAAAAAAAAATACAAGGGAATTCATTTGCACATAGACGCTGTCTTCATACTTTATTTTTGTCAATAACTCCTTACAGTGACCTAACGTCTCATTGCAATTTTAGTGGAATTAAACCCAAAAGGTTCTAATTCACGTGCTATATCACACCCTGCTGCACCGACCACCCCTGACTCAGGAAGGACATGGCCCCTGTCCGGCTAACCAGGTAAGCGTCCCTTTGCTCCCTACTGCAGGACATCTGCACTAGATGGTCACCATTAGGCCTTCTCATTGGCAGGGCCGAGGTGGACAAGCCCACAGCCTCAGTGACCACCCCAGACACCTGAAAGTCCACTTCCGAGCGTGTCCCATCCACAAATTCCTCCCGGCCACTTCTCTCCCACTCAGCCGCACTCTGCCCACTTGTCACCCACCCTTCTCGTGACAAGCCCACGTGAGACAGCGACAGCCTTTCGTTAAAGCCGGTGCCTGTACTGCAGAGATGCCGGAAGCCTCCGCCTGGGGACACCACCCGGCACTCCAGCACTCTGCGATGTTAGTATGCGCATGCACGCACACACACATCCACACACACATGCACGCACACGTGCAAACACACACGTGCACGCACACACACATACACTTGCACACGCACACGCGTGTGCACACATGTGCGAGCATGCACACACAAGTACACCCATACACACTTGCACATGCACACACATCCACACACGTGCGTGCACATGTGCAAACACACATGCATGCACACACATGCACCCTTGCACATGTACGCACACACACCCACATGTGCAAACACACACATGCATGCACACAAAGCACACTCATACACACTTGCACACGCACACACATCCACACATGTGCGCACACATATGCAAGCACACACATGCATGCACACACATGCACACTTGTGCATGCGTGTGCACACACATCCACACACACATGCAAACACACACACATGCACACACACAAGCACACACATGCACACTTGCGCATGCACGCACGCACACACACACATGCACACACACGTGCACTGCCACGCTTCTTTCTCGATTTGGATCTTTCCTGTGTGTGTTTGTTTTTTCCGTCTTTCTAGAAAACTTACTTTACTAATGTTTGAATGTACAAATGAGGACAGAATAAATATCCGATGTCACTAGGCCCAGCTGTGACACTGCAGGACCCCAGTGGGCGCTCAGGGTTGACTTCAAAGCTGGGGAAGAAGCAGAGACCGAGGCTTCGGGCCGACTGCCGGCCCCGTGCCCGTAGCCACCGGGGTGTCCCTGAGGTCAGGGTTCCTGGTCAGAGGAGACGGCGTGGCGCCCTGTGACCGCACGCCAGGGCCGCCCTGCGTGCCCGGGAGACGGCTGTGCCCGCGGCCCGGGCAGCAGCCCCCCGGCCCGTCCGCCTGCCGGCGGGTGCGCCTCTCAGAGCGCACGCCCCCGCTCCGGGTCGGAAGCAGGAGCCCTGGGCGCCGAAGCCTCCCACGGAAAGGTCGCACACTTTGCTTTTCCTCTTCTTCTATTTTTTATTTTTCGCACTGTGCATGGAAAACGGACTGCCCCGTTTGTTTGCACTGATTGATTTCTCCCTTCCACGTCCCTCTAATGGTCAACAGCCCCAGATACGCCAAACACCTCTGAGAGGCGGGGACGGAGCGCTTCACGCAGCATCCTCACCAGTGACCTGGATCCAGCCTGGCACCGACTACGACACGTGGGCCGCACGAGTTTCCATTCACAGGAGGGGTATTGGAAGGAACTGGATATCATGGCGCAGTCACACAGTTTATGAACTGTTCTTTTCGAGAGGCACCATTTCTTCCCATAGAACGTACAGAGAATAGAATAAGAGCCAGGCTTCCCTTATGATTTGGTTTGGGTTCACATTTCACATCTCAAAACGCAGGAAGAAAAGGGTTGCGATGATATTTGACCCAATCCTTCCTTCAATCCTCCTGGCATTTATCTCTCTTGTGTATGAAAAGCTTTTTTTGAAGTCGGAACTCCAGGCATGGAGGAAGAAGAAATTTGTCAAGAGAATTGAATTCGGAAAGATTAAAATGTAGAGTTTGAATACAGCTGTAGCTGACACATGTCAAGGAGATCAAAGGAAGATCTTGAATTCTAAGGACAGTGCCAGAACCATGAAGCGCTACTTTAAAAATACATATTATTAAAAGGAAATACATATTATTTCGATTGAAATTTATAGGGGGAAAAATCAATATAATCAAAGACTCTAGTAAATGGATGAATTGAGAGAAAGCACTTGGCCCTATAGCATTCATTTCTTAAATGGTAAAAAAGGAAAAGCAAGGTTTCACCGAATACACTTCTGATATGTTTTCTAACAAGCAATATTTCTAAGCTAACTTAACCTAGAAAAATCTCGTCTCTCCAATTTTATCTGGAGCTGTTCTCACACAAACAACTTTATTAACTCTAAATGAAAGTTGATAAATTATCCCCACATACCAACACAGTTGCAATAGAATATCAGACTCTAAGAGGTTTGTATGAATAAAAGGTTGGAAATGATCGGTTAATCTCTCTCCAAAAAAAGAACAATTATATTGGACGTTCAATCTCCTTTAGAAAAGAGAGATGATTCTGATTCATTTCAATGTGTGTCCCTTCTCATTTGTATTTCTTCTCACACTCAACTCTCTAAACTACAGAATGCATTTGTAAGAGTTTTGCCATAAAATACAAATTCCTTTATGCGTTTCTTAGAAATGATTGCTAATGACACAGGTCAATTTGTGTCTCCCAAATCTAAGACACTCCGGACACATTCTGACAACAGTTTTGCCCTGAATTTTCTGGTTTGTATAATTATAAGGACAGTTCAAATTCTTGAAATAAAAAATTAAAGTTGTCAGTAATATGTTTATTATTATTATTAACCATGAAATAGCAATCAGAAGCAGGATGTTCAGGCTCAATAAATATTTTATTTTTTGTTGCTTCCCCAGCTTGCTGCTTCATAAATTATCCTTGCCAGATGAAACCTCAATGTTGATATTTTCCTTGATTAGTCTCGGGAAAAAAAAGAAAAGCAGAGATTTGAGTTACTTTCTCCCTTCCTTGGAATACATGTAAACGAAGGACACCAAGCGAGAAATAATTTTAGGGAGAATCGATGGACTTCATTTGCCAGGCAGACTCTGAGATGCCCCTAAGGAATTTGAGGAAACACGGCCCCTGGCCATCACCTGGTCTGGTCTGAAGCTCGGAGAGGCAGCACAGTGCAGGGGTAGGGACCAAGCAGTGTCAGACACTGGCGATGACTAATGACAAGAGTGGACAGGATCGCCCAGCACATGGGTATAACTAGGGAGACACAAGAGCCTGAGCAATGACGGTCAAGGGCAGAAGCCAGAAAAGGAGAATGAGAAGGAAACAGCTGTAACATATGTCAAGGAAAAGAATGGATTCAAATAAGAAAAAACATCCCATGTGTCTAAAACTACCAGAAGCAAACACGATGAACATTGAAGACTAGCCATTGAAATAAAGAAAAGAGCATCTGTGGCAGATGATTTGGGCAAAGCAAAGCCATATTCTCTGGCTCAGGTAGGCAGAGATTGTGAAAGGAAGAAGTGGAAAGAGCTCTTTGGAGACTTGCCTGTGAAGAGGATGAGAGAGAGAGAGAGACAGCAGATGTTCGAGAGGATATGGCGAACACTGCTGCTTGTACAAAGAGAGAGGAACATACATTGATCCAGAGACTGAGAGCTTTGAGAAGACACGAGAGACAGGGTCCAGAGATGGAGGATCTGGCCATGTGATCTGCAAAACGGAAGCACAGTTACCACCCCCACTTTACCGAACAAACGAACCACCACAAAGCAATTCATTCTCCAGAGAGTCAAACATGCATTCGATTCCTAATTCCGCCTCCCCCTAGAAATGGTCTTGCGTATGTTTCTGCAGGCAGAGTGGAGGCGATTACACCTACTGTAAAGAGACAGGGCGAGACACATGCGGGTCAAGAATGACATACCAATGGCACAGTGCTAGGCACACAGAGAGCAGGCTGGAGGTTGGCACGGGGCTGGTGGGACAGTGGTTTGGGACGTGTGGCTGTGATGGTCGTGGTTGCAAGGGGAGCTATAGAGGTAAGAAGTCACAGAGCCAACATTTACATCAAATCGTGACCCCAGATTCAGCATTTGATACCACATTGCACTCAAGAGGAATTAAAAACTGTTTTGAAGTAAATAAAAATGAAAATACATATGTTAAAATTTGCGATATGCAGCAAAAACAGTGCTTAGAGGGATGTTAATAACATCAAGTGCCTATATTAGAGAAGAAGAAAGATCAAAAATCAATAATGTAAACATCCACCTTAGGAAACTAGAAAAATAACAAATTAAACCCAAAGTAAGTCAAAGGAAACAAATATTCAAAATTAGAGTGGAAATCAATAAAATGAAAATAAGAAAACAATAGCGAAAAATCAATGAAACCAAAAGCTGTTTCTTGAAAAAGATCAATAAAATTATAGGCCTCTATCCAGGTGAACAAATGTAAAAAAAAAAAAAAAAAAAAAAAAAAAAAGAGACAAATCGGAAGCAGAAAAGGTCTCACTTCATAAATTTATATAAATGCCTAACTAACCATTGTGCTGTATACTGAAATTAATAATAATGAGAAAAAAAGTACTACACAAACTGGCAAAGTAAAAAAAGAAAAAAAGAAATGGAAGAGGGGCCATCACTACAGACCCAACAGATGTTAAAAGGAAAACAGAAGACTATTAAGAACAACTTTTTACCCACAAGTTTGATAACTCAGATGAAATGAGCCAGTCCCTTGAAAGATACCACGCTTCACCTACACAGCCATCCCACAGCCATGTCTGTTTCTCTGGTTTCCCTAACCTGTGTGCCAGACCCCCCTCCTGACCCTACATTTAAGAAATGTAGATTTTTCTAATGCTTAGCTGAGTACCCACCGCTTGGTGAGGTATGTTTACGTGTTTCTCAAATGAATGAGTTTTTCCAAGGTTCTATCCTCAGCCTTTTTCTCCTCAAAATCAAGCTTACTCGCCACACTATCAAGATTGTAACTATCAACTCCGTGAAAAAAGTAGGTCTTTGTGTACCTGCATCTCCAGTATCCAAACAGCCAGTCTGTCCAGCTTCCTGAAGGACGCTTCTACAAACGTATGCACAACCATCTCAACTTAAGAGTCCATAAGCGAGGCCTGTTATCTTTCTTCCCCTCAGCTCCCAAGGATGTCTTGGAGATGTCACCATCCTGTTTAATGTGCCATTATTCACCACCGTGAAAGCCTAAAATTTCAAATAATGTCACTCTTCCTTTTACCTTAGTTTTCTTTTTAAGTTCTGAACATTGATTCTTTTTAATGATTCTCGACTCTATCTTATTTTACTTCCTCTCCTGCTCCTAGTGCAAGATTTTCTCTCTCATTGGACTGATTTAAAAGTCTCCAAAAATGTCTTTCTGCTTCATGGTTCTCCTTGCACAAATCTACCCAGCACACAAGTCCCAGAGCCAGAGAGAGGTTGCTATGGCTGGAGTCTATCATTCAAACTTTTTTTTTCTCTAGATTATGCCCATATCCTAGTATCTGATTTCTGCCATTCTCTCTCTTTTTTTAGCTTAGAATAAGCTCCAAGGTTTACCTTCGAATGCCCAGTTTCCTGTGGCTCTACGGTGCAATAAAATTTGGTAACGAGCAACTTTCTCTCAAATGAACTGACTCAGGTGGGAGAAATATGCCACAATTTCAGTGACATGGGCACTGCCATTAAAAACCTTCCGTCCCACTGACCCAAACATACGACGCCATCAAGTCTAGAGACTAAGCGTCAGCTAATTCCATCCTCACTTTGAGCTCCTTGTTTTCCTGCACATGTAATGACTCCGACCAGAGATTTTTATATATGCCCAGTGAGCTTCATTGATCTGCTCTTCCTCTGTCACAGGCCTGAAAAGCCAGGAGATTTTATTTCCTGTTAAGTCATAAGAAGAAATTAAATATTACATTTTTTGCTAGTGAAATCTCAAATTATAGCTGTGCCCTTGGCTCCCACTGGAGTTTAGTCACTGAGCACGTCAGCCAGGGGTCTGTTGGAGGGAAAAGAGGTAAGGGTCTTTGTTTCCCCAGCTCCTCTCAGAGCAGCGGGGCTGCCGGGGGTCTGGGTGTACCCCGGAGCCTCCTGAGGTGGCCCACCCCCCTCGTCAGCTCCCTCACCAACTCCTTCCCCACCCAGATTCCAGCAACTAGCCCCTCCCTTCACTCCTCCATCCTGGCCCTGGGGAGATCATGGTTTTGCCCACTGCCACCAGTTCTTGGGAACTACAATACTCCTTGTGATTTTTCTACACTGTCTCCAAGCTTTGAAAATAGTCCTTTTGTTAAGCACTCGTCAAATATCCAACCTGCCTGTACCGTCTTCTTCCTGTGGGGACCCGGATGGATTTGACCGCTCGCTATGAGAACTCATGCCACTACTTACCTTCAGCAAGCCTGGCGCTCCTCACCTTTAGACTAGGAATCGTATTACCTATCTTTCAGAATGTTTGTGAAAAACAAAGGAGATAATCCTCTCTAAAATCAGGAAGTTCAAACTCCATATAATCGAAATATAAGCGTAGCATTACAAAAGCAAATTTTTGCATAGATCAAATAGAAAAGACCAAAGTCACACTGGAGAAAGTGCTTGCCATATATAATAAACACTTCCATATTTGTATACATATGTACATATATAAAGAGCTCCTGTAGATCAATATTAAAAGTTAGAAAATGATCCTAATAGAAAAAGGGCTAAACGTGGTCGCTAAGAGGAGAAAAACCGTAAAAATGAGCTCAACCGTTTTAAAAGATACTTC
>CM053502.1:171304558-171329506 GCA_028627145.1 Eidolon dupreanum | reverse complement strand
CCCGAAGGTGGGTCGAAGTCCACACAGGGCGGTAGGGGGACGACTGGTGGAGTCTTCTCCTGATAGAGGCATTTTCGGGTATTTTCGGATCGTATTCCGCACGCCTGCAGGTGCGTAACCTCCGTGTGACTAGCACACAGGTACGCGGAGTCCCTTGCTCATCCCACGAGGTCACTGTGGCTGAGTAAATACGATAAAGGATCCCGCGTGTAGGAACATTGCTTGGCAAACCGAGCGAAGACTCCTGTGACGGTCGCTTCAGCCCAGGCCGCCTTCTTCCCAGCCCCTGGGGAGCCTCGTAGCGGACCTCGCTGTCCCCCGCCGGGTCCAGAGCCAGCTGGCGGCACAGGCGGGCGGGGACACCGCTCTCCTCAAACCCGCCGTGGGCAGAGAACGGAACCCGCACCGCGGCCGCCACGTCGCTGGGGGGAGAGGAGGAGTCACCGCGGCCCCCCAGCCCCCCCATCTGCGGCTCCTGCCCCGCTGTCCCGCCTCCCACCTCGCTTCGCGCCCCTTTCCCCTGGCTGCCCCTGGACCATTGCCAGAATGTTCCATCCCACTCTCGTCGGAATCCGATGCAAATGCCACCTCCTCGGGGGAGCCTTCCCTGACTGCCCTCGGCATCCCCCCGCCAAGGCCGGCCTCGTGGCCGTGTGGTCAGCACGCAGGGGCCCGGGCCCCGCACGCCAAAGGCCGGACTCTTGGCTTGATGCTCTGCTGTGGCCATCTCGGAGTCCCTCGTCGTTTATGAACAAGGCCCCCGCCCCCCACTTTTCTGCACCAAGCCCTGCAATTACTCAGCTGGTTCTTCCTTTCTCCTCGGATGCTCCATTTTCCTCAGATGCTTCCTTTTACGTCACCCGTTTGGTTTTCTACACGGCGCTTCGCGTTACTCAGAACGGTCCCTCTCCTTCATCTGTCTACTGACCTTTCTCATCTTTGAGACGTGGGCTCCAGGAGGGCGGGACCCTCGCCAGCCTGGCTTAGCGCCCTGTCCCCAGCACCTGGAGCGAGGCCAGACGCGAGGCAGGTACTTAATGAGCACGTGGCGAATTAACGACAAAAGCAGAGAACAAAAAATAAAGCCCGGGGTCTGAAAAATCGAGAGAAGTGTCGATGTTAGCTCTCTGCTGTGGCTTCATGCTCACTTCCCTACGTGGGTCGCTCTGCTGGTGTGAGATGCTGAGTAGTAAACTGTGCACGTGTCACCCCAGAGTAAATGTGTCCCCAGGAGGGGGGACCTATAACAACGCTTAGACACCGAGTGCCAGCATGTCCCGCCAGGGGCCTCAGCCAGGGACCTCATCTTCCCGTCGCTGGAGGACCCCGGGGTGTTCAAGGACCCTTCCTCCTTCCATCTGTGTCCCCGGGGGCGGCCTCAGCGGGCGCCAGGCTGTGTGGCGACAAAGGCCAGGGGCTGGGGAACCCCGAGAGCGTTCTCCCCAGCTGCCGCGGCAACTCCTCGGCCCTCCCCTGAATGGTGTCTGTCCCAAATGGGCCTGGGGACGCCAAATTCTCAGCTCACCCCCAGCCCAAGGACCCAGCCGTCTGAAGGAGGGCGGCCGCATCCTGGACCTGGAGGCACTGACGGAGCGAAGCTCGAAATGCACCCGGCGCGGCGACCTACCCATCCCGACCATCGGGACAGTTCGGTTGGACGCTCTGCTACTTGAGGTGGCAGGACCCTAATCGATAAACGATGGTCATTTATCTAAACCGAGAACTTCGGGGAGCCGGCCTCGATTCGCATTCGCCACAGCCCTTCTCCCACATTCAGCAACACGAGATGTTTTACGGTAAACTGTACTTTATCGAGTGTTTCGTTACATTCATGTTGGAAAACGGAGAATGTGATGAACTCCGATCTCAGCACTAGGACTGTATCTACACCAGAAGGTCTTTTTCAAGACCATGGTACTGATGGCAGCAAGACGACATACTCGTCCTTGGGGTCACAGTCTCATCTCGCTCAGAACCAGGACGGACGTCCTAAACCCTCTAAGCCTCTGTCCCTCCAGCCGTGCGATGGGAATCGTCGTCATTACACCGATTTGGGGAGGCTCTGGGCAGCACGAGGTAAACTGCCGACGTCCCGCCGAAGCCAGTGCCTGGGGAGAAGCGGAATCCACGGCCTTCAGTGCTGTTACCACTACCGCCATTAACCAGATAGGAAGAAGGGGCGGGGGAGGGGACAAGGTGGGTCCCTACCCAGGAGGGATCACAGTGTCACTGGGGAGTTAGACAGCTGTTCACAAAAAGATAAAAGATGCAAACAGCAGGAATCACATGTTCCAGGGGATTTAAGAGACAAGGCGTCCACAAGGGCTCAGGCAGAGAGAGCTCGCGGTGACGATGGCCGGAGGCCTGGCGGGACGGGAACCCCCCCGCCAGACCTGAGGGTAGAGGGACCCGACCTTCCAGCCAAGGCCAGGACAGAGGGGAGGTACCGGCACCAGAAGGCTCAGCAGAGCGGGGTGGGACGTCCCTAGAGAGGGCGGCGGGAGAGCCCGGGGTCTCACACAGCCCTGGGGCTTCGTCCAGGGGGCGGCCTTAGCATTCTCGAAACAAAGCAGAGACAAAAGAAAAAAAATAGTTTTAAAAAAACGTGGCTGAATTTTGAGGCAGATGACCTAAGTATGAGCACTGGAATCCTGAAGGCAAGAAGATCCCTGAAGACCTGCCTTCCACGTCCAGGTTTGGGGCGTGAGCGTGGCCGCCGGAGTTTAACGGACGGTGACAAGGATGACAAATTACCTCCAACATCTCCCCTCTCCCCCACTCATCTTCAAACTAAGAGCTACGTTATTCACTCCAGGGGCTAGGAGAAAACACACACACACACACACGCACGCACGCACGCACGCACGCAAAGTGAGAACATGTTTAATAATGAATGCAGTTCTGTGAAAGGGGAACAGAGTCAGCCCGGAGCTCCTCCGGCCACCAGGGGGCGCGCCAGAGCAGCGATGGGCCCGGCCGGCGCCCTGCGGTCCCCAGGTGGGCGCCAAGCGGGCACCGTGGCTGCCCTGTGCTTTACCGGGTTAGCCGATGACCCCAAGGTCAGGGCCGGCGTCGAGCCCTGATGGGGTCTACGCAGTCGTCGCTGGGGCTCGGCCCGCGCGAGCGGCCGTCCGCGTGCAGGTAAGGCAGGTGTGCCCGACGCCCAGAACCGGTGCCCAGAACCGGCGCCCAGAACCGGCGCCCGGGCCGCGACCCCCGCGAGGGCGTGTCCCCCGCAGGCTCCGGCTGCACAGGTCCGTCCAAACCCCTCCTCCTGCCAGGGCCCGGGAAGGGCGCCAGGTTGCCCAGGTTAAAAATAGGGGGTCACCGCAGAGTGCTGGCCCCGGCCTGCAGACGACACAGGACCTCGGGAGAGCCTGGACACTCGCCAGGCGCTGTCTTCGCCCTTCGCCACCGGGAAGGGGAGGAGAGGTGAGGCTCAGGGGCGTCCCGCCAGGAAAGAGCAGGGAGGCGGGGGAGGGCGGGGAAATGGTTTTCCTGTGAGTCAAGAAGGGACAACAGCTGTCACCATGGGGGGTGGGGAGGGGGAAACTGGGTCCAACCCTCCACTAGAGCCTTGTCAGCTGAGTCAAAACAAGCAGTCAGAAACATGAGGCCCTTAAAAATACAGTAATTCAGGCTACATCAAAGCAGTGATTAGCACAGCTTCCTGGCTGTCTCTTTCTGTTTATTTATGGTGCATTACACATCTTAATGCTATTTTCATAAGGTGTCAGCTGCCACGGTTCCATATTTGGGTGACAAAGTGCCCGAGGAGTACTACAATTACCATGCACCCACCCCCGGCCTTCCACGAAGCCAATGTCGACCAGTAACAGCCACCTCTCAAAAAAAAAAAAAGCAAAGACAAGTTATGCGCTCCAAGGTCCCTCGGGTGCCTGTGCGGGGAGCAGAGGCAAGCGGGCAAGGCCAAGTTCATGAGTCATGTGCAGGGGAGAAGTCACCTTTGACATCTTCGTTGAGATCCTTCGTTTATTTCACAAATCCTCGTCATTTGTTAGTGGAGATTATGCTTCAAACTCTGGAGTTCTCCGGTTCTCCCCGCAAACCGGCTTCATGTTAAGTGCATGTCGGTGTTGGGATGGGCGTAGGGAAAAGTATCAAGTCACTGACATTTCTCACGGCCCCCTGTGGTTTTCCTTCTTTTTAAAAAGGGATGATAAAGGGACCACTTTAGGAAAAAGTAACGTTCCATCTCATATCAAAGAGGCAAGAAGCGTGTCCCCTGCAGATAAATTTAGCCACAATTTTTTCCCCTGACTTCTCATTACAGTCATTCCACTCGAAAAACACGAGTCGGGTTATTTATGCCATGGGAGAAATGAAACTTCGGCCCTGGGAGATAAAGCAGATCGCAGCAAACGAGGGGTCAGGAGGGGTGAGGGGACGCCGTGCGGGGCTGGCCGGGCCCCCGAGGTGAGTGACGGTGGCAGGGAGAGCCGATGAGCACCTCCTGCTGAAATGTCACTACCCTGTCACTCGGGAGCACACCATTCAAGAGTTTTGTTTCAGATGGATGAATATTCAATGTGTCATCGCAGTGCCGAATTCATTGTCACAGTTTCTATCAAAAACATTGATTTCCCCGCCGCCGTGTCTAACTTTTATGGAATGTTGGAGGTTGGCAAGCTTCAGGACCCATCAGTGTCTGCCCACCTGACACCTTAGCTGGTTTCCTCGCTTTTACATCTGGGACCACTGTCCAGTGGCCCTTCCTCGGGCTGGGACGGCTTTCGGCTTTCTCTGAGGCCTGGTCACCCCACCGAAGTTTCCAAGGCGAGTGCCAACATTCTCGGGCGAACACCTGTCCTCTAGGAAGTGAGCCTGAGCCCAAAATGCATCTTGCACAGGCCACTTAAAACCTATCCCAAGATAACTCAGGTCAGAATGTCACCAGCCGCCTACGAATAAAGTGCATCCCATGACTGCTCCTCACAGCCACCCGGCGGTGACACCTCGTTTCCCACGATTGCATCAGCCGCAAACGCACACGGCGAGCTGGCGCTCAATGAGCAAGGGATCAGCACCCAGCACTGCCTTTTCCTAAACGTCTAGAACGGATTCGTTTGGCGTGGGCAGTCCCGACGCAGAAATACGCCGGAAGGAGAACTCAGAAGCTGGCGATCTCATGATGACAGCTGACGTTCGCGGAGTGTCAGGTGCAGCTCTCAGCAGTTTCCGGGTATTGTCTCCGTTACTCCTCCCTGAAGCTCTCAGTGGGCACGCTGGGTGGGTGAAGACACTGAGGGACAGTCACTTGTCCAGTCACTTGGCGAAGACCAAGTGGCCAGCAGACAGCGGAGCGAGACGCCGTGTCCAGGGCCCGACGCCCACCCACCGCCACACGCTCCCTTCCACGTGAGGAGAAAGCACTTCCCTGCGGCGTTGCTAAGAGAAAGAGTGGGAATAAGTCACTCCCAGTTCTCGACAGGTGTGCTGCAGCTCGGGAGCCCGACGGCCCTCGTGCAGTTCCAGGGTGTGGGTCCTGCTGCTGTGGCCCTTTGCTTTGTCTCCCTGGTGGCAGTGCTATTCCTTACGGTCATGTGAGAACTATGTGGATTCAAATTTGTTGAAACACCGTCCATGGCGTCGGTGTAAGATGCAAACCAAGAGGCCAAGGACAGAGCTGGGGAGGGCGCTGGTGCTGGGCCCGGTGCTGGGCGGGGAGCTGGGGCACGTGTTGTCTTCTCCTCCACCTGCTGCATCGGGACCCCACCGACCCTGGAGAGGGGCAGGCGGTGGCAGGTCCTGCAGACGGCAGGAAGGTGGCTGGCGGGCAGAGAGGCGGAAGGCGTTCGCTGCAGAGGAGCCTCCAGCATGTCGGGGTGCTCCCGGGCCCTGGGGTGTGAGGAGACGCTGGGAAAAGGGGCCGGTCAGGGGTCTCCACACCCCTGCGGTGTCGGGGAAGGAAGCAGAATTCTGGGCGGGGCCCCGGGGGCCCCTAGGGCGAGCCGGGGCTGCGCATGTCCACCTGCTGCGCATGTCCACCTGCTCTCGGCATCGCCGGACCTGGGAGGAGGAGTTATCGGCCACGCGGCTCTGAGGACGCGCTCACACGTTCACACGCGGCACTGCCCACGCTGTCGCATCGCCGCGCGCCCCGGGCGGGGGTCCCCACGGAGGCTCAGCACAAGGCCACGGCGGGCCGAGCGCCGAGGGCGTGGACGTGGCCGCAGACCCCTCAGTGACAAAGCCGGGCAGCGTTCGCAGAGCGGTGAGTGGCGTGTGGCCCTGCCACTCGGCCACGCCTGGGACCTTGGAGGCCATGAGCTCCGAGTCTGGGTTTCTCCAGGAGCGCTAACCACAGGCAGGCAGCCTTTTAACGGCCCTGGTTCAAACTCAGCGCCCCCAGCCAGAGGTCAGAGGTCAGCGGTCAGCGCAGAAGGCGGAGAGTCACAGACCATTAGTCTCAGAAAAGAACTCAGAGGTCGCAGGCCCCAGCCCCGCTGGTCATGTGGCCCAGCCCACCAGCTCCTTGCCTCCACTCCCACTTTCTCGGACAGAAAAGTGCAGACACCTTTTTATAGGCCTTAATTCCACCTTACACTCATCTCCTTCGTCAAAGAAAAGCCGAGTGTACACTCAAAACCATATCGACGGAACTGACCCATTACGGCCCCGAATGAGTTACACTTCTGCCTGCCCATGTGACAGAAGCGTCCACCCCAAGAGGAGGGCACCCATCTCTATGTCCTTGACGGGCAGCAGCAATCTCCAGACCGGGCGTCTCAGAGCGGCCCGCGGGCACATACGTGCTCAGTGCAAATGTCAACAGACCCGCTCTCCACGCGGCCTGCCTCGTGGGCCCGGCGAGAGGCAGGCGGCTCGCCCATGCCGCCCCTCCCCCGCAGGAACTTGGCTCCAAGTGACAACATCCTCAGTGTCCAGCTGAGCACGGCCAAGGGCAATAACACGACCCTCAGCTCCTGAACCTGGTTTCGCCTCTGACTGACACGGCCGCCGATGAAGGATTAAGCTCTTGTGGCCCTGCGGAGGATGACCCATATTTTCAACCCAAGCAACTTGGACATGTTAAGGCTGCGTGGCCACAGCGCGGAGTATAAAGACACGAATGTTTAAGCAAGGCTACGGTCTCGCACGGCCAGGGCTGTTTTGGTCCTGAGCATGCTCCTGGCCTTCATAGTCCTATGGACTTTAAACGCCCCTTAAAGGGGAAAATAGGGATGACACGTGCACAGAGGAAATTGCTTCACCAGCAACGCCTCTTGGTGCCTTGGCAAGTCTGAGGAGGCAAATATTCTGAGTCCTCGGTCAAGAAAAGTGTGGGTTTCTCGCTTCCGGTTAACGTACATAGTTCCAGCCCAGTAGGGCAAATACCTTCTGAACCCCGCGTGGGGTCACTTTGGTGGCCCATGGGTGGTCTCCGTCTTTCACCAGCAGAAATAATTTAGGACTGAATGTCACCAGCAGTACCGCAGAACCGTGTGCCATCCTAAAGGCAGCAGCTCAGAAGGCAAGCAAAGAAAGGAACCACCCGCCTGTCGAATTCTTCCACTTACTCTTTGAGGAGATTTGGCTAAACCTGCCCAGCAACAGAGTTGAAACAAAACAGATTTGTAAGCACTTGTCCCAGGGGAAACTGTCTGAAGGAAGACGTTTCTAGAATTCCTATGTAAACCATAGATTCCAGAAATAACCCGTGTGTACTTAGAATCAACAGGCTCGTCACAATTGGAAGAAAATTTAGTGGCCATATTAGCTGAGGTCACGTCAGCTGCCATTAAACATAAACCCTCACGTTACACTGGCTGAATGCCGGCCTGTGTCTCAGTCTAGTGCCTGGGGTCTTGATCCATGGGCAGCTTCCACGGTCTCAGACTCCCTGTCCCTGTGACCGTACCCTTCACCAGGACCTCGGAGTCTTCAGCAGGTGGAGGATAAAAAGGTAAAGAAGATCTACTTTCTCCCTAACTTCTGTGCCATAGAAACGGCACACGTCACTCCTGCTCACATCCATTGGTCAGAACTAGTCACAAGACCCCAACCATATGCAATGCAGGCTGAGCGGCAGGCCTCAGGGACAAGTCTTGATGGTGGACAGGACATTTCGTGGATGGCTAGTGCGCCCTGCCACACAGCCGCCCAGCGTGGGGGTTGAGCCCGTGCAAACCCGATGCCATCAATCAAGTCTTTGGAGCCCTGCCAGGGACCAGGAGCTCCCCGCTTTGCAAGGAAACGTACCCAAGTTCTTATACGGAGTTCATCACAATCTCCATCTGTTGATTTTTCTTGGCCCTTTTAGAATCATACGGAATAAGTCTACTTCGTCTTCCAGTTGACAGACCATCAGAAGATGAAGATCTACCCGTGTCTCCCTTAAGTGATTGATTTTCTAAGCATCCCCAGCTTATTGATTTTCATTCTACTTATTACATTGGTCATCCTTCTTGGGCTAGCCACATGAGCAGGCCCGGCCTTCTGAAAACGCTCAGCTCAGAACTGAAAAGAGTTTACGAGGTGAGCAGAAGGGAGTTTAATGGAACCACACCCAGGAGATTCGGTAACTCTTATTCTGACAGCTGTTACTATGGAAACCCTTCTTGGGTACCCTTCCTGCTTCCAACTCAGCTGGACGGTGGACAGGGGGCGGCAGCTCTGGATGTGGGTCTGCGGAGAACAGAAGCCCGGCCGTATGAGTCCCTCCGTGATGTCCCTGAGAGACAGTGTCACTGTGAGGGCTTGTTTCCCATCAATGCTGTTTAAAGCCTAAACAGAAAAATACGGCTGAACTAAAACGGTAATAAAGTGAGCTCAAGATAATACAGCCTTTTATGTGGGCCTTATATCACCTACGCCCCTCTTTAGAGAAGTACTGGAGGTGAGTATACATTAGACACAGAATCTTTTATTTAAAAAAAATTAATAAAGTTTAGATTAAATATTAAAGAGGGAAGCTGTAGTCCATTCTTCCCGGAGGAAGGCTCAGAAAAATGAGGCGCGTTAATCTTCCTCCCGCCAGGTGGGCGTGGTGTGCGGCGCACACAGAATCCAGGGCTTCGTGGGCTCCCCGAAGTGGGCTCCAGGGGGACCGCGACAGGGGCGTCACTGGCACAGAAGGGGCCCGCCCTGGGGTGTAACGGGGCCGCCCCAAAGCGCAGAGGTCAGCCCGCACCTGCAGAGCCCGCAAGCTCGCGCTGGCCGGGCGCCCCCGGGGACGCGGTGCGGGGTCCACGACGCTGACCCCGCCCGTCGCGCCGGCCCGCGCCCCGCTCGGTCCCCGCGTGGCCACCCAGCACCCGCCCTGGAGGCGGAGGACCTCCCTCCGCCCCTGCGCTGTCACGCGGGGCGCACGTCCCCTCTCCGCGTGCTGCCGGGCGCCCTGGGGTCCCCGACGGGCCACCGGCCTTGGGGACGGGCACAGACGTGGCCCCGGGTGCGCCTGCGCCCTCCATGGTGCTTTTCCTGCTCCTAACACACGGGGAAGCGGTCTCTCCAAAAATATTTTTAAAAATTTAAAACCTGCTTTGAAATTAATTTTTACAGCAAGAGCTCATGTTACGTGAGAGAGTATTTTACACTGATGGCGCCGGTTTTAAAAAATGATCCAGAAAAGCCGTCTGTGTCCCGTGCATTTTATTTCGCTCTGTTTTGTTGGGAGAAGAAAGAGGCAAGACTGTAAGCAACTTGCGGGCATGGTTTAGAAACCTGCCGTGGCAAAGGCACTGATCTTGTCATTACCGGTTTGATCAGCCACCGTTCCCTTTGCGGCTTCTGCTATTTAAAGTTGCTGCTCACATACTGTGCTAATTCCCTTTGTTAAATTTCACAGTGGTGCTGCTTCCTGGGAATGGGATGTTGCAGTCCTGTGGATATACTGGGTGCGCCCATCTGTGGGTAAATTAGAAATAAGTTTAACCCCCTGATTTCCATGACCCTGTCCCCTGAGGCAAAGTGAGCCCTCTGCTTTGGGCTGGCAAGATATGAAATCATAGTGGCACATCTGGTTCATTTGTTCGTGGTATCTGGTAGACCATCGAAACAACATCTTTGCTATGGCCCTGTATTTATTAGGAAGGGGATACAAGGGGCGCAGGGTGATAACCCAAGTTGAGGGTTCTAAAGTTTAGATGACACGGGAAAAACAGTGACATACTTTTGACTTTGGGAGAAAAGTCTGTTTTCCTTATTCAAGGTATGTATACTCCCTAACAAGTTACCAGTTCACCTGCAGCTGGTTTAGGGGGTTGGAGTCATGACAGTGGCTCCTTGGAGAGACTGGAGAAGGGAGAACGTGGGAAGGAGAGCTGGGGGTGGGGTGGGGTGGGGTGGCAGACCATAGCAGGGTCCCGGAGTCTGTCCCCAGTCCCGGACCACACCCATGCGTAAGGATCATTCTCCACTTCTCACCTTCAACGGCACTGCCACCAGCCGGGGTCTGTCCTTAGGGAGAAGGACTGAGCAGTTTGTCTTCCCTCGTCTGTTCTCCCTGTTGTTAATTTTCAATGAAAGAGAGAGAGGAGGCGTGAATAAGAAAATGATAAACATTCCTTTCTGTCCCTATCAATCTAATTTTGGAAAGAGAGAAAAAGGAAAGGTCTGCCACCCACGAGAATAGATTTTGCTTTGTCACTGGGGATTATAGCACTTGTTTATTCATTCAGAGAGTATTTGGCAAATGTCTGCCATGCACCGCGAGTTATTCTAGGCCTGGGTGGTGGGTGAACCAGTCATAGGAAGTCCCGGCCCTCAGGTAGCTACAATCTGCCGAAGAAAGACTGTGACAAACAAGAAAACAAGTGAAAGGAGCACACGGAGAGGAGATGAAACAGGCAACCGAGACACAGCTTCTAAGAGCACGTTCAAGTGACACAGAGGGCCAGCCACGAGACGAACTGGGGAACCCACGCTCCAGGCTGAGGGGAGAGCAAACGGGAAGTCCCTGGGCCGCGAAAGAGCTACACGGGCCAGAGGGACCCACAGACGCCCCCGCGACGGGCCGTGGAGATGGGGGCGGAGAAGTCAGAGGGGTCAGGTCAGGTCAGGCCAGGCACCATCCAGGTGCCCGGTTTATCCACCGTGCACTGGCTACGCACGGGGGCTTTATTTATTCATTTAGAAGAATGTGGACGATGTAAAACACACTCACGTGTAGAGAATAGTATCATCGGTCTCGTAGAGGTTTCACTAACTTCGACAACCAGCAGCCTGTGCCACCCTGGTTTCACTCCGGAGCCCATCCCAACCACACTCCAGTGGAGGTTTCATGCATTGCTGCCTCCCACCCACAAACAATTCAGCATGTACCCCCTCTAAATATCGAAGAATAATTCTTTAAGATAGCGGTCCCCAATCTTTGTGGCCCCAGGGACCGGTGCTTCTATGAGAATCTGATGCCTGACGATCTGAGGCGGAGCTGAGGCGGTGATGCAGGCACTGGGGAGCGGCTGCAAATACAGATGGAGCTTCGCTCGCTCGCCTGACACTCACCTCCTGCTGTGAGGCCTAGTTCCTCACAAGCCATGAACGGGTACCCGTCTGAGGGCCAGGGGTCGGGGACCCCTGCTTTAAGAGCATCAGATTTACCATGATCAGATATTATGCCCACATTTAAAAGTTGTATGTGTGTATAATTTTTATTTAGTTTGTTTGAATCCAGAGCCAAATAACGTGCATATATTAGAACTGGTCGCTATTTCGTTTTCGTCTTTATTAAGTCATAGGTTTTCTGTCATGAGAGGCTTTCGAGCAAGGTAATGTCATGATTTGCCACATTTTTGAAAGACGACCCTAGCTCTCTGTGGAGACCAGGTGACAGGAGGCAAAGTGAAGGAGGAGGCAGCAGGCGGGAGGCGATTGCCAAGGTACACTAAGAAAACCACACGAGATGGAAAGAATTTGGACAAATATAGGACTTGTTTACTTACGATCTCAGTATTCAGTTAGAGCTTAGTGGAGTTATATTTTACTGGAGAGAAGAGCCCACTGAATTTCAGACTATGAGTGTGCACATGAATAAATGATAGACATATGAATAAGATCTGTAACGTGGACGCACGCGTGGAAACGTGTGCATGTTAGAAACGTACATATATGTGCAGCACGCCTGAAGAGCCAACGGAGGAATTTAACACAAGGAAGTCTCGAATTCACGTAAAATAATGCCCTTCATTCGCGCTATCCACACGCTTCATCACATTGCCTCGTTTTGATTTTCTACGTTGATGACTTCACTTGAAATCCTCACAAATTATTTTAAAGTCACAGCGAAACCCAGCAGAAATGAATGAAACACGTGGGTTTAAGGAGAGATCCGTGGCTGGAAAAGACCGGAGAGGGGAGCTGGGGATAAAGGAGAGACGGGTGGCAGATTCTGAGCAGGGGCCGCTGCTGGCCCCGGGGGATCAGGGCAGACGGCCCCGCCCTCCCGGCCCAGCACCGCCTGCTGCCTGCGGCCACGGCTGTCCAAGGACACCTGACCCTCACGTGTTCACCCGCAACTGTTCTGCACCTGCTCTGGCCAAATGCGTTTCCCGCTTCCCTGTCCCCTGCCTTCGCGGGGAGCTCTCCGATGCCGAGGCGTGGGGCTGGCTCGCGAGACTGGCTCACTCTCTTTCGTGTTCCTCTCACCTGCGGGCGCTGTCTGTTTACGCTCAGGGTCCATCTGAGCGGAGCGTTGGGCAGCATCTGGGAGTTTCAGTTATAAAGCTCCCGGGGGGACGGCTCAAGCAGATCGCCCCAGTGAACCCCAAGTTTGGCTGTCACTTAGAGCTTTGAACACGGAGAAGGGGGGGAGTGGGGGGGAAAAGGGGAGACAGAACGGGAAGGAGAGAGAAACGTCCCAATGTTCGTTCAGTGTCGCTATTTAGCACTGGACGTCAACCAAGTCTAAAGGACACGGATGCGTGATAACCGGTTACTGTCCTCCGCCCTCAGCGGTGACATCGGCTTCTCGCGCCCATCGGCCGTCCTGACTCCTGGAGCTTTCAAGGCTGAGGACAACAGCGCGTGGCTGCCGCTCCTGTCACTCTGAGCTCACGGAGGGACCGTCCTCTGGCTTGGTGTGGCCTGAGGCGCTGCGCCTCTGCGGTGACTTGATGCACGTCGCCTCGGGTGGCACCTGCGGTCAGCGTGGCGGCGCCGGCTGCCGGGCCGAGCTGCGTGCGGGGCTCCTCGCCCGCGGGCTCCGCACGACGAAGGCGGAGGAAGAGCCGCTGCAGCCCCGCGTGGGCGTCGCGAAGGACCCGCCGCGGGTGGGGAGCCGGCGGTGACTCCCTGGGTGCTGGCACCGTGCCGTGTGCAGCCCGGCGCCCAGCGCCCAGGACCGGATCTCTCTCTCGGCCGCTGCAGCAGCTGGCATTTCGCTTCCGGGGCGCCCCCCATTCAGAAAGCTCGGCGACCTGAGCAGTCACTCAGCTGAGCGACAGCAGCGGGGCTGGCACGCAGCTGAGGTCCTCGGCCTCTACTCCCCTCCGGCAAGCGAGGTCCGCTGTGGTCCGCCCAGCCCTGGCTCGTGTCACCAACGCTGCGCGTGCGTGAGACCCAAAGGCCCGCTCTGCGCTGTGGGTCGTTTCGTTCAGTTCCCAGCCGATATGCACGGTGGCGCGTCCCATTCCGGGGAAAAAGGGGCGCTCTCAAAGGGCCGGGGGACAGCCCCTTCACGGTGCTTCTCGCTGAGGGACACAGGAGCCCTGGAGTGGCACGAGGAAGCCCCCAGCAGGAGATCTCCAGAGGTCAAGGGCAAGCGCCTTCGGAGCTGGGAGTTTCCAGGGTGACAGCGAACAGGAGTCTGATGTCTGAGTTTCTCTCCCCTACAGCTGGGTGGACAGACTTTTGGCAAATATTCCAGTGGCTGAATCTTAGAGAAACCGGTGGTGGCAAACGCTCCACGGCCATTCCACACCATCCCCGAGCAAAGGCCAGCCCGTGGCTGATCCAAAGGGCCATGGGGAAGGCGTCAAGGGTGAGACTCAGGTGCTCAGCGCTGTCCCTGGACTTCCGGAGTGGCGTTCGTTGAGAGTTTCCATCCTTTTTTAAGGAAGTCGTTGAGAGCAAGGGACCAGGTGTCAGTTTAGGTTAGTGAAGCAGCAAAGTTTGGATGAAAGAGAAAGTGAGGCGGAGCAGAATGACACAGGACAGCAAGCACGCAGCGCGAGAGGGGTCGTTTACGAAGACCGTGCACGAGGGAAGGAGGTGCGGAAGAAGCCACCACCCAGCGCACAGGGACGCGTTGCGGAGCGTGCGCCCTGAGCTGTGAGCCCGGGAGAACTCCTGGCTGGTGATGGAGGCTAGAGATCCCCTCAGCGTCCCTTGTCCCGCAGAGACCTGGATGCCTCAGTGTCAGCCAGTGTGGGCCAGCTGAGAGTTATTACAGCGTGTCAACGTCTAGCACCCCTGAACCCCGCCCCTCAGGCTGCTGCCCCCACCGAAGGGGCCCAGGACCAGGTTGACAGACTCCCAAGTCCCTCAGTGGGTGCTTTCCAGGCCTCGGCACGGTGCCCCCGAGCCCCTCTGCAACACGCTGCACCGTAGGGGAGGCCGGATTCCCACAGCGCATTGCACCCCATCTTCCCGAGCCTTGGCTCTCCTCGCCATGCCTCACTCATGGCTTTCTCCCCCATCCCTTTCTTTCACTGTTTTGGGGAGAGGGCAGCTGGGTTCCATCTGAGCCCCATTCCCCCCCCCCCCACTTTTGGAGATGTGCGTACTCTTTTAGCCTTAATTACTATTTGATTTCTCGTGACTGCTATTTCTCTGTCCAGAGTTTCAGCTTTGTATGTCTAAACGGCTTCTAGAATTCTCCGCCGAGATATTCCACCGGTGTTTCACACTTGGCAAGCTCACAATGAAACTCTTTATCCCTTCTGCTCTGCGTTGCGCATCTAAACGTGTGGCGTCATCGTCCATCCATTTTTCTAGATGGCGAGCCATCTGAAAGCCCCCTCCATTTCTCGTTTTCACAGCCAATAAGTTATTAAGCTCGGTCTTTTCTTTTTTCTTTTTAAGTATCTCCAAAATGTGCCACCTTCTCCAAGTCTTCTACCAGGAAGTGCTGTTGAGTAATCTTATTTGGTGAATGGTTGGGCATGAGACTAAGATCAGATGGTGACATTGACATTTCAGGAACTTCAACCCAGTGTATAATAGGGTTGCAGTGCCTTGGGCTCCCTGAAGACAGGAGGAGGGGAGAGAGAGAGACAGAGAGAGAGACAGAGAGAGAGAAGAAAAGGCAAAGAAAGAAAGAGAAAGATTTTCTCAAGAAGACAGACTTGAATACGTTAAACTTGCTATGACTTAACATGGACAATATGGAGAACTCAGTTTCTATGATTAAATTCAAAGGCAGAAAAGATAAACAACAAAGGGAAAAATTATCCAAGGTATTTTTAAAATAAAGAAAACTAGAAAGATATGAAATCTTGAAAACAGATCAAGAAAGGAAGTAAAAAAGAACATAAATAATAGGAGGCACAGTTACAAGATATCAAGAGGAAAAAAAATGGACAATGCAGGCAGATAACAAGAGCTAGCATAAGATTAACTTTGGGGCACAAACCAGTGAATTTTAGTTTTTTCTCTTAATAAGTCCTTCCACAAGAACTACAAAACAAGACATGTTTCTTGCAGAGTTCGTAAACATCAACGTTTTTTTCCCGTTCTATTCTGAAGACCTTTCCCCTTGCCATAAAGCTGGTGAACATAAATATGATCACATCGAAGTTACGGTGAAACTTCACAGCGACGGAAACACGAGCAAATCCTGGGGAATCACGAGACTTGTGCCGTGCGACGGTGTGGCATGCGATGCGTGAGACTCCATGCATGTTATTCTACACACATGGCTGGGATTTCTAAATTAAAATTCATGTAGATCTCTGTTAGGTCATTGTCCAGTTGAAGAAACAGACACTCTGGAGAATCAGCTACCAACGAGTAAAGCATTGACCTTGAACCCGACAGTGCTTTGGCTGGCACGGAAGCCTGTCTTGTCCCTGTTTCTGACCTGAAGTGAACACCCGCGTGCCATTTTCGTTTACATGTCGGTTAAAGGCTCGACACGATAGAGCAGGCATCACAAGGTGGTTGATGGGGGCCAAAATGAAAAGATTTCCCCTGGTTTGATCATTATTCATTGTCTATTTTTACAAGAGGAAATGAGTCAGTTAATTCTTATTATTCTGAAGGGATGACAACATGTAACACATCCTTAGTTTCAAAGAGTGACTATCTCTTCTAAAATTCTATAGAGAGTTTATTGAATTGCGGCACTAATAATCAATTACGTGGTTTTCTGCAGTTGATTTAACGATTAAAGAAGGTACTTCTTGATTAGTTCGGTTACTCTAAAAGGACTTCTGTCAAAGCACAGCTATTTGACTTCTCTTCGTCCTGCACTAGGAGCAAAGGAGTTCGTCTTGGCTAGAACTTCTCAAGTCTACAGCACCCTAGTGATCCTGCAAAGGGACCCTCAGTCACCGTTTCCATATACTCCGAGGACATTCTGGGCATATGTCAGCATAACGCCTCTGCTGAGATGAGGTTTTCAGGAATAGATCATCTGTTCCAATGTCTTAGAAAATAGAAATGAGAAATGTCACCTCTAGAATTCCAAGATTCATGTCAATAAACCTAGGCTTTCAATTCAAAAGTGAATCAGGATCAGTCAGAGTTACGAGATCTGAGTCCTCGAGGCAGGGGGTAGAGGACAGCAGAGCGGCCCTGTCCCCAGGCAATAAACGTAAGTCAGTCATTTCGGGTCCTTTGCCAGCCTCAGTGGATTTCCAGCTCTGCCGATTCTCCTGGTAGCGAGGGTGTCACATGAGGTGGAAGGGGGGCGTCCAGGCAAGGGTGCCGTTTGTGGACAAAAAGGAAAAGAAAGCTGTCAAAACTCATCCCCATACACTATGAGTGAAGAGGATATCACACACACACACACACACACACACACACACTCACACACACACACACTCACACACACACACACACATACACACACTCACACACACTCACACACACACTCACACATACACACACTCACACACACTCACACACACACACACATGCAGGAATGCACATGGTCCCTGCTATTTTTATTTTCCCTGAGGACATACATGGTCTCCCGGGGAAACTGTGGTGGGGACTTTCAAAGACAGACGCGTGGCTTCCCTTCACTCTCCTTGCTCAGCAAACGTGAATTTGGAGGAGAAACCAAGTTGAACGCTGGGTGCTCCCATCGGAAGTCCTGAGAGGCCACGCACTCGGTAAAGCTACGAGAGAGGGTCACAGACGCTGTGGTGACGCATTCTTCTGCTCTGCTGTTCACCTTTTGGCCGTCCTCGGAGACTGTGGAGTCACCTCCCCGTGTGGCAGTCGGCTGGTGGCCTCGAGGGACTTAGACCGTCGCCAAGCCTCCACTCCCATGTCTGAAACACGCAGACAAAACCCTCCACTTGTAGGGCTGCTGGGGAGTCACGAAGACGTGACTCGCAAAACCACCTCGTCAACGGAAATGTCTTGCACACACCCTGGGGGTTGAGTCAATGAAATCCTCAGATATGTTCAAACTACTGTTTTCTCAACAAGGAAATCTAAGCAGGGCGCCCTTCGCGGGTAGAAAGGGCCGATAGGTACCTCTGCCCCCCAACGTAGCAGCGACACCCCAACAGAGTCAGTCTATGAGCTGCCTTGTCTTCACCTTCTGGAAGCACTGGAAAATTTCCATAGGATCATTTACTTATTTATCTATTTATTATCAGCCTCGTCTCGCTGTTTTTCCATTGTTCGTTTTTAATTCCAGCTCATTCCTGTCGTGTCCTGTCGACACGTTGCTCATCACTCTAAATTTTTACTTCCAGAGATGATAAATATTCCGTGCTCACCTTGTACCTTCCTTGACCTATTGCTGGAATCAGCCACTTCTCCGGGGGGCTTGGCTCCCTTTGAAGGATGATGGAACTAGAAACAGAGCTGCATTCTAGGGGTGCCCACTGCGTCTGGGTGTCTACACCCTCTCCGTGGACAAAGCTGAGCACACACAACATACTCAGAACACCCCTACACATGTACATACAACAGTGTATGATGCATATGCATGCATTGGCATACATCATTTTGAAAATCATGAGCGTATACCGATTTTCCAAATTCCAACCCAATGTGTTCCAGTCAAATCTAAATCTATTCACATATATTCTGATATTATATATAATGCATTCTATATATATTAGGTACATTATATATCATATAATAATATATAATACATACACACATGCATATGTAGTATATATAGTATAGTATTGCATTAAACTATTAAAACATTAATATGCAATAGAATAAATTAGATATTATATAATATTATAATATTAATATGCAATATATAATTAAACATATAGTATATACACACTATGTAGTATGCATAGTATATTATATATATATTTATTATTTCACAGTAAGAAGTCTGGTTTCTAACATCAATCTGTTTACTTACTTCTCAGTCCTATAATAGATGTAAAACAGTTTCAGAACTGACGCAGCCATGTCACAATTAGAAGCAAAGCACCCAGTGAAGAGCTGAGGGTTTATTGACAGCCATTTCCCACATGGCCCCGCCCAAGCCCCAAGACTGAGCAAATGCAGTCAAGGGTTTTTTTCATAAGTCACTTGACTATCTCCTCTTCCCGCCTCAATGTGGCTTTGTTAGTCACCTAAATACAATGCAATCATTAGTTTCAGTTTGCTCTCAGTTCTATTTCCTTCCTGTTCTTGTTTCTGTTATTTTTTATATATATATTTAGAATATTAAGATGCTTTCAAACCTCAAAACTGTACAAAAAAAAAAAAGAGATAATCTCAGAAAAGTTCTTTTTCTATATTATTGGAGATATATCGTCCACATAAATTTCTAGAAGCGGGATTTTTGGGTTGAAGAATAAATTCATATGTGCTGCATTAGATATTGCCAACTCCCCACCCCACCCCGTTGGGCCGGTACCATTGGAATTTCCACCAGCAATGCATGGTCAGACAACCTTGCCAACGGAGCAAATTGTCAAGCTCTTAAATTTTGTCCAAATAGATGGGTGAGAAATGATATCTCAGTGTAGTTTTAATTTTCATTTTTCTTATGAGTGAAGTTGAACATCTTTTGTAGATAAATCCTATTTTAGTACCTTGGTCAAGTTTCTATTCATGAATGACTTGTATCCATTTTTCTGTAAGATCTATGGTCCTTTCCCCAATATATATATATGTTATTTGTATTTTAAGTTTCTAAGTATTTATTTGTATTTTTTCCCACTTTGTCATTTGTCTTTTGACCTTATCTATGATGCTTTCTTCCATGGCAAGAGTTTTTTGTTTTTTGTTTTTCCCTGAAATGGGGAGCGGGGATTAAAGGTAGGCAAACTTATCAATCTTTTCATTTATTGCATCTAGATTTGAAATTGTTAGGAATCTTTTCTCACGCTCATACTATAGAATAATTTATCTTTTTTTTTAACTCACATCATTTTATTTTTATATTTAGATTTCTAACTCACTTGTAGTTTATTTTTGTGTATGTGTGGGGGATTGATCTAAATTATCTGTTTTATGATAGCTAGTTATTTCAACATCATTTATTAAAAAGTCCATTTTTGCCCACAGTTATTTAAGAGATCCCTTATATTATACTAGATTTCTAACATGTGATTGAGCCATAGAGAGAATTGTCATGTCGATGATGTTAAACTAGCTCCATCTTCTATTGATTCTCTCTGGGGTATATCACGGTATTTTTAAGATGAGCTTTAAGAACATTTTTTTAATTACTTGTATTTTGTATTTTATCTCATTGCTATTGTAATTGGGATTTTCTTATGTATAATACCTTCTAATCGGTTATATATTATCCATGTATCTAAAGGCTATTGATTTTTGTAAGTTAATTATGCATCTTAGTTATTAATATTTGATAGCTGGTTTAATTATTAATTGTCATATATATTATTATGTCACTCATAAAGAGAGTTTTTTTCTTTTTTCGTTTTTTTGCCTTCAATTGTTTTCTCTTGTCAAGTTACATTAGCCAAAACTTCCAGAACAATGTTAAATAGTAATGGAAATAGTAGAAATTTTTACCTTGTTCCTGAACTCAACAGGAAAGGTTTAAGAAAATTTCTAGAATTACGATTAAATATAGATATATAATCATACTTGGTTATAGTGAATTATTTTCTTAATGTGGTATCGGAGTCTGTTTAATAATATTTTATTTTTGATGTTTGCATGAGTGTTAACTTCAGTTTGTCTCTAACTTCCTCTGTTGTGCTATCTTTCTTAAGTTCAGCTAACACCATTATCTATTTATAAAAGGAATTTGGATATTTCCCTTCTTTACTCTGTTCTGAAGCTATTTGTGTAGCAATGGGGCTATTTGTTCTCCAAAGATTTGGTCATATTCTCCTGTGAAATTATTTGGCTTTTTTTTTTTTAATTTTTATTTTTGTTTTTTGAGGAATAGTACCTAATACATATTTTTTCTATTTACTCTATAGAATTTTTTTAAGATTTCTATATCTACTAGGGTTAATTTTGGTAAACTATATTTTATTAAGAAATTACCCACTTCACCAGGCTTTATACATTTGTTTGCATAGATATACACAAGCAATGTCTTTTTTTCCCCATTTCTTCTGTATCAATAGTAATTTACTTCTCCATATTTTATTTTGCAAAATTTTGCTCTTGGTTTTTTTAAATTATATAATGGCATTTTGTGGAACTTTTTTAAAATAAGATTTCCATTTATTAATGTAATCTACTGTTTTTCTGATTTTTTTTTGCCTTATAAATATCTCCTTTTACCTCTATTAAATCTTTTTGCTTTCTTTTGCTTTACTTTTTGAATTTTCTTTTTTCTTTTTCTTTTTCTTTTTCTTTTTTTGAATTGCAATTTCAATTAATTTATTCTCATTCTTTCTTTTTTTTTTGTGACAAAGATACTAGGGTTCTGAATTTTTAGCACTACTTTAAATGTATCGCAGATTTTTAAAACCAAGTTGTTTTCATTATCTTTTTTATTTCTTGACTTATAATTTTAAGTACTAGCTCTGCTCCATCGAATCAATAGGACATAAAGAGATTTATTTTAAGAAATCGGCTCATGCAGTTGTGGGGTTGGCAAGCCGAAAATCTGTGGGACATATCAACTAACAGACCAGAAATTCAGTCAGAATCCGATGTTTTGCTCCAGACAGAATTTCTTCTTTTCCTGGAAATCTCACTGCTCTTAAAACCTTTAGTCGACTGGATGAGGCTCACCCACATCATCCAAAACAATCTCCTTTACTTAAAGGCAATTGATCATTGATGTTCATTATATCTACAAAATACCTGCACAGCAACACCTGCATCAGAGATTGTTTGAGTAACAGGGGACTATACTCCCTGGCCAAGGGGACAAGATTAATGTGACATATATGCTTGCCCTGTCTTTCTAACCTTCCAAACATTTCCTCTCTCACCCTTTTTATTTCCTTCTATATCTTAATTTTATTCTCACCATTGTTTTCCTTAATGTTTGTTTATTGACCTGTATTAAATTTTTATTTGAACCTATTCAATTTGAGCACCTTGTAATTTAGCCTTTACTTCTTACACGATTGTGTCATTGTCTTTTATCTCTTTTCTGTGTTCCACGAACTCTTGCTTTCTTTCTTTTTGTTGTATTTCCCACTTCCTTTTTTAATTTTTCAATTTTTGATAGAAGGTGCTTTCTTCCTTTCTTCAAATGCTTGTTTGAGTATACTTAATTACTTTAATGAACTATTATTACGTTACGATGTACATCTGCTTCATGGTTGATTTTTTTTTCCTCAAGCATCTTCATTCATTTATATGCGTTCATTCAAATTTTCTACCTTCTTACAAGTATTTTCTATAAATGTGATCCATGTTTTCATACTCATCTCATAGGAAGGATTTCAAATTTGGGAGTGTACTTTTTGTATGTCTGACTTCTATTGTACAGATCACTTAATGGCTGACGAATCGCGGTGGAGGGGAGAAGGATGGCTTCTCCCAAAAAGAAATTAAGAACGTGGAAAACCTGAGTATAGACTTTTGCAGTGGGAGACCTGAGCTACGCGCTTAGTAACTATGTCTGTGCGTATTCGGAATGGAAGGATACTCCTTATCGCTTAGCCTGGTGAAGATTAACCAAGGCTATAAACGTGAAACACTGGCACGTAGTAAGTTCTTTAAAACATCTGTCATCGCTGTAACCAGTGCCTAGAAATTGTCCTTCTAGGATACCCAGCAGGGTATGGCCTTGACATTCTTTGCTGGCACTTTTGGGGTGTGTCCTCAGAATCTACAAGGCAGGGAGTTTACAGTTACTTCCAATTTTAACTTAACAAAGAACTATTTTTTTAAAAAGAAGTTATTGGAATATCTGGGATACAAAATCCCCCCAAAATAAACACAGGAAACGAGAGAAAGCTAAGCGCCGCACGCTAACCCTGAGCACACCGGCAGCTTCAAGCGCAGCTCATTCTGCTGGAAGGAAGATGAGAGAAATTGTGTTTGAAACAGGAAAAACCCTGCCGTCATCTTCCTGGCTCCAGGATTTATGGGTCGGAGTGAAGTGCTTTCTCTTCTCTCCCCTAAGTCATTTGAGCATCTCCTATGAAGCAGCAAATCTGCCGGGCTCACAGAGAAGCCATTTTCTTTTCTTCCTTCCTCTGATTTTCATTCCCTGTCCTCCCCTCCATGACGCGGACCCCTGGCCCACCTCACCCCTCCAGTGCTCAATAGCAGCAGTGACTGTGTCTTAATGAAAAAAGATGGATAAAATATTACCATAACCTCAGGGGCACGAGCAAAGGCCTTATTAGAATTCGGCCCTGCAGCTGGAAGTTCCAGCGTGGGGCGGGGGACGGGGTTGGCTATTGTTCGCTCACAAGTGGCTCAGACGTCCTGGCAACCGGGGTGAATTACTCAGTCATTTATGCAGGCCTTCAGAAGCGGTCCACTGTTCCCCAACAAAAAAGGCATTCAGCAAGAGGGACATGGCTCCCGGGCCCTGGAGAGCAGGCTTTAGGATGCTGAATGGACGCCGCGCCTCCCCAGTCAATGGCCTCTGTGGGAAAGGTAATGATGTCACCGCGAATGTATTTTCAGGGTTCTGCCCTGCTTTTCCTTGCTCTCGCCCCTTCTTAGGCCGATGCCCTGTTTTATTTTTCTCCTCTGTCTCTCTCTCTCTCTTGCTGTCTCCCTCCTGCTTCTTTGAGGCCATTCTTTTTTTTTTTTCTTTTTCTCAAAGTTTAGAACTCAAGCCTGCAGCAACATCACCGCCGTGACAACACTGGGCCTTTCACACTTCAGTTTTTTTGTTTTTTTTTTTTTTTGCATAAAGAGTAGAAATCGCTTGAAAGGGAGGGCGAGAATGAAAAGGAGAATGAGGCCAGTGTGGCCCCTCTCGGGCTGGTGGGGTTGGTGCCGGGATGGGAGGGGACAGACGCAGATAGGAAGGGAAGCTGGCGAGGCCAGCGGGAACCGGCAAGGGGGCCTTTGAGAGACTCATTTGTAATTCTTGGCATTCACGACGTTAACAAAGACGAGATCCGTGTTTCTGATGGACTGCAGAAGGAGGAGAATGGCAAAGTTTTCACAAGAAATAAGGTCTTGCTTTTGAAAACGTCATTTAGGGGAAGCTTTCGAAACTTTGCCCAGCTTCTCAAAAATGAGAGAAAAAGTCCCTCGAGGCTTGCGACGTGGGTGGAGAGGGGACAGAAAACATATTTTTGAGAATGCCCTGGGTTCTCGAGTTCCTTCGAGGGCCGAGGTCACTAACTCTGAGGTCTCAGCGGTGTCAGTTCAACTCAGAATAATCGATGGGGAATGGAGAGAGGCAGTCCTGCGCTTTCCTCCACGGCAAAATGCTATTTCCTGGAACTCCTGAAGGAAAATAAACAAAGCCTTTCTCGGATGTGCTTTACGTCCATTTCATCGAAAAGCAGCTATTGAAACAACCTGATAAAAGCCGCTCCCCGAGAACCCAAACAACCGGTCCCACAGAACCTCGGTGGCATTCGGGCTGCTTTGCATAGCAGGCACGGATCTGCCCTCCCACCTGTCACCTGGGCTCCTTCTCTGCTCCTGCTCTGGGCCAGACTGCGTCCAGCTTCTGGGCCCGGAGTCACCGCCTCCTGGGTCCGCCTCCCACCTGCTTCCCAGTGATGGAGTCCGCCGGAGTCTAGGCACCACGGTCTCCAGGAACTGGACCCGGAGTCCCGCAAAATGAACATACTCGTCGAGGAAGACAGAGCGCTCAAGACGCAATGGGTTGTGCGTGCGCGTGTGTGTGTGTGTGTGTGTGTGTGTGTGTATGTGTGTGTGTGTGTGTGTGTCTGTCTGTCTGTCTCCACTCAGGGGGCGCCCCACCCACAGTCCCCGGCTGGGTTCCTCCCAGTTGTGAGACAGTGGGTCGTGGTCCCCCCCCAGTCCTCCCTCCCCTTTCCCTTGGTGGAGCCTCGGAATGTCCCCACAGTCTGAAGGTGTCCCGACTGTTCTTACTCCCCTCCTCCTGGTCCCTCACGGGCATGTCTCCCCATGACTTCTCGCCTAGTGTTCTGGGTTGAATTGTGCCCCACCCACCCCCGATTCCTACTCGCCGTTCTACCCTCCGGGATCTCAACGGGGGTGATCCAGTTAGTGTGAGGTCACAGGCATGGTCCCCAGTCCAGGACGATCTGTGTCCTCGTCCGGTGGGGAGCGTGGAGGCCGACACACACGCAGGGGACACTGTGGGGAGAGGCCTTCTCAGCCCAGGACGCAGGCCCGGAACGGAAGCTCAGAAGGCTGCAGGCCTGACGACACCCCGGTGTCAGACTCCGGCCTTCTGAGTGGCCAGACAATGAATTTCTATTGTTCAGGCTGCCCGGTTTGTGGGGCACGTTGCTATGGCAACCTTAGAAAACTACGAGGCAT
>CM053502.1:171285970-171304058 GCA_028627145.1 Eidolon dupreanum | reverse complement strand
CTTCCCCACCACATTACAGGAGGACTCACTCTGCCGAAAATCAAATGTGGCTTATTCACTTGGATTCTCCCACACAGGCCAAAGGCTTAAGACAAAATGTTTCTACATTAGAGAATGTTGTGGGAAATACACATATTTTTAGCAAATACATATTTAAGAACTCAGAAAAGTAGAATTTTTAAATGATTTAGCAAGAAAATCTGCTGGTCTCATCCCATTTTGCTAGCAAGGAAATGGAGACACGTTCTTTATTCTTTCACACACACACACACACACAAGGCCCTTTTGACTAAAAACTGTTTTTCTGGGAAAATGGTACAAGGCTTTCTGAGACTTGAGAAAAGGTCTCCCTACACCCTTACGATGGGTGATTTTATGTGTCAGTTTGACTAAGCCAGGGGATGTCACATCCGGGTGTGTCTGTGGGGTGTTTCCAGAAAAGGTTGGCATTTGAATTGGGGAACTGAGTTAAGTGGGGGGCCTCTTCCAGTTTGTCCGCCGACTTGAGGAGGACAAAGACTGGGGAGCATGACTTCGCTCCCGCCCGACTGCGGAGCTGGTACCCGGGTCCGCTGCCCTCAGCAACCCTGGTCCTCCGGCCTTTCCGGCCACCTCCATCCAGGCTCACACCGTCATCTCTGACACACAGGCCTTCCAAGCACAGCCTTGGCCTTCCCGAGACCACAGCTTAGAAGGCCAACCATGGGACTTCTCGGCCTCTGTGGTCATGTGAGCCCATACTGGACAATAAATCTCTTTAGATAGGTAGACATATGATAGATAGATGTTAGATAGATAGATAGATAGATAGATGATTGATAGATAGATAGATAGATAGATAGATAGATAGATAGATAGATAAATTAGATAGATAGATAGATAGATAGATAGATAGATAGATAGATAGATAGATGGATGATAGGTAGATGATAGATGATAGACAGACAGACAGATGGATGAATGAAGGTGGAACAATTAGGGAACCTCAGACTTCCATTTAGGACTAAGAGGCTTCCTTCATTTCAACTAATATCTCCATTTTTATCTGTCAGCATTAAGAAAAGAGAAAGATTATCCATTCGAAAGCAGCTGCCATCCAATTTAACACTTGGCTCCAAGTAATAAATCATACCACAGGTTTTATTGACAGCCCCTGGGACACTGTCTTTCCAATGACACTTGGCATGACCTTTAACTCCACATGGTTTAAAAGAGGTTCAAGTACAGCGTTCAGAAGCTGCCGCATCCCAGCGCACAGCACACCCTGGCTGATGGCAGGAAGTGCCAAGCACAATACGGAAAGGGCACACTTTGCTTGAAATACAATTACCGTTGATTAAGTGTCATCCAAATTCTCATGTATACACAGTCTATTTTTAACATGCAGATTTAAAATCCAATTGAGCTGAATTTCCTTTCTCAAGAGTTTATTACTGCTACATTTTTTCCCAAAGAAAAATCAAATGTTCTATAATGCATTTTGTGTAAACACAGTTCTAACACCACAGAAAATTCCGTTAAATGTCAGAAGAATTTAAAGCCTTGTTGTTGAAAATCACAAGCTCAGGATGTTACAAGTATTTAGGTCTTTGGAAACTTTAATAACCAATGAGTGTGAAAATCTTTTAGAAGTCCCTATTTGGCTGTAGAATACAATATGATCACTAGTTTATTAAAAGAAACCAGTAATTATGCATGTGAAACGCAGGAAAACTTTAGGATGCTTTTACTTCACTGCTATCTAAGCATTTATTCCCATACATTCTCATACACTTCAAGAACATAAGCATTTACTTTCATTCGTTCATTCACTCCTCTAAACAGCAATGTCTGTAGAGCTGTTAAAATAATTTGCTATTTTGCTTTATCCTGTAAGCACTTTAGTAGTGAAGGAGGAACAGAGGCAGAATCTTATTCAGGAGGTGGAGATTTCAAAGGAGTTCAACTCAGGTTAAATGACACACGTGCACGCATGCACACACATGCACACACATGTACACGTGTGCACGCACCACACACTTATCTAATATTCAAGAATAGAAGTTGGAGAAGGCATCGCTCCTCTGGATAAACACTAGGTTATTCTGGAAAACCTTCTCATCTCTAACAAATATTCATGTTTCCTTTCTAGAATGTTCTTAGCCTCATCATTGCTGTTTCTAGCCTTGCAATAGTTATTGTCCTAGATCTACGAAGCCCGATGGTGGGTAAGCAAAATACAAAGAGTTATTGTGGAGGCGAGGTCATTCATCTCAAAATTAATAACACTAGAAAGATAGGAAAGAACATAGTATTGGGAAAATACTTTTGAATTTCATACAGAAGATGCTACCAAAACTTACAACGACGATGGAACAACCCAAACCAGACGTCCACGCCAATTTGTTTAATTTCAATATATATATATACCAAGAGTGTCGTCATTTGTCAGGCCCTCAACAAGGCTTTAAGGATAGAGGATAAACACAAATATCTCTGCTCTTACAGAGCTCGTGATTCAGTGAACATATCAACAAATTAAGCTACTAAACACAAACGAAGCCAACAGTCGGAACTTTTGTAGATAAGATATTTGTTATATGTTATATATGTAAGTTCAGCAATAGAATTAATCTGAGAAAGCTTTGAAAAGGTGGTAAGTTTTGAATCCAAATGTAAAAAAGGAAAGAGACAAGATTTGGAAGGCAACCTATAGCTTGAGCTATATTAAATATTAGGGAAGCAAGAGAGTTGTATGCAAAAGGCCAATACCTGAAAATTTATTTCTTGAGTTGGATACATAAGAAAAGGTTTAAGAGGAGATGGTAAAAGGAACAAAAACTCAGTTCATAAAAGCTCTTGCTTAATACATCCCAACCTCTGTCCTATTTCCTGAATAATTGTTGCTATTTTTGGCAGCAAGGTATAGAGCAAGAACATGTTTTAGAGTTAATTTAGTAAATATGACCCTGGAGAGGTAAATCTACATCTCCCTACTCATCTGAAAAACAGGCAAGCATTTCTAATATATGAGATAACTTTGAGAATTAAGTGAGTCTAACGTGTGAGTGGAGCCTCACACCTGGCATAGTGTGAGGCTCGATATCTACAACGATTGAAGCAAATGTTAGTTCCTTTACCTCCCGAACTCGAGTTCCCCAAGCACTTGGAGTGCAGAACATTCTCACAGTCTGATTTCACTGACGTCATAAAACACTCGAATGTAATGATGTTTGAGGACATGACTTTTGTGTTTGAGATTCACCCTACTCAAATAAAAGGAAATTCTCCAGCTTATGATTTTATAAATCTGCTTTGCAATAGTCCCCGTAGAAATTACATAAAGCAAGTCTCACATGGCTTGACTGCGATCGAAGGCGCGTGGCCCCCTGGGACCCCCGCCCCTCGCCCCCTGAGTGTTTGCGTGTACTTAGGCCCAGAGCATGGTGCTGGCGGACCATGTTTCTGCCCTTGGTTGTCAGGTAGAAAGTAAGCTCCTCATACACTTCTGGCGTCATGTCCCCTCCTTTCTATTGCCCCTCACGGTTCTGCCTAATGTGTCGTACGTAACATATCCCGGGACCAGCTGCCAACTCGTGCTGGCTGCTCTCACCTCCAGGTGAGGCCATGGGGATCTTTCACTGCCTCCCCTCCCCCAGCCCCACGCCTTGCCTTGGCTGCGTCTGCGGGGGCCAGGGAGCTAAGGGGGTGAAGCTTCGAAGCCAAGGTCACCCCGGGGAGTAGGCACACGGGGAAGACTACAAAGAGGCGGGATGTGCTCTTGCCCTCATTACCTCCCCAGAAAGGAGTACAGAGCTTCTTTTGCAAATGTGCAGGATTTTATATTTTATTATTTTATTTTATTGTATTGTATTTTTTCAGGCATGTAGGATTTTAATGAGACGTTGGCTGTAGAAACTCATGCCCTCGAGCACAGGTGTTTGACCTCTGCGTCCCACCACGAGGGAACAAAAACTGCATTCAAGAAACAACACGTCACCACCGCAGTGATGAGTTGGCAGCCGGAACTTCAGACGCGGGGCGTCGGGACCAGGAGAGGAGCTGCAAGACGATGAAGAAATTGTCACCAGCACTCACAAACTATGTGTGTGCAGTTTCAGAGAACCCCAAAACGAGGAGCTGAAACTAAAGCGCACACCTGCTTCCTGAAGGCTTATTCAATCCAACTCAACAAACATTTGTGAAACAAAGCACTTTTTAGCCTCCATCGTATGGATTTTTTTATTCCATTGCTTCATTCATAATAGGCCCCTGATTTAATACTCCCTTTTGCCTTATCATTTAAGCATTCACACTACTACACCTTTCTTTATTTGCTTTTTTTTCCCCACTTGCAGTTAAAATGCTATGAACTCAGCATTTCCCCGCAACCGAGTCCAGCCTGCCCAAGACAGGTCCGCCCGATGGTGTCGCGGCTGCTTCGATGCACGCTTCATCGGGCGACCGCGTGCTTTGCTAAAAGGCGGTGTGTTTTGTAGAGCTCCTTCTCCAAACACTCCATTTCCCAGATTCCCGGGCGTTTTTGCCAGCTGTTTTTCTCACAAACCGACTCAGTGCGAAATTCAGCAAGAGTCACTCCTATCATTGACTCACTACCCATTCACTCATTCATTCATTCATTCCTTCATCCAGTATTGGTTACTGGTTATAGGGCAGGCTCTCAGCTAGGAGCTGGGATCAGAGGGCCTGACTCTTAGGGAGCTGGCAGTCCGCGGTTCTGTTTAGTGACGGGAGAGACCCCGCAGGGTGCCACACCGCCCTGGTAGCCTGCCACAGAGACAAAGGAGCAGGCGGGAGGAGAGAGCACCCTAGGAAGCCAGACTGTGGGTGCAAACGGGAGTTTCGCCACAGTCCTGGGACCCTGGGGAAGTCATTGTATCTTCTGATCCTTAGTTACCTCAGGGATAATTATAGAAACTTCATGGGGTTGGCACCAGGGGCAAAACGTTAATTCAGGTGAAGCGCATGACACGGAGCATATAAGCCAGCTATTATTATTTTGTCAGGATTTTTTTCAGCTGAGGCCTTGACTCCTCTTTAGGCCGGGTAGTGGGATGACAAACTGCCAACCCCATCCAGCCGCCACCGCTCATAGCAAGCATGCCTGCCGCACTTGCACGCCATAACAGCGATTAAAAATAGATTTTTGTTCCCCACGGGACAAAGCTAACTAAGTCTGTGCACCTGTGCTCGCCCGTTCCACCCGGTAAACCCTGTCGACGCCCTGACGACAGGCTCTTCAAACGAGTTTTGTCCCTACTTGGGCTCCTGCGTGTCTGAGCCCCCGAAGGAATACGCCTTCGGGCGTCGATGCGCCGGAAGAAGGGGACCCGGCTCAGCAGACCAGAGCTGGGAAATCACGTTTGTCGCCATTGTCATAAAACTGTTTTATCGGTTCTAAGAAATCAATCACAATTGTGTTAAAAAATCTTTAAAGGATCGTAAGAGGGGCTGCCTGGCATCAAAGTTTCGCCCAGTGTGAATGCTTTGAGGGCGGGAGGGGCCGGATGGGGTGGGGGCAGTGGGTGCCTGAGCAGGGAGAGAGTGGTTTCAGCCCCGCCCCACGCTCCCACACTGGGCTCTTTGTTCTAAAATTAGAACGTCCTTGGCATTTCTGGCCATTTAATGTCCTGCACTGTATCCCTCTTCTGTGCATCCTGGGTGTGTTTAACTTAATTTACAGAGACAGTTTAAAAATCGTAACGTGCAATGCTTGGGCCAGTCTCAGCCTAACGACTAGCGGTGTGGAGAAACACTCCAGCATCTTGCTAGGGTTCATTAGGAGCCAAATAGTCCAAAGTCTCACACCGGATTCCAAATGCCCTGAGAGGGACTCGGGTCTTTTTCAGCTTCCTTCCCCAATGAAATGTGCGTGTCGCCTGTGAACACACAGTTATGAATGACAGGAAGGAAGAGTGTACCACGGATTCACATTCCAGCTGGTAGAAAGCTTTGCCCACTGCCCTCCTGGGCCACATGGAGCCAGGCGCCAACGCCCGAGCTCGCTCTGAACAGCTGTGCGCAGGTGCTCTGCACTGGGGACTTGGCCGCTGGTGGGGACGCAGAGGCAGCCCTGGTGTCTGGTCATTGACAGTCCTTCATCGTGGGAAGCGTGGGCGAACGGAGGAGGACGAGGGGACCTTCAGACCCGGGAAGACACGCCCACACCCTTCTCCTGCCACTTTCCTTCTTCTCCCGCCCCTCCCCTTTCCCACCATGCCCCGCCCCTTTCCCGCCAGGCTCCTCCCCTTTCCCTCCAAGTCCCACCCTTTCCTACCAGGCCCTGCCCCTTTCCCGCCAGGCCCCTCCCCTTTCCCGCCAAGCCCCTCCCCCTTTCCGTTTCATCCCAGGATGTGAATCCTTTTCCTTCACAGCCTCATAAGGAACCGTGAATGTGAGTATTCTCCAAAATTCCATCCTCCCCCTTCTCTTCTTCCTTTCTCTCAGAAATTCCTTCAATTCCCACATATTCCACCTGCATCACACTGTCCTAGTTAACGGCACAGGGTCTGGCGCCGGACTGCCCCGCCCCGTTCCAGCTAGAGAACCACAGGCGAGCTGTGTGAAAATCTCTGCCTCAGTTTCCCCATCTTTAAAAGAAGGATAATAACAGTATCTCTTTATACGGAGTCGCTGTGAGGGTTAAACGAGTTGATACATTTGCACAGTGCTAAGAAAAAAAATACCAGTATAAATATTAGTCAATTTTTTTTAAGTATTGCTGTTTCTGAATGCAGATGACTCTCAAACCCTCATCTACAGCGAGAAATCTCACTTGCTCTTTACGGACACTGCTAAAGGAATCAGGATTTTTGAGTCAGTGTTCTGTATACATTAATCAGAGAAGACGGAGAGACAGACAATGAAGACCCTGGCAAAGGGCATGCGTGGTAAGTCGCCTAGACCCCCGCGAAGAACGCCGTCCGCCAAGCACCCCGGTGACTCTGATGGAGCGACAACAGCGGTCCTCGCCCCACCTGCAGGGAGCGAGGGAGAGGAAAGCGAAGCAAAGCAGGCGGGTAAACTAACTGCCAAAGGCCCCCCTGCGTTTGCGGGCCAGATGCTGGAGGTGCTGCTCCTGACCCTGGGAGAGGTCAAAGGCGCCGGAGGTGGAGGCTTCTGCCCAGGACGCCCGTGGGTCCTTGTCTGCGCGCCGAGGCTGCGCCCGCGGGTGGCGGGCCTGGGCCCTGGGGTGCGCGCTCACTGGGCAGGGTGCAGAACTCCAACGTCCTTCCCGCCGAGCCGCCAGCGCAGGTGGCGGCGGGAGGGGATTAGCACGTGACTGGTCCGTTTGAGAGAAAGTGGTTAGTCAAACACACTAACTACCCTCAAATGGTATCAATGTACTTTCAGCAAACTGTGGGGTCATGAAATGAAGCGAAATCCAGGCTCCAAATCACAATCCCTCACCTCAAAGAGTGTGCCCCCCAGAGAATACAGAAACGGTGCCCCCCTGGGCCTGCACTTTGGGGCCCTTTTGCCTTGTCCAGTTCCTATGTTTTGATTCAAACCATTTCTGGTCCAGGTCATTGTTCCCTGCCAGGTGACGCCCAGAGTCTGTGAGGCGCTGCTGTGGGGTGGGCAGGAGGGACCCACGGGAGGGTCACAGCTCGGGGAGACCTGTACACCTGCCCCGGGTCTGTCCGGCACCCCAACATACATCAGGTTCAGGGTCACTCCGGAGAATCCTGAGACAAGAAAACTCCTGAGGACATTTTTCTGTTTTAGGGGGAGACAAGCATCAAAAATGGGGAGGTGGGTGAAAAGAATTCTGTTAAGGGAAGAACAAAGAAGACAGTGAAATATCTATTTGTAGAAAGTCTGGCTAACAAGCCAAACGCAGGAGTCTGAAGATCACTCGTGTAAATACCTCCCAGGACGTCTTCCCTGATTAAGGATGTGTGAGGGTTATTGAGCTGTGAATTAGATGCACTTTAATAAAACAGTGGAAGGTTCTTATCTGATTGCACCTGTATTGATTGTGTTAAAGACCTATTCTTGGGTCAGGGTCGACGATTTTACATAAACTTACTAGAGGCTCAGACTGAGGGTGAGTTTCCCAATCCTTGTCGGCTTTTCAACTTGTTAGATTTCCGTAATCTAAGGAATTTAAGAGTGTGCCTCTTCGTAAAAAATCGTTTTTGCCTGCATTAAATTTTGCTCACTCTCCCTGACTACGTATTCAGTTGAAGTATACAAAAAAAATTTTCATTGAAATAAAAGAATTGATTTAAATCGTTCTTAAATTTTAAGAAATCTTTTGTACGAATGTAAAACGCAGAGCTGCATATCGTTGCACAAGAAAATGAGCTACACGTCTAAGTAAAATGGAACGCACGATTTATAATTAAAATGCAAAATACGTGTTTTATTGATAGACGTTCAACAGGATATTTCAAATTACTAGCTGTATTATTCCTGATGACCTCCAGAAGATCGACACACAAGTAAACACATGGACAGCCTCCTGCTCCTCAGAACTGTAAACCTCACTCCTCCTGCAAGGAAAGACATTAATCGAACTGAAGCTTAGAAAGTCTTCGTTTCCCATGTGTGAGGTTGCTAACACTATCATACATCCTGAGAGCATCGTTGAAGTTTTTCCTAAATTATACAGATGTTCTTTTAATAGGCTTGAAGATTTTACACATAGAGCAAAACCAACACCTCAATATTAGAATTAATTAATTCTTTAATGTAACACTTTTTTTGGGGGGGTTTTAAGTCCCTCACTATTGTAGGAATTGGGGATGTGACAGCCACCGAGCCAGTGCAGGTGACATACGACCATGAGTAAACAAGGAGAAACATCTGAATTCTGTGGAGATGGAGAAAATAATGCACGTGGGGTTATGGAAAGATGGGGAGGGGGAGTGTGGGATTGCAGGAGGGTAGGTGCATGGTGGTCCCCTTAAAAGGAAGTAAGATTGGCAGTGATACAATTAAAGAGAAGGAGGAAACTGTGAGCGTGGGGGAGGGGCGGTGTAGGGGGAAAGTCAGCAGAGACCAGACGTGCAGGTGAGGTTGGTGAGTCTCAGAAACAATACGGCTGTAAAGGAGTGAGTCGGGGGGAGATTAAGAGAGGAGATGACATAGAAGATTAGTGGGGGGCCAGGTCATCATGCACCACGACGAACACAGTAAGGACCTTTGGTTTTATAGGAAGCGTGAGGGGAGGCCGCTTAGTCATTGGATAGGGGCGATGGCCCCGGCCGTGGGTGGAGAATGCCCTGGTGAAGGGCGCAGGTAGAAGCAGCCAGGCAGACTCGGAAACGCGCCAGGCGCCGGCACCTCCCACTTCCTCTCCCCGTCTCACCTCGTGAAAGAAGTCAGCATTTTTGTTCTGAACAACCATGTAACAACCTGTGCACTACATGCCCTCGAGGTGGCTCCGACTCCTGGTGACCATGAGTGAGTGACGTCCGCAGTGTCCCGCCCTCGACAGCCCCGCCCAGCTCCCGCGGACCCCTGCCTCTGGCTTCCTTGACGGAGTCCCTCCGTCCCCTGTTTGCCTTTTCTCTTGTCCCTCTGCCTTCTATGTTTCCCAGACCTACGCTGCCTTCTCACGATGTGCCCAAACCGAGACGGCTTCAGTTTTATCACTTTGCCTCCAGTGACGTTTCAGGTTTAATTTGCTTTGGGACCTTCGAGTTCGTCTTTTTGGGCGGTCCAGAGGACCTCTAGAGCTCTCCTACAAAGGTGTATTTGATTATTCCTTTCAGGGAGGGATCACTGGTCAGGTGAAATCTTAAGTTGCGGGTTTGCTAGAGAGGAAGCCTGGTGTGTCGCGTGAGTCCTGTTGGCCCTCCTTGGCTCCTCCCAGCTGTGGTCAGGAGGTGACCACGGCGACCAGGCAGTGAGGCGGGCAGCTTGAACCATGGGGTGCCTCTCGGGTGTCAGAGCAGGAAGGTAGGCAGGTGCCTTGCCTCCGGAACTCTGTACGAAGGAATACGCTTCTAGTTTGTTTACGCCACTGGTATTTTGGGGTTTTTTTTTTTTGGGGGGGGGGTTGGGTTACATCAAGCAATTCCAATCTGACTCATTCAGTTGGGGACAATGGCTCAGTGAGACACGAGGTGCTTGGCCTGGGTACAGTGTAGATGGTGGGAATTGTCAGATGTCAAAGTCTGACAATTTTGATGGTAGAGTCATGAGTGTTTACTTATCCGGATCTTCTAGATGAATGTAAATGACAAAAGAAACCAAGGGTGGCTCCCCGGAGTTACTGGGTGGAGTGCGAGTGGGCATCATAAAACCAGCTCTTAGAGCCGAACTAAAAGGAGGTAGATTTGTGATGGAGACATGAGCACCTTCCTTATAAATTACTTATTATTATTATTATTATTTTTAGGGAAAAGAAGGAAGGTCGTTAGCTGAGAGGCAGAATGACATCGGGGCCGCCAGGCACTTCCGGAGAGAGGGAGTGGCACGGAAGGGACGTCTGGAGGGGCTGGCGCGTGAGTGGAGCGGGGAGAGGTCCCGGAGTCGTGAGCTATCGCTGACAACTCCCGGTGTTCACGATAAGAAAGTTGAAGAGAGACGATCTTCCCGCCACCAGCAGAATTGTTGGATCGTTTTTCCCCAGGTGATAGTCAACAAGTCAGGAATGGACTCACAGTGCATGGAGCTGGAGGTGGCCAAGATGGTGGCTTTACTCGGACAGGACAAGAGACAGAGAGAGGGGCAAGGGCCCTACGGATGTGTCAGGGGAGTCGCCATAGTAACGGACCACGAAATCTAAGCTGGGCGGCCAGGAGAGAAGGAGATGCAGTAGGATGGGCATTGCAAAGAGGCGAGATGTGTGAATTAGAGGTCACAGTTTGGACGGAGTCATGTTGGTGTAAAAGTACCAGAGTAGCTTGAAAAAGTGAGCGTTTGGGTCAGAAAATGCTTTAATAAAGGATTTATTGAATTGTTATTGGTAATAAGTACAAGGAAATGGTCAGAGAAGGGGAGGAGGACAGTTTATATCGGAAGCGAGGGGATGAAGGAACAGCAGGGCCGGGTGTTTGAGGACCCTTTACCCGGATACGAATGTCACCAGGAGTGACAATCAGTGTGTTAGTGACGAGAGACAGAGCTAAACTCTGGCACTGCCCGGGGGAACCGGAGTCGACTTCAGCTAGGGCGGGTAGCATTTGGAATAATCTGGTGGCGTGGGCTTCAAGGATGCTGCTGGGGTCATCTGCTTGGTTTTGCTTGTTCAATTTACGGAGTAGGGACAGACAGCGGTATGTCTGCAAAGTGCAAGGGGGACGCCACCCCACCTCCACGCGCTGCGGAATGCACCCTGGGGGAAGTAGCCGTCACCCGAGAGGCTGTAGGGGAAGCTGTGTCCTCAGGAGGCAGGCAGGCCTATGTCGGAGCTGACTGTCAAAGCCCCCAAAATCCTTTCGTCCATCGGAGGTCGAAAGTGGACAAGCTTGCTCAGGCTGCGTCTGCCTAACTGGTCCCACCCTGACCTTCCTGCGCCTCAAGAAAAGGGTCAGAGGACTGTCACACAGGGACACGGCAGTGTTTTCTGTTAGGGGATGTTGACAGACCCAGGGTGGGTGCCATTTTAGCCGTCATCCCTGAAGCATGGGGCCAGACGTGCTTGGGGGTTCTCTCCGCATCCAGGACTCCATACCTCCGAGCTATTCTTAGAGTATAAGGCATACGAATGAGTTTTTACCGAAAGAAATTCTAAGACCCAAATATGGACACGAGCCCCTCCCGGGCTGCACACTCTTCCCGCCCAGTTTATACTTATCGTTCAAACATCACTGTGCCCTCTCTCATTCCTATTAAGTCCTTACAAGATTATGTAATTTGTCCATGTTTTTGTCTTCTTACTAGACTTTTTTACCTTTGCGTCCCCAGAACTCAGTAAGTGGCAGGTACTCGAGAAATGCTTACTGGATGAAAAGAATGAATAAACAATTGCCCCGAGACACATCACATGGTAAGAGGCATCATTATTTTTGTCTGTAATTCTGGATATCTCCTCCAGGTGTAGAATTCTCCCTCATGTTAAGTGGAGTCAACTCTCTCTGCCTTCTTTTGTCACCATGGTGGAGGTCATGGAAATGGCTACAGTGGGGTTCGTGGTGTGACAGCCTTTTTGATACCGGGCCGTCCCTTTCCAAGGTGCGGTGGCCATGGGCGCGTCCGTTTGCCTTGTGAATGGGCACCAACATAATGCAAGACACCGACAGACATTTCCTCATCCGCGACATGGTGTGTGGCCTCCTCACGGTGCCTGCCTCAAAGAATCAAAGGCTGAAAAATAAGGATATTTCAATGAATCCACTTACTCACACATTTCAAGTATGCTCTTGAATAGGTCCTTCAAAACCCAAAGACCTCATTGTATCAATGACGCTAAGAGCACGGAAATGAGACCGCTGATCGAAGCGCATTCACGCTGTCATTGCCTCTCGCGAATGCGTCTCTCTAATCACCGTCACCTTACACTGTGTCTACACAAGCATGAGTATCCACTGCGCTGAAGGCAAACAGAAGCCGCATGCATGGGGCTGAAGAGTCCTACAGCGAAAGGCGACATTTAGGGACCCGGTCCCCCTCGGGAACGACTCCATCGATTGTCGAAGAGCACTTTTGTCCCAACTCCAGTATCCCTCAAGCTGGGGAGCTGAGTAAGAAGTTGAGGATCCAAGGTAGGTGATTCACAAAGAATTAAGAAAACAATAATTGCATGTGAACAACAGATGGAGTTTCATTCCATACTTGTATTACCACCGTAACAGGTGACACGGAGCCTGAATGTATCTGGACATAGGCTCATGTCACGCTCCAAAGCTGCATGCAGATGGCGACAAAAATCTCACCGCCATGAACCTGCCGATGAGAACCAGACGCACCGGCTGGCGTGAGTCTTGTGCCAATTGCGCATTTGGGAGCTGACGTGGGGAGAGTGTGCAGAGCTAGGGTTCAGCGCTGGCTCAGCATTTACAAATGGGGGTCCCGGGAGCCGTGACGAACCCCCTCCCTGGCTTGTCCTCCCTCAGCTGGGGACCCAAGGCCAACAGAACACGTCAGCGGGAGAGCAGGACTGTCTGCCTCCAAGACTCGGTGATGATGTGAACACGCAGAAGCGTTTTCAGGGAAGTGGGAAGAGAGAGACTCGTTTGTCCGGGAAGGATGGAGCACTCGGCCCCGGATGGCTGCTGCCGGCCGCGTGCACTCACACCGACGTCCGGCCTGAGGAAGTGAGGTCTTTCCCACACCTCAAACCCGGGCCCTGAAATCAGACGCAAAAGCTATTTGGGGAACCACTACTGACCCTCGCCAGAGTCTTTATTGGTGCATGGTGAAATGAGAAAAATAACGAGAGTGCAGAGAGTTTTCTGGAAAGCTAGATATAGTCATAAGATATCATCTTATTTTTGTAATGAACTTTCTCCTGCTTTTTCATCAAGAACGTGACTTTTCTCTCACATGAGTACAATGATATGTATGAGGTGAGAGTCGTATCCATTCGGTTTGATTATGTACCTGCCAGACCCCCACTTTCTTTCTAGGCTGGAGACCACTCCCCAAGAGGGGCAGAAGCGTCTGCTCCATGGGGCCGTCCTGACTCTTGCATTTAAAACTCTCACCTTGCAGCACGCCAGCAAAACCCAAGACCCCGGAGGGGAGCCCTGCCCCACAATTCGCTCTGCTGTGCAAGCAAGTCGCTGTCCTTGTCCCCTCCTCCACCTCCTCCCATCCGGGGGGCGTTTCATGAATCAGCAGAACTCAAAGGCTCCTCCAATGTGTCACAGGATACTCCACGGGCTCGGCCAGCGGCCTCGGGCCCTGGCATCTCTAATTCGACTGAAAACCTCAAGGTCACGGGCAGGTTTGTTCCTTTATCCTTCCCAGAACGTAAGTTGTCCCAAGATACAGGAGTAAGAGCAGAGCACGGGGGACGCATTCCGCTCGTCGCTCACGAAGGCGGGCGGTAGGAGTGACCCGCGTCGAGGTCCCCAGACGTTGCCTCTCTCTTCTCGAGCTTTCTCTCTCTTCACTCTCAGGACTTCCGGCCCTTCGTCCATCCCCGTTGTCTCTTTTTTTTCTTTCCTTTTATAAACTTCCCGATCCGCCCACTGGAATCATTTACGGCAGAAAAACGTACAGAGACCCCATGTCATGTGTTAGGGAGAATGTTGCCCTGGGCCTCCCAGGGAGTCCTGTCATTTCGGACTTTTTTGAGACCTTAATTTTGGTTGAAATTACATGTACTACCTCTTCCAGCTCTAAACTTCTGATCGAGGACGGATCAGAGGTAAATGTGTTTTCTTTAACCATAATCATAGGAATTCTCCCAGAATCCAGCCGGGAAGCTCCCGCACCCCTGTTTGCTTATACTCGTGCATGTCTGGTTGCAATTCCATTCACCCACTTTTTTATCCCCTTGTTCATTCACTTGATCATTTTCTATTTATCTAATATTAGCGAATAATCCCCGCCTATTTCTCTCGATGCGTGTGAATGGACAGCATCGTGGCCTCTTGTGCCTTGCCGCCTTGCTCGACTTTTCCTCCTGCGATGTCTCTGTTTACATTCCCAGATAAAGCTTTCTCTGATCAAACAATGCTTCATCTGGAACCCTCTTGTGAAATTTATGATGCTATTTGTTTTTCCTTGTTCGCACGCCTTCCTGCCTGCCTATGAGGTGAGCTCCTTGAAGATGGGAAGTGGTCTCACCCGTTTCCGACGTCTGGAAGAGACCCTGGTACAGAGCCAGTATCTCAAACGACAACCACCACCCCCTACGGTGTGTTTCCCAAGTCCCAGCCACTGTTCTAGTCAAATTACGTGTATTAAGTCGCTGAATCCTGCCGACTCCCCTGTCGTGTATTTATTGTTATCATTCCACAATACAGATAAGAAAGTTCAGGTGATTTGCCCAAGTTCACACCGGTGATAAGCGACAGAGCCAGAATTCAAGCCCAGTAGACTCGTTCCTGATTCCATGCAATAAATATCACACTACCTGACCTCATCTTTTATGGAGTAAATTGAAAAAATGGATAATTCCCATCGGCCTGACGAGAATGATTCATAAAATGCAAGGATGATACCCAATACGTAATACGCCCAAAGAGCAGAAATTTTGTAATGATCTTCACGTTCTAAAATCCTCTTTTATGCATAATTTCAATAGCTTATATCTCTATTTATTGTATAATATCTCATATTACATCAATTACATAACTCTCTGGGAGCATTCCATGATAAACTCCTCCACTGAACAGAACATATTTCTTATCTCCTGTTCTAATTCTCCTTCCAAATCAGTCTGCTAAGTTTAACTTGTAAATACATTGACTTGAATAGTTCAGGTTTTAGCCAGAGGAAAAAAAAATTGCAATTAGGTTGAAAATTCATGATTTTGGAAATGAGAAAGAAATCTCAAGGTGTAGCCTTGATTGAAAACATTGCGATGAATAAATGGACAAATTAAAAAATGTGCTTTCAACCTTTATTATTCACTGAATATTGACTAAATAAATGCTGAACTGTGAGCTGTTCACAGATTAATTTGCCAGTTCAATGTGCAAACTCCCCTGAGGTTTTCTCAAGCTGGACTTGGTTCTCAGTTAATTTCATTACAGCTTGAAGAGACTAGATGAAAAGGAAGATGAATGATATTTAAAATTAGTATTTCCCCCTCCAGAGCTAATCTACAAATCAGATATTATCAAGTTTGTATCCCATTCCCAAATCAAATAATTTCAGAGACTCTATCCTGGCTGAGTTTGAAACAGAAATCCCCAGTGACCTGAGACTCACAGCTGTGGTTTGCTTGTTCCTTCCTCAGCTTAGAAGGAGATTCATTAATTTGGGCTTAGATTCCAGCCTTGGCTCCCAGGCTAGGGGCTTGGCAATTCCCCATGGGCCTTAGGAGTCAGACCTAAATACTACAACACTTCTTTTTTTTTTTTTTTGAAAGATACAATAGGAACTTGTGAAGATTCCTTTTTCATTGGTCATTTCATTTTCCTCTCTTTAAAGACATTCTTTGGTAATGCAGTCCTTAGCATCTTAAATGTCTCCCAGGCTTTCACAAAGATGCCATTCAGGGCTCTGCTGGGCAAAAGCTCTGTGACGTCACACGCACAGGCCTGAGAAGCTCCGGCATGTCTCCACACAGGGCTTGGCCACAGAGAGTTGGCACCGGGCAGCCCCTGCTTGGCGAGGAGAAGGCGGCGTGGATGCATTTGAGACAAAGGGCCGGGTGAGGCCAGACCCACTTTCCACCGAGGATGAAAAGCTATAATCAACAAAACCACCTCGTCCTGTTCCCTTTCATGCTGCCCTTCTCGGATCTTCCCGTCGGCGTCGCTGAATAAGCTGCCCCATTGTGTGCTGTGGTCATTCTGGAAAACACAGAACTGTGGCTTGATCGGGGATACGAAGCGTGACGAGGGAGTCACCCACCATATTTCCTGATTTTATTAAGTAACCCAGGAAGCGAAGACACACTTCACCTAACGAAGAATGAGTTTTATTTCCATCTGACGCATCCTTGGGAACCCAAAATATCGTATTATTCGAGGGCAGTCATATTGTTATGTAAGGTCTTGCTTCGATCCTTCCCGCCCGAAACAAAAGTCAGCTGGGAGGCTGAGCGAGCTGCCATCGTCAAAAAACTAAGACACTCAAAAAATAATGTATTTCATGCACGTTATTGGTAAATGGAGCGATGGAGCACTGTATTATTGAAATCATCCACTAAGGGAACATCGTAACATCGGCCTCCCCCATCCCGGAAACAGCCTTTGGTGGGGCACCGTTGTCATCGTGCCCGGCAGCCGCCAGCAGTTAGCACGGCAGTTCCAGGGCAGGGCCTACGCCGTGGGGTTCGTCCAGTGAGGAAGAAGCCCCACATCTTTCCCACAGGAAAAAGCAAGTTCCCAAAACCCCTTTTCTCTGACAGCCCTACTCCACAAAAGGCCATTTCTTTTGAAAGTCCAATTTAATTATGGTCTTTGATAAAAGCAGTGCACATTTTGGAATTTTATTTGATCCCAAGCCCCGTGGCGGAGTAATTGATTCATGGACAATACGAACACAGCCTAGAAAACTGGCATGAAAATCCCCTAACGTCCCTCCTCTCACTGAAACCCAAGTCCTGGATTCGCAAGGCGGTGGCTTCCCACCCCCCATCGCCGTAGCCCGCGGGGGGCCTGTCCCCGTGCCAACCTCCCCCCCAGCTGCAGTTTGATGAACCCCTTCCCTCTGGCCATTTCTGAGCCAGAGGTTCCCTGCACAGGCGTCTGCAGCTCACCCTGAAGACCATTTCTTGGACCTAATTAGCATCACGTGTCACTGTGGTCTCGCCTGGAGATGACAGAGTGTTTGCTGGTCCGCCTCACCCCCCGCACCCCAAACCTCAGGGCGGAGTGGCTTTCAGTTTTCCTGGCTCTGACAAGACACCCGGCCACCCCCCTCCAAACGTCCCTCGCCTCACGGGCGCTAGCTCTCCACAGTGTGGCATGCCATGGGACACTCCTCAGGACCTCAGGAAGGAGCAGACATCTGTCTGATGATCAGTTCCTCGCTTTTAAAATGGGTACGACAGAACCCGTGACCCGGATCACAGGGCGTTTCGAGGCTTAGGAGGGATCATGCTTGTGACACACTTAGAGCACAGTGGCTATATTTGGAGACTCGTGACACAAGAATGAAAACCTCAGAAAGACAACAAGAGAAGGAAAAATAATGAGTTAGCTAAGAGACGGAAGAAGATGAAGACACGTAATTACAGCTAAATCCGCCGCGGACTCACCATCCCGCCCCATGAAGAGCTGGGTGGAAGGGTCGCTCTCCCTCACTGTTGCAATCCGTGCTCCGAGTCGATGACTTCAATCTGCGCAGAACAACGTGGAGCGTAAATCGGTGACAAAACGCTGGATGCTGGCGAGGCACCTGTGCGCTCCGGGGAGAGGGGTCCCTTGTAGGTGGGCGCTCCGGGCAACTCCCGCTTGATGCAACCGACTGGGGTGTGAGCGCACAACAGGCGCCGTGGGGACCCAGCCTCCGCCCTCGAGGAGCATCACAGTAGCAGGGACAGAGGCCAGTGGAAGACGAGCCCGCA
>CM053502.1:171268505-171285470 GCA_028627145.1 Eidolon dupreanum | reverse complement strand
GCCTTACCTGTCTGGCTAGCTTTCCCCTGAGCGCTAGAGTAATGATTCTTAGAAGGTAACAGCTGTGGGCCGAGAGACCCTCTATATTTCTGTGGAAGCCATCGTTGTTGGGAAGGTCAGTCATCAAATGGGGCTCATTTTTCACCGGAGACAAAGGCAGTGCCAAGGTCTTTTCAATTTGTGCGGAATTAGGCTGGTTTTGTGGAAGTGATAACATGAGCACTAGAGCAGTTCCCTTAAAAAAAAAAAAAAAAAAGCTAGGTAAAAGATTTATATCTTTAAAAATTCATGAAACATTGATCAAGCAATAAAGCTTTAATGAGATTAGTAAAACAAATGATAAAGCAAAAGTTATGGCTGTTTGTAGGAAAAAAGAAAGATCCTTACTGAGATCGTATTATTTCAAAATTTACTATTTATATGAGAATTATTTCAATTAATGAGATGACAGATCTACAAGGTTAGAGACAGAGTAACGGAGAGTGTACTAAAAATAATGCTTTTCGTCGTGTTTGTCAATTCAAGAAAATCCAAGAAAACCTGACAGTATTGAAGCTATTGGTTAAGCGTAGAAATGGGCTCATAGCACAAGCGCTACTTGGAAAAAGAAATTGTGGACATACGAGAAGAAAGCAACGCTTTATTTTTCTTTAGACAGGTTGTTTTGTTGGCTTGCTTGCTTGTTTTTGTTTATCCCTCCTTCCTTTTCTATCTGGCTTCTCACTTGCTTCAAATAACCAATGTTTCCCGACTGTCACAATTTTTTGCATGGATCATATAATCACGGCATAAACATTTCACTTAAGATATTTTTAACTTAATCAACGCCTTATGAAAATTGAAAACTTCCCCCTGGCTTTTCCCACTTTACACTGAATCCTAGAATTCCTCTGTCCATCAGTATAGAATTCTGAGTTTCAGAGCTGCAGAATCCCCACTGGTACAGTGTGGGAGCTCTACTAAACACCGGCTCCCCAAAATATCACCAAACCAACTTGCCGATCAGCAAAACCTGAGTTTGTTGCTTAGTGGGAGAAGGGGCAGAAGGAAAGGCAAAGCCAAGGAGAGCATTTGTCGAGATCTTGAAATCTATCTTAAGGCAAGTCTTCAATTCAGAGGGCTGGTTAGGTTGGGTGAGGATCATGAAATAGCAATTTTCTACTTCCAATTCTTCCAAAATAGCTTATCTTTTAACAGCTTTACTGGAGTGTAGTTGACAAATGATGAACTGCACATCTTAAATTGGGCAACTTTATAAGTTTTGACATATGTACGCACCCGAAATCAACACCGCAGTCAAGATAGTGAGGCTGTCCGTCATCCCCAAAGCCTCCTCATGCTCCTTTGTCATCCCATGACTCCACCCACCTAGGCCACCACTAACCTGCTTCCTGTCACTGTCGATTCGAGAGTTTTAACTGAGTGGAATTATGCGGTATATACTTTTTTGCCTGGTATCTTTCACTTAGCATAATTACTTAGAGATACATTTATGTTGCATGTATCAATAGTTCATTCCCTTTATTGTTGAAAAATATTCCATTGTAAGGATGAATCACAATTTGTTTATCCACTCATCCACTGGAGGATATTTGGGTTGTTTCCAGTTTGGGGTTTTAGTAAAGTTGCATGAAACATCTATGTACCGGTCTCTGTAAAGGCACATGCTCTCATTTCTGTTAAATAAATACACAGAAATGGAATGGTGGGAAAATAGGTCGATGTTTACCTTTTTAAGAAACTGCCCAAGGATTTTCCAAAGTTGTATCACCAGCAGCGTGTGAAATTTCCAGCTTCTCCACATCTTCACCAATGCTCAGTCGAGTCAGCCTTTCTAATCTTAGCCATTCTAATAGATGTGTGGTGACATCTAACAGATGTGTGGTGACGTTAGGTCATGTGGATTGGCAGTGCCCTTCATGGCTACTATTTCTTTGCTGATTTTCTGTCTACTGGTTCTGCTGAGAAATGGCTACTGGAATTTTCCATTGTAATTGTGGATTTTTGATTTCTCCTTGAATTTCCTCCATTTCCAGGTCATATATTCTGGAATTCTGTTATGTGGGGCATGAACCTTGACAATGTGTAGGTCCATATGAGTCCCCTTTATCATAAAGGGAAGAAAAAGTGAGCTTTATCTTCAGTAACTTCCTGTGTTATTCTTGATACTAATATAGACACTGCAGGTGTCTTTTGACCTAAGCATGGGGTATTTTTTTTTTATATACTTGTATACTTAATCCATTTCTGCCTTTAAATTTAGAGTTTGTTTCTTATGAACAACATATAATTGGCCTTGCTTTTCCATTCAATTTGACAATTTCTAACTTTTAATTGGGGTGTTTACATCATTTACACTTAATGTGATATATCTGTTCATATCTGTTCTTTATTGCTCATATCTGTTCTTTATTGCCCTTTTCCTCCTTTTCTGCTGTATTTTAGATTAACTGAATCTTTTTCATGATTCCACTTTATCACCTTTGTTGTTTCATTACTTATTACTCTTCGTGGTGTAATTTTTGTGGTTGCTTTAGCGTATATAGTATACATCTTTACTTTATCACAGTCTATTTCCAAGTGATAGTATAACATTTAATGTATAAGGAACTTATAAACCATATACTTCTACTTCTGCATTTCCTGACATTATGCTATTATTTTAATACATTTTATTTTTTTCAAAATTATAACCCCCATAATAGATTATTTTTTATTAAAACAGTTAAATATCTTTAAAGAGATGTTAATAAAATTATATATATACATACATATATATATACATACATATACATACATATATATATATATATATATATATATATATATATATATATATAGATGGATATAAATGTAGTTACTATTTCCTGTGTCCCTCATCCCTTTGTATAGATCCAGATTCCCACTGGGCATCATTTTCTTTCTACTTTGAAGGGCTTTCTTTTGATTTCTTATGATGTGAATCTACTGGTGGTGAATACTTTCAGGTTCTCTACGTTTGAAAACATCTTTATTTCACCTTTATTTTTGAAAGATATTTTTGCTGGGTACGGATTTCTAAGTTAACAGTGTTTTTCTTTCAGGATTTGAAAGACATTGCCCCACCATTTTGTCATTTGCATTGTCTCCAGTGAGAAGTCTGCTGTCACCCCGTCTTTGTTCTTCTGTACAGATCGGGTCCTTTTATCTGTCTGCTTCTAAGGTTTTCTTTTTAACATCGGCAGTAAGCAATTCGAATGTGTTGTACTTGGTGTCATTTTCTCCATGCTGTGATCGGGATTTGTTGTGATTCTTGAATCTGTGTGTTTATAGTTTTCATCATGAGTGACCATTATTTCTTCAAATATTTTTTTCTTGCTCCTACTCCTTTGGATTTTCCAACTAAGTGTCTATACTAACACTCAAAGTTTACTCACAGTTCACTAATGCTCTTTTCATTTAAATATTTTCCCCTGTGTTTTGTTTTCTATAGTTTTTATTACTCTGTCTCCAAGTGCACTAATCTTCACTTCAGCCATGTCTAATGTGCTGTGTCAGTTTTAACGACACGTATATTCTCCCATTACGATCATGTTTTCCTGCTTCTTCATATGCCTGACATTGCAAATTTTATCTTTTTGAGTATAAAATACTTTGTATTCCTATAAATATTTTGAGTGTTTTTCTTTGATGTAGTTAAATTCCTTACAAAAATTGGATCCTTTCAGATCTTGCATATTCATAATTCATCTGTAGCAATGCTCTGTCTAGCGCTAACAATTCCCTGCTCAGAGACCCGACCCTCCTGGGTACTCACCTGGTGCCGCATGAGTTGAGATTTCCAGCATGTCTGATGGGAGCAGGCAACGTCTTGGCCCTCTGTGAGCATGCAGCACTGTTCTCACCAGTATTTTCAGGTGGTTCTTTTCCTGCTTTCAAGTAGTTTTACCACATACCTGTGCTAATCCATACTTTGCTGAGTAATTAAGGAGGACTCTGCAGACCTTATGAGTTCTCTCACTTCAGACCTTTCTACTCTCTGACGCTCTGTACTGTCGCTGCTTTGGTCTCCCCAGAATCTCCGTTCCATCCCCCAGGCTCAGAGTATTTGTGGGGCTCCTCCTCTCTGTGCTGCAACCTAAAATTTCTCTCAAGGCAATAAGCTGAGGAGTTATAGATCTCATCTTGTTTTATTCCCATCTCTAAAGGGTCAGTCTTTGTTGCCTGATATCCAGGTCTAAAAAAAAAAAAAACATTATGTTACATGTTTTGTTTTGTTGTTTGTTTCAGGTAGAAGGTTCAATCTGGTTTCTGTCATTTCTGAAGAGAAGCGCTCTATATAATAATTTAGAATTGATGGTCATAAGAAGGCAATAATTTTGAAACAAGAGGTTCAGTGAGTAGAGAGTAGTTCAGTTCTTCTTATTAAATAATTTTCATGTCTTTCAGAAAGTCATTGCAACTTTTATCTCTCTGAAAAGTTTCCCATAATAATAAAAATATGTTAATAGACAGTAAATAGTAAAATCATGTAAGGTAAGCAGTGAGCTATGTGGGTGTAGCTTTTGTTTCTGAGTGTCTCTCTGATTGTCATTCTCCAGCCTGAGCTGAAGGAGTGACCATTCGTAATACCTGGGGTTGCGACTGATTCATACATTTACCACTAATTGAGGTGTTCAATTGCATATCAAGTTTCCAGGCATGGTTGTGTCAACTTCCATAAAATGCCAGGTTTTCTGGCTCTTTTTGCTGGATGATTATTTGTTGGGACATTCGTTCAAGGTGCAGTAGCTGCATCACTGCGTTTAAGACTCTGAAGGTCATACATCTTCACGCTGCAACACGGACAGACACCAAACGAAGGATGGCAACCATATCTGCCGTCTCCTTCTCATCGAGGAGCCAAGAAATCCAGGTTAAACTAAGAGAGCCCGCTCTCCATCTGAAGAGGCTACGGCACCAAATATAGGGTCATTAGCAAAATTATGTAATGTTATGATTGAGGTGTTTGCTTTCCAGATTATTTGTTAATATTAAAGATTCCAGGAAGGTCTTCACAGACACAAATATAACACTTCTGTTCTCTGGCATATTACATAAATCTTTCAAGAACAGATTTATATGGCCTTGGTAGGATCATCTATTTCCGTCTACTAGTCCTTAAATCATGGCATGCAAAATTCTCCTTAATTTCTGGGTCTCTGATAAAACAAAATGAAGACACTTGAGGAGAGAGAAAAACGATCCCAAATTCTTGAGTGATTAGTTCGAGTTCTTGAATTGAGATCCAGTTTTTCTCTTTGTTGAGTTAAATTAGCAAATGATCTATTTTACTAGAAGAAAAATTGATGAATCTAAATAATGTTAGGTACTATCATAAAGGCAGGTATCAGTTTACTAAAGTAACAGTTTTCAACCTAGTTTTCAAGTAATAACCAGTATGATTCTGTGTCACAAACCCAATACCAGTCATGGTGGACCACTCAACGACCTGTTTTTGAGTAAAATATCCCTGTAAGATTGTCAAGTAGTGTGGTCAAATAGAGGAGACAACTCACCAAGAATCCATGCAATAAATTTTTTCATATTAAAATTAGTTAAACCTAAAGCAAACTAAAAGTAACGCATCTTATTTGCAAGATCTGCGAAAGGGACATAGCCTCTAAATATACACCTTATTTTCCCTATTCCTCTTCTAGTTCTGCTTCTGTGAAAGTTCAGTTACTAAAGCTAATTCTCACAAAAGGTCCCCAAGCACCATTTTGGTGGAAATATGAGCATTCTTTTCTAGATATGCAAGATAAGGGCATTTTTAGATTTCTAAGTAATGTGATGTTTTCCAAATAAAAAGTCACCTAATGGTGATTCCAGTTACCCAGGAAGCCAACCAATTAATTACAAGAAGTTAGTAGTACGGAAAGCTGAGCATCTCCAAAGGAATACGTGTAAAAACCCAATAGTCAGTTTGATTGTCTGCTTCAGCAAGTAAATTGGAGCCAGACATTGGGCTCACACTAAGGAGTGACTATGAATGCTAAGAACGATATCAAGCATGGATCCTCAGTTACTTAACCTCTCGGAGTTGTCTTCCTCTCTAAAAATATAATTAGAAAGGCTCTTGCTCCAAGTTCGACATTAATCACACAAAATATAATCACTGGCACTTGTCTTCTTGAAGTACCTACGTCACGTCAGTCTTTACATTCATCTGGATTCCTCATGTAACTGCCAGTTAGGCCCTGGTTTCAGGTATATTTCCTAGCCAAGACTGAATTAAATTATACCTACTTTATAATTTTCCACTTTACATGCTTTCGTAAGTTCAGATAAACATCTATATCCATAACATCCAATGGAAATATAATGTGAGTCATAACTATGAGCCACACATGTAATTTTAAATTTTCTACTAATCACATTAAAAAATGAAAAGAAACACGTGAAATTAATTTAATACAGTTTGTTTATCCTGGTACATCCATAATTTTATCATTTCTGTGTGACATCACTATAAAAACATTAACAGGTGTTTTGTAATTTTTTTTCATATTAAGTTTTCAAATTCTGGTCTATTTTTCACTTCTAGAACATCTCGATTTGAATTAGCCACATTTCAAGGGTCTGTTGCAGGTATATGTGGCCACCATCCTGGACAGCGCAGACCTTTAAATGATATCTAGACAAGAGAGGGTGATACAGACTATAAGGTCATAGCTATGGATACAACACATTTGTTTGATTATTTGCCATAATAGGCATGTGTCAAAATGACAAACTTTAATTAAAGGCAATTAATCAACATGAGTTGTGCCTAAGTATCTGTGTGACTCTTTCTCCAGAAAAATTAAGATTGTTGTTTTTGGTATAATGCTTAAAGTTACACAAATTACTGTTTGTGCATATTTAATTATATTGCCCCATTATCAAAATATGAGTTACTTATATACATGAAGAATTGAAGAAACATCACAAAAATAGCAAACAGCAAAAAGAATGGAGAAAGGAGAAATATATTGAAAAGCAACATGAACAACAAAAAGAATTCATCCTTATAAGTAATATAGGTCAAAGTAGCTTTAACCCAACTAGAGAAGAAAGAAGATAGCTAGAAAAAAAATTTTTTAATGCAGATTAAAGCATGGTGGTCTGTCCTCTTATTCTGTGGTACGTAAGTGGAAGATATCTACACATCATGCAATCATTAACTTGGTCCAAAGTTCCAGGTAGAAGCTGTCTCCTTTTGAAGATCATTCATTTCTTGAGGGTTCTAAGATCACTCAGCTTGAGGTTTCCAATAAAGAAAGTTTTCTAGTGATTTGAGGATAGTTTTGCTTCTTTAATGGAGACATGTGAATCCAAGAATCAATCCCTTGGAATTTTACTGCTGTCCTAGTTGTTAATGGCACTTGTTAGCTCCCTTAAGTTGTGGGTTTGGGGTTGTATTTCTTTGATGGCTCTACTAGAAGACCAGGCATCTTGGTTTTAGGTAATAGAATTCAAAGGATTAATACATAGAAATATGTCAGGAAATAAAAGAAGGAATAGAACTTCATAGGATGTAAGCTTACTTGCTGAGAAACACTGTGTATTCTTAGAAATGAAGGTGGTGGCATACCATGACAGACCAACAAAATGAAAGGGGACCCCAAAGCTGAGCTGGCACAACCCCCACTAATGCAGCTGCTGCGTCCTTCACTCAGAGACTATGTGGGTAGGATTTTGCCAAGAACACTGAAGAAAGCCTTAGTCACTCATGATTCCCATACAGCTGAGTCAGAATACCAAGAGTTGGTCTCTTACATAAAAACGAAGGAATGATTATGTAGGCACAGTGTAGGAGGTTGATAAAGGGATGATTTTAACTCATGGAAAGCCTGTTAATACTTAGCATTCTGGGAGAGGTTCGTTTACCAATGGACTCTGTCTTAAATCACAACAAAAGCTCATCTACATGTTAGATAGGAATAGAATCAAAGGGGACCATGAGGTCTTGAGGTTTTGGTTGAAGAATGGCAGGTAATACCTATGGAAACCCCTGGGCCCTGACATTCAAGGTATAATGCTGATATTCCCAAGTAAGCAAATATTTACTCTGTTGATGTAAGGGGGCATGAAAGTAAGCAAACATAATGCATGACCATTAAGTATTCTTAGTAGGCAGCAAAGACAATCCAGCGCCTGGGTTTGGTACGAAGGGGTGGGCAGGAATGACTGCTCTATTTGTGGTCCTTCCGTCCCGGACATATCTGCAGCCCTGTGCGGTACTGGTTTGGGTTCAGTGTGGCTTCTGTTTGCTGTCGTTGAAGTTATTTCTGTATTGCTTTACTAGGAGGAGAAGAGTGTTCGAAGAACCGGTACAAGGTATGATGAGTTCTTATTGAATACAGAATTTACAAGTATTTTCTTGGTCTGTGCTTTTTCTTTTCACTTTCCCAATAAATTCACACACACACACACACACACACGGTACCCATCGTCTATAAGTCTTCCCCACACTACAAGTTTCCTTGAGTCTTCAGGGATTCCAGAAGTTTAGTTTCTTTGTAAAATATTTTTATAATATTTATTCATCAAAACCACAGTAACTTCCTCCATATGAAATGTCTACTGTTACCTAAGCATTAGCATTAAATGAAAAGTGAAGACAGGTGAGGTTTACAATAAATAATATTTTTGCCTGCTGAATAAATAGAAGATATATTATCAGACAATCTAGTTATATAAATACCATAAACCCTTATAGTCTAGCTCATTAAATAGCCATATGAGAAACTAAAGGATTCTATTAGCTTCCCTTAGGATAAATGAAAATTTCAAGAAGCAAGTTTCCTTGCGTCTAACAAGTAACACCATAAAACCAGCCTAGCCTACATCAGGTACTAAACTCCGTCCTGTGATTGGTCTGAGCAAAGAACCACCAAGACCTCCGAATTAGGTTGAAAGGCCCAATTCTGAGATCAAAATGGAGAACACCAGGCATCTGGAAGGAAGATGTGGGCACTCGCCTCTAACCAGTGAAAGGGCAGCTCATATCACATAGGAAGCCACACGCGACTTGCGCTGTTCTTAAGCAAATCTATTTTACACGTACCAGAAGTTTTGCTCTTAAGGATACGTTACGGTTAATCCTTTTAAAGACAAAGTACCGTTTGTGAATAATAACTGCTCTCTGGTTAATCTGTACAGTAGTGTAAATACGGATTTTCGAACATCGAATTTTCTTAAAACGGGGCACAGCCTGCAGAGATGCGAGCTGAACATGACAGTAGGGTGTGACTTGGTCCCTGAGTTTCGAGGACTGTACTGGGCCTGGAGAGGGGCCAGAGGTGACAGCTACAGTGATTAAGTTCATGGAAGCTAAGACCCTTGAGAAAATGATAGTGGATTTGCGCTTACTTAACTTGGAACAGGGGAAGCTAAGGCCCTTCGTGTTCACTCTGCAAAAATATACAATCTAGGGAAAAGGTCAAAAATGAAGTATATAAAGAGAACGAAACATATGGTGATGGCTATGTCAGAATAAGTATAAATATGAGCAAAGAATGCAAAGACAATGCCGTGATTCAAGCAGCGGATAACATTGATGAGTTTATGGAAAAAATGTGTTTCTGTTTAAAACTTTCCTTAACGTTATTATACTATCACATTGTACTGTGTAATATTATCATGACATATAATAATGTAATCTAGTAATGATACAATAATGTTATGTGTAATATATAAAATTTATAGGCAGTTTAGGTAAATGTGTCTAAGCTGCTTGGACAAGACAACTGGAGAGGAAAGGTCCCTGCCCTCTCTTCCTGAGTCTCCTCTGCCTCCACCCCATTAGCCAAGGACCCCAGCATCGTCGCTCCCCTGGGTGGGTGGGGACACCATGCGCTTTCGTGTGCTGACTGACCCAGCACAGACGAGCTGACCACCTGCTAGTGCCGAGGGAGGCAGCTGGAGCGAAACAGCATGTGACTCGTCACCTTTACAGAGGTGGTTATGGTACAGCGTGACACGTGCAGAGAAAACAGCCAAAGAGGATGCAGACCGAGACGTCAGGAGAGATCCGGAGCCCTTACGTGTGGGGCTAAAGAAGGCTTTCCTGTGGCAATGACACTGAGGCTGAGTGAGGGGACAGGGTGGGAAGGAGGCCCCCAAAACAGGTGCAAGAACTACTGGGATGTTCAAGAAACTGGGGTTGGAAAGGGAGACAAGCGATAGCCCTAGCGAGGCAGGGGACTGACAGGTGATACAGGATAGCACTGCTAAGGGTGACAGTGACCCTAACAAGCCCCAGGAGAGCGACACAGCTAGGACTGCCTCTCAGAGAGGTGGAGCCCGTTGCTGAGCAAAACGTAACTTAAAGGGGAGAAGCGCAGAGCACGGGAGGTGGGCCAAGAGGCCATTCCAGAAAACGCCGCAAGACCGTGTTAGCAGAGAGGCCGAAGAGGAGAAGCAGAATGAAGGGTAACCGAGGAGGCAGAACGCCGGATTTGGGCGCACTTGATCACGGAGAAGGAAAACGTGGGGATCCAGGAACACCCCGCGTTTTGATGAAACAAGTGAAGGGAGCTAGAGAGGGTGGCGTAGGTCTGTCCTCAAGCTCAAGCACAGCCACGATGACTAGATTCTGGCTGGCAGGTGATGGCAGCCGTCAAGCGCATCTGGAGGTGCTGGGCCCGGAAGTGTGAGCTCGGCACGCGACGCGCGTGCAGGGGCCACGTGGCAGTGGGCAGGAGGAAACAGGACTCGAGCTTTGCCTCGGTGACCGACTGTCCACCGGTCCTCTGGGCGCCGCAACGGCACTGCCACCTTCCCAGTCCACACCAGCCTGTAAAGGAAACACGAGGGAGCAAGGAGCAAAAGCCACTGCCATGCCGGGCCTACAGCCACCAAGTGTGGACTGTCAGGCGGGCTTACAGGTGGGGTTACAGGCGGGGTGCCCCTAGGCTCTGCCCTTCCTCAGAGCTCACGGGTCCCCTCGGTGAGGACTGAAATGCTCCCTCTGCATCCGACACGGCCACTTTCCACTCCAGCACATGTGTGTTCGAGGTCTACCCCGGACAAGAACTTAGAGATGCAAAGATAACTGTGACACTGTGTCTGTCCCTAAGGAGTCCCCGGACTGGAAAGGGGCTCAGACGAATGTGGTGACACCGCCACGATGTGTGGTGTGCCGAGGGCACTATGACACGGGCCGGATGCCAGTGAAGGTCCCAGGGACCAGGGTCCAAACGCCCGAGCCGCGTCTTCAAGGCAGGTCTTGACAGTAATGTCATACGGAAAAGGGGGCGCGTCCCTCAGCAAAAGATGCGAGGCAAGGAAGCGGACGTGGGGACGGGAGTGTGGCATGGCGACAGGGCCCGCATGCCACCTTCTGGGTGAGTTGGAGCCCGGAGGGACAGGAGGTGCTGGGAGAGGAGGCCGAGGGCTGAGCAAAGGGCACGGCGCCACGTCCTTGGACTTGGACTTGGGCTCAGGCCACCGGAGCGCGCTGCTGCGTAGGGACAACGGGAAGGAGGCGTCCCAACGACGCGATGGCATGGCCAGGCGTGCATCCTCAGAGGTTGCTGACGTTTTTTCTATTTCTACAGATGGTCGAACATAAAAATATTAGTTATAATTATAGCATATCTTTAAACATACGACAAAGACCGTCTTCATTCTGGGAATGACCGTCAAGAGATGCTATGAAGCCGCTTTCCCTAGACCTTTATCATGTAATTACTGGCAAAGGGTAATATGGGCACATGCTTCGAAATTCTCAAGGTACAAATCAGAGTCGATGAAAACTAAATCTTCCTTCAATGTCAGGCTGCCAATGCTTCCGGTGTCATATGGATCATTTCAAAGAAACACTTGGTTTCTCGGTCCCTCCTCGTCCTTTACCCCCTTCCATCATGTATCTCTGGCTAGTACCTTTGAAACAACGTTAAATAACAGTGATGAGAGGTAGATACATTTCTTGACTTTTCCTCATTTTAATTGTATATATATCTGACAAGCATGCTGCTGCCTTTTGAGATGACACGTATGAGGTGATAGAAATATTTATTTCTTTATTCCCTTTTTAATCAAGAATTTACGTTAAATATTACCAAACTCTTTCAGGCACATTTGGAAATAATCTTACCACTCTTCTCTTAAATCCTGTGAAGATGGTAAGTTAAATTAGTTTTCAATTTCAGCCACCCTTGAATTTCTGAAACAACTCCATTTTATTTATTTTATTTTCCGTGATATGGTCCTCATATTGCTTATCTATAAAGATTATTGCATCCCTAGTTTTCTTCTGGTCTTCTGTTTTTGTTAAAGTTGGCGAGATATTGCTAAGTACATAAAAATAATTTAGAAGCTGTCCGTTTTTGTTTTTTTTTTTCTCTTACGTGCTCTAGAAGAACTTAGTAATGCTGGAATTATATATTTCTTAAGTGTTTAGTAGAATTTCCCCGTGGAATAATCTGGGCTTGATGCTTTTTTCAAAAGATAACTCTTGACAGCTTTCCATATTTTACTCATAATAACCCATCTCTTCAAATGTTTCCCTTCAGATGAGTTAGTTTTGGTAAATCATCTGTTTCAGGGTCTGCAATTATTTATGTATAAATAATGAGAGTGATTTGTTATGATTCATTAACTTCTCACCTGTAATTATTGACTCTTATTTTATGCATTTGTGCTTTCTCATTTTATTTTAACTAAGTTTGCCAGCAGTGCATTGATATATTTTTTTTTTTTTTTATTTCAGAAACCTAGCTTTTAAATTTATTATTTCTGTCAGCTTTGGCTTCCTCATGCAATAATCTCTATTCTATCTTTAACTCTTTTATTTTATTATTTTTTTTACTTGAGTTGCATTCATCATTCTCTTATTTTCATCTTCCTTTGATGTTAATGAAAGTATTTAAAACTATGAATATTGCTCATCTGCAATTTTTTGTTCCATAATATCTATGTAGGATTTATTACCCTTAATTTTCAGATCTCTCCTGTTTTAGTTATGATTTTCCTTTTCCCCTCAATAGTAGCTTATAAGGAATATATTTTGTTATCGTCACTATAGTTTTTATTACTGTTTTATTCTTTATTTACAAAGGATAAGGATTTTTTATGTTTACTATCTAATTTGTTTTTTTATGATCAGAGAATGTGATATATTATTTCTACTCTGAAAATTAATGTGATTTTCTTTGGTAAAATTTTGTAAATATTTTAGTGACACTTAAAAAGAAGACATTCTGTTTTAAGTGTAGTATTGATTTATCTCAATTAGATATGCCTCATTAAGTATGTTATTTTTCATCTCCTTGATCTATGATGAATTGAGAACATGAATCAAAGTATCCCTTTAGCCATTAATTTATTACTCCTTGTATCTGATTACATGTGCATTTATTTATGTTTTTTTTTTTTTAAATATTGATGCCATTTTATTTGGTACATGGTTGTTCTGTGACATCTTTACGCTGATTACTCCGTACTGTTATAAGTGCCTATGTTTGTCTGGTTTAATGTTTTTTGCCCCAAAGTCTGCTATAAAATTATAACCTCTGGATTTGTTTTGTTCGCATTTGCTAGGAATTTACTTATTCTTTTATTTCATGCATTTCTGACTTTCTTCCTATTGCCCATGCCTCTTGAATGCGCTATTCTCTGCCTAGTGCTCAGCGTCGCTGGTGAGGAATCCAGACCCACACGAACGTTTTTATCCCTAAAGATGTTTGCTTAGTTTCCCAAAGAACCGAATTTTTTGGAGTCCAATAAACTTACTAGAATATATCTAAAATACAAATTTGTGTCAGCTCCTGGAACTCCACTTATCCTTTCAATCTGTAGATATTTTTTTTTTAATTAATAGAATATCTTCTCACATTATATCTTTAAATATTTTTTTCTATTCTATTATTTTAATTTATTCCTTTAGGGACTCCAGTTATTCATATGTTGGCTATTACGTATCTTCTAATCCTGTCTTTCTTATGGCTCATTATATTTTTTAACATTGTATAACATCCTTTGTGCTGCTTCCAATAAAATCTTCATTCCTGTGTTAGTTTTATTTGTCTTTCGTTTCTTTTTGGAAGTTCTCACAGTTCATGTTTCTCCTCCTCTTCCACGTGCTCATTGCTTCCCTTGGCTCTCAAATCTCTGCTTTCTACTCCAGTTTTACAGAGGTCATTGCTTAGATTATTTCATTCTTGTTTTTGCTTTTATTTTTAAATCCCTGGGTGTATTTCGGTCATAATTTTAACCTGTTCGATGACGACATTTTGATTTTATCTGCCATTTGTTTTTCTCTTTGCCTTTATCCTGTCTTTTACGACATGTTTGCACAGGACTGCATGGTGTTGTAACCCGTTGATCCCTCTTCCCCCAGGTCAGTCATCAGAGGGGTCACAGGCCGGCTCTCTGGTCAGCCAGCTGGAGCTCTCTCAGCGACACCTCATGAGCTCTCTTAGCTTTCGCTTCTCCCTGCATAGCTGAGATCCACAGCAAGCCATTTCCTGAAAATACACCCAGGCTTTGCGATTTCTCATTCATTCTCGTCTTCCTTGATTTTCCTTCATGCAAGTGGTTGGGAGAAACCCTTTTCCCTGGGAAGGACGTAGATTCGCCTCCTCGAGTTCTCCCTATGCCTTGGAGAGGATGCCAAGCCAGAGGCCTACCCTCGTAGCAACCCCATGTCCGTGCTTCTGAGTTCGGCTTCTGCCTTCGGTGCACTCCTGTCGACAGTGGTTTAGGGTACTTACCCCTCACAGTGTCACTAAAGTGTGTGTGTGTGTGTGTGTGTGTGTGTGCGTGCGTGTGTGTGCACGCATTTTCCTTGTTCTTATTACCTTTATGTGGTTTCTTCAAGCAGGGGAAGCAAATCCTTTTTCATTCCATTGTCTGATATAAGGAAATCCCTTCCCCAACCTCCACAAGTCTTTTAAAACACAGTTCTCTACTCAGAAAATCACGCTTCCATTTAACAGACATGTCGTTAGAAGCCATCGGGTGTCAGGTGTTGCACGGGTGCCGTGGACAAACCTGAGTGGGCGTGGAAGCTGTGCTCTGGTACCTCGCACGCAGCTAAAGCGTTATGAGACACATCTGCTGTTAGCCCAGGAAGCCTGAAATAACAGGGGACCCAGGATTGGTGTCCAGAATCATGCCCTGTACGAGTCAACAGCTGAACCTCAACAAATCCATACATGATCAAAATTCCATCCTGGAGCCAGCAATTTACTTCGGTTTGAAAGCTAAGCCCCCGGCAACAGCTGCTTCTGACCCCCACCCTCGCTCGGAGCCCCTCTCACAAATGGCCCTCACAGCTGGGAGATTCAAACAGTCTATTCTTTCAAACCAGTTGTTTCCTGAAGCATTTGTCCCCGGGATTTTTCAGAGCCAGGACCAGTATTGCAGGAGTCAGGCTGTTGTTGCTAAGGGCGCTGCTGGCCCAGGGCCAGCAGTGGACGGGAGGCCTGGCCCAAATGGGCGGACTTACTTGCAGCTGTCCTTACCAGAGTCCAGTAGGCCCTCCTCATAATTCCCCTGTGTGCTTAAAAAATAATAACAACTTTCTATGGTAGGATGAGAACACACACTAGGCTCTCTGCTTTCTTGTTTACGACTCTGAGGACAAGGAAATAAACTCAGAGTCCAGATAGCCTATGCAAAACTGATTTCTCGTCAAGGTAAAAACTCTAAAATAAGACAGGAAAATACCATGCTTTTACCAAACATCACTTATTTAGGCATCTACAAGGGCTTTGCAAGTTCAAACACTCTCGTCCTTTACTATTCCCACAGTGGTTGAATTACTAAAAGTTACAAATAGTCCCATTTAATAAACAAGGAAACAGGGTGATTGATCACCTCGGGTGGGAAAAGAGCAATGGAAAGGATATTATGAGAGTGTTTTTGGACAATCAGCTATTTCAACACAAAGGGAGGGAGAGGCCCTTGATTAGGTGAGTCCTGATAATTAAGGGTGACCTTCCTGGAGGGAAATTTATTCAATTTATCCAACAGTTAATGATGAAAAGTCATCTCACCTGAGAAGTATGCATAGTAAGCAAAATGAGGCTCTTCAAAGAGCCTCTATAAATTGGGAACACAATTTTGACTCAAGTTTAATTTGATGAGACCTATATAATAATATACATTTTTCTTTTCATGCATGTGCTTTTTTCAGACTCTTAAAAGATATTTTTTTAGGGTATTACTTACTCATTCTTGAACCTCTTAAAGGTTAAACCAATGCGAAGATGCCCTATCTCAAATGCCTTTCTCAGTTAAAAAAAAAAATCCAAAGGCACTTGAGCCAGTAAAATGCATGGATATGCTTGAAGCTAAAACAAAACAAACATAAGTGTGAATAACAAGAAACACGAGAGATTCTGAAGGTATCTGAAAGTATCTCTAAAACTGAGAGGAGTAAACGGTTTGATGAAAACTATCCTTACTGACATCGATTCAGCTTAGGATCTTAGGAACCAAGTCGGAGGCCAAGCCCACGAAGAAGCCATCGGTCAGGAACCCCCCAACTGTGCCAGTCTCGGCTCTGCGTCCAGGCCTGCGGTTGCCAGCTATCCCCAGCCCCCGCCAGGGGCAGCCCCCGGCCCCCAGTGTCTCCCGCCAGCTTCGTCCTACAGGCTGGCGTCACACAAATGTCCCACCGGGAGCCGTGTCAGCCTACTAAACCCAAAAACGACTTCATTCCGCTGAGTCCTTGTACTGTCCCAGACCTGACTCCCCCAGTCCCCTGAGTCCTCGGGCTCTCCCCGTGTGACCCGCTTCCCGCGTCCCCATTCACCTGCAAGTCGCAGGTCCGACAGGCTTCCTTTGGGGACGTCCCCACGGTGTCGCCTGGAACCCCGGTGGGGCAGACAAAAGCAGTGTGTCCCCGCGTGTGACTTTTTCTCTCCTCTTCTCAGCTGAACTGAGAACTCGCTGATACCGGCGCCCGGCCATCTTCTGTCCCCACCATATTCCTAACGAAAAAAAAAAAAA
>CM053502.1:171251928-171268005 GCA_028627145.1 Eidolon dupreanum | reverse complement strand
AACCACAAAGAGGGACGAGGGTGTTTTGTAGGAATCAAGCAAAAACTTCCACCCTGAATATATACCTATTTTTTCAAGAATTCAACATATATATATACACATATATGTGTGTGTGTATGTATATTCAAGAATTTTTTAATAAGGATTTTGACTGAATAATGCTTAAGCACACCGGATAGTCTTCATGTACCAGGTTCCAGAAGTTTCTGAAGAAATCTGGACAGCGTCTTCGCAGTGAGCCCAGCACTTCCCAAAACATCTGATTGCTGCTAACAGATAGCCTTTTAGCAAATTAAGTGTAAATGAATCAGAAGCTTATGGATCATGTTTTAGCTGAAACAAAGGATCCAGAATTTATAAGAAAAGGTGCTTGGCAAGCTCATCACAGTTTGTTGAACCCCAAGCATTTGAAAAATAGTTTGATTCAGTTTGCCAACTCAAAACCCTGCCAGTTTTCTACTGTCCCCAAGTATTTGTTAGCGTTTTTCCAGATTGGATTTTCAATCCACATTTCCAAATGTTCTTGGCCGCTCTGCTGATAATCATCTGGAGAGCTTTATCCACACATGGCAAGGACACCTCATTCTTTGAGAATTAATCCAATGTCATACCAGCTTTGGATGGTTTTACCTTCCACAGAATTCTTTCGTGATCACGCCATTTAATTCTCACACCGTTACCCCGTGGACATACGTACAGCTCCTCTTTCCACAGATAAATTAAGTCTCGGAGGGTAAATGACTCCATCAAAGCCCAGAAAAATGCAGCACAAGGATTAAAATTCAGGTTTCCTGGCCCCAAATCGACACCGTAGGTATGAAGGGTGGGCTAGGCTCTCGCCATTCTCTTCCTAAGAGGAAGACCCATGAGACACCTGCAAAAACAGGTGAGTCCAAGGGAGCAGAAGAAGGTCGCCCAAGGCCAGGACAGAAAGCCCGTCCCAGACCGCTGAGGTCCCTGGCCTCCACTACTGTCATCTGTCCTCGCTTCTGTTTATACCCCCTCACTACTTCAAACTATCTTCTCTCTAGCTGGGTCCTCAACATCCAAACAGGATGAGTCGTCATTCTGAAACAAACGTAAACAGAAAGGCGTCCAGCGTAAGGATATAGAAGGGAAGGAAGCCAACCCAAATGCCAGCTACAAACTGAACAAATAGTGCTGTTGGCCAAGATCGCGTCCACTCTGAATCAGCAGGAGATCCCCGGAGCTGCACGGTCCTGCGCCCTGAGTAATGATAAAGGGATTAGTCCGTCTTTTGAAACACCTCCCAATTTAGCATTCAGGCCTTTAATTAATGTTCCGTTTACACCCCCTTCCCGGTCGTTAATAAAGATGTTTAATAGAACCGAGTTCAACACCTCCCCCACACATGGCCCTGTCCCTCCCCGACCATGCACAGTACAAGGACCCGAGACGCTTGATGTTGCCTTTTATTTAAAAGCCCGACTCGCCTACTGTGTGTCTCAGTCTCACACCAGAAAAGTGACAGGCGGGGACACGTGGGAACCTGCCCCGATGCCGGGACCCGTTACAGACCCTTCCTGGAGGGGAGCCGCCCCCCACGAACTCCTGCCACAGTCTGGGTCAAGGGTCAAGAGGAGAAACGAGCAAACAATGGAAAAACTCTGAAGACGGGGACCCCCGGCAGCGTCGCCTTGGGCCTGCCCGGGCTGCGGCTTCAGGGAGGAAGACGCCCATGCACGCTGCGTGCCCTGGGGCACACGCCTGTCACCCTGACGATCCCGGCTTGGTCACGTCTGCTGCCGTGACAGTCCCCGGGGCAGGAGAGGGCTCTGGGAGACCCGGGACACCAGGAGGCAACGCCCTCCGCGTGGGTCTGTCTTTCTCTTCCTTGCACTCACATCCGTTTTTCCCAAAAAAGTCACCGAAATCGACCTAAGTGAAACAACTTAGCCAAGGTCCCGATATCAGGCTCCCTTGCCTCCCACGTGAAATTAAACACAGCGCCATGAGTGGTCGGTATTTAGGGTACGTGGAGAATATCACCCCTCGTGTCTGCCCAGGAGCAAAGCGGATTCATGAAGCGTTCACAAGCAGACACGTGCCTGTTTCGGGAAGGTGGTGACTCGTAGCACAGAACTCGACAATCACCGAGCGTCCGCTATGCGTCCGGCACTAGGCTGAGCGCTGGGGACAGAAAAGAAGGCGATTCTTGCCATCGGCAGGCTTATCGTGTGACCGGGGAAAGAGGAGGAATCGTAAGCCTGCAGGCCCCACGCCCCCCCCCCCCGTGCTATGACCCCCCCACACGCTGCGCTCTGTGCCGTGGGCGTGCAACGCCCTGCACCTGTCGTCTGAGGGTCCAGGTGGCAGAAATCTGGCCCCGTGGGAGAGAGCTGAACAGAGCCCATCAGTCTGGAATGTTCCAGCTTACGAGCCACTTCTCCATCTCCCTTAATTCTAGCTTAAAATTATAATGCTTTTGCTTGTTGCCACTGATATTGGACGTAGGGACTGCATTAATGTGTCTTAAAGGGAAAACATGCAGAGCGGTGAAGGCTGGAACCCACCAAGGAGGCTCACAGGCCAGTGGTCCGTTTCTGCGTCCTGATCATGAGCTACGATGTGGGTGGGGCTTAGACGCCCCCAAGACCTTGGCCATGAACTGGGCTTGGGCTGTTTCTGTGAAGAGCCTTCGGGACAAAGAGCACAGCAGACGGGTCGCATCTTGGGAGCCAGTGCAGCCAGCGCCAGCCGACAGGCCCTGGAATTGTTCTAGAATGTTCCGCACTCTGTCTTACTTGGTCCACATCAATCCCATCCCCTGCACGTGCCGCTCCCCGAGGAAGCGCCGCTGTGCCCCGTTTGTAAGGCTTTGTCCCGGGGTTGCAGGCGGCCTCACTCCGCAAGCAGCTTCTCTCACCTGGGCTGGCTTGTGTCCACGTCTCCCAAGACAGTCCTCGGACGCCCAGCGAGGGTCTGCCCTTGACCGTTCACAGCAGCCGTCTCTGGCTGCCCCCGACCCCGCCACCCTGAGCAAATTGTTGTGACCTCGGAGCCCCACAGCCTCCAGCATCGTCCTTCCTCTGCTCGCTGGGCCGTGGCCTGGACCACAGCCTTCCGGGAGGCCGTGAATGTGGCCGCCTCCAACACGAGCATCGTGGACGTCCGCACGCGTGAGGTACCAGTCCATCCGGTGGGAACCAGTGGTCGCCAGTCGACAGTGACCGCGAGGGGCGGTCCTGCCCCCAGCTCGGGGTCTGAAACGTCACCTTCTCGGGTCACACTCTGAGCCTGACTCACAGGCAGCTCCCTGAGACACTGGGCCCGGGGAAGCCCACGGAAACACGACGGGAAACAGACGCACGGATCAAAGCGACGGCCCACGACATCCACGGAGTCCCGCCTCCAGCGGCTGAGGTCGGCGTCACCGCCCAGCCCTGAGCGAGCGGGAGGACGCAGTTTCTCACGGACCGGGAGCCTGGGCCAAGCGTGCGAGGCAGCTCACGGCCCTGCCACCGTCTGGAGCCCGCCTGCTGAGGACACGAGCACGCCACACCTCCTCGCCGCGTCGCACGCTCCTTCGGCCCCGCCGGCCGCATCCACGCACAGCCACGGGCGTCTGGCCACGCGGGCAGAGCGTCCGCCACCGGGTCTGGAAAGAGCCTCCGGTCTCCCTCTCGATGCGAAGAAGCACAGGAGAGTTTTGAGAAGAACATTTCCACTCTAGGCGATTTTAGAGCCCCTGTGTTTTAGGAAATGTTTGCTTCCTCCCAATTTCCTTCGAGGTGAAAATCGACGCCGAGAGCTTCTACGGGGGACCCCTCACTCCGAGCGTCCAGCCGGGGAAGCGTGGGGGCTCCGCCTCCCTCTCGGAGGAACCGTGAGACTTTGCTCCGCAGAGACCTGAGAGCACGTGGATTTATTTTAAAAGGAAAATACGCAGAAAAATGAGGAAGCGAGGCCTGCAAGGGTGGAAAACGGGCAAGACCCCAAAACCACGATTCTAAGTCTTAGGAAACAAACTAAAAAATACACAAGGCTTTTTAGCAAAGGCTTCCTTACTGGAAGTTCAAAAGTACAAGCAACTTTCTCTCGAATGTTTCTGAACCCAGAAAAATGTGGGGGTCACCAGATCCCCTTCCCACTGAGAGCTTAAATCCCTGGGGGTCCACTCCCTCCACCATGGGGGCCTGCCCAGCAGCTGTTTTTTGCAGAACTCCATTTGCATGTCTCACTCGATGGAAGATTCTTGCTGACAGGGGCCAACGCTCAGCATCAAGGGTCCCTCAGCTCTGTGACTCCCCATTCCACCTGGAAATTAGTGGGGTGTAAGCCTGTCCTGCTGAGGGTAAAACCCAGGCCCGTGCACACACCTGACTGGTGACTGGAGCTCACAGGAATGAATAAAGTGCCATTTTGTCCCACTGGGCAAGGCATCTACCGAATTTGAGATTTCAGTTGTATGAGACATCACTTGTGCAATCCAGCCAGCAAGAACACACATAAGTGTGTTTTTGTCATCTTCTCGGAGTGCAACAAACATCAGAAAATTCGCAGCTTTGCAGCAGGAACATATGAAGGCCAAAGCCATAAGGAGCCTCCTTCAGAGAGGCGTGATGTGTGACTGCAGCCTGCGGATGTGCAGGGCCCGTCTGGGGGTGCAGGGCTATCGGGTCGCTGCGAGGTGGCTTCTCAAACCTCATTCGCTGCCCCGCCTAAAGGGACGAACGTCCAGCGAGATTCCGCTCCGGACGCCGCAGGCCCATGTCCCCGAGCTCCCGGGTGAGCCCTTTGCTCCGGGCTCCAATCTCTCAAAGTCCTTCCCAGGCTCGGTGTGTGGGGGTGTGTGGGGACGTCCCAGGTCAGAGTGCAGGACGGGGCCTTCACCGAGCTCTGCAGACAGCGGGCAGCACGCCCTCTCCAAGTCCCCGCTGCTCCTCAGAACTCAGCCTCACGTAGGAGCTCAAAGGGGAGACAGACCTGCCGGGCCAGCTGCCGCTAAGGCCGCCCCAGACGCTCACATTTCCGCCCACGCAGGCCCGGTGTCCGCGGGCGCCCTGTGTTTCTAGGGGCTGAAGAGAAGATCAGAATGACGAGCGGCAGCATTTCTCGGGGACCTACGTGCCGGCAGCGTGCCAGGCTCCTGACCCATCATTCCCATAAGGCTTTGAGCTAGGGGTTGTCGCCCTTCCCATTCTGTGGATTAGGAAACTGAGGCAAGAGAGGGCTGGGAGCTGGCGGGGGTCACGGAGCTGGCAGGAGGCCGGGCTGGGAGAGGGGCTGTGCTCCAAGCCACTCGCCCACTGAGGACGAGGGGTCAGCAGAACGCGCTGCTCGTCCAGTGTGTTCGGCGTCTCTCTCTTTTCCTTCGGTCACTTTCTGGTTCAGATTTGGGGGTCGGGGCGGCTTCTGAGAGATGGGTCACACCAGCCCCCGAGACCTGGAAGGCTGCTCAGGCATCAGAGAGCCGTGCACGAGAGGGACAAGCTCGCGCACTGCTGGGCACGACACCCGCGGTGGCCTCCCCCGCGCCATGGGACACGGGTCCTGCCCTGCTGAACCTGCTGAAGGCCGGTGGGGACGCCCAGCAGCCCGCTGAGCAAGTAGGCAGGTGGGGGGCCGCCCCACCGCCCCGGCTGCCTGCAGTCCGCACAGACACCGAATGCCCCCAACATTCCCGCGTCTCCCCACCTGTCAGTGTTCGCGAATCTTCATGCAGATGAGCCCTTTCCTATCGCCACCGAGTTGGTAAGAAATCAAGTCGAAGATCATTCTTCTTCCATGGTTCAAAGCTTGAAAATCAAACAAGCTCGGAACCGATAAACTCAAATAATAAGACTGAAATGCTTAAGGAGGGAAAGGCAGACTTAAAATGTTGAAGGATTGCGAAGGTCTCAGGTGCGGAAGGGACCATGGCGAGGATTCGTCCAGCTTGTCCTGCTGCGGACAGAGACGCTGAGGTCGGGGGCGCACAGCAACTGCGGGGCGATGGGCAGAGCTGGCCCCTGGACCCGGCTCTGCTGCGAGTCGGGGTTACTGCTCCTCCACTCACGCCCCCAGGGGACGCGGGACTTCGGAGATCCGGCTCATGTTTCCTGAGTCATCGCTGTTTCTCTAAGGAAGAACATGTTTGTTCACGTCTCTGTGTAGATTGAATATTTACTAAGCGATCCCGGCGGGCCCACAAGCCCCAGGCGTTAGGAAGAGGACGGGATCGTGAAAACTGCGAAAACACTGCATACGTGACTTTGCCACCTTTGTTCATCTGTGTGGCAACCACCACGGTCCAGATACAGAATAATTTGTCACAAAAATTCTACCCTTTTACGGAAGTAATCTCTCTCTCTCTCTCTCTCTCTCTCACTCACACACACACACACGCACACACACGCACGCACCTGTGTGCATATAAAACCAGACAAAGCTGGATAAGGTCAATGGATTGTATCGATATCAATTTCCTAGGTGGAATGTAGTTTACAAGATGTTATAACTATATAACATTAAGAGAAATGGATAAAGAACACATGTATCTATCTGTATTAACTCAGAAGCTTAAATCAAAATAATGAGAACAAGGTAAAATTTGAAACAAAGAATAAAAGAAATAGGAGAGGGAAGAAAACAACCTATAGAACTCTGGCAAAGATAACGTCATCTACTGAGCATGGAATTTATTTCTGAGCTTCCCAGTAGCCTAGGCAAAAAGAGAAATAAGATGATTATTATAGTCCAATTCACATAGTGGGAAGGCACTTGTTTTTTGCTAACATAAATGAGATTTCTTAAATTAGCTCAGCAAATGCTTAAAGGCAAAGAAATTAAAGGCATTTGGCAAACTGAGCACCTACTATGTGCCAAGCCCTGCACTAGAGGCATTGTTATCTTATGGGTATTTAATCGAATCCTGACAACAGCAATGTCATGGGCTTAGAATACTCGGGACACACAGTTTCTGAGTTCAGGACGTGCATGTCTCTCGGGGCTCATTCTTCTGTCAAGCCAGAAAGAACAAGTCATGAGGGGGAGTCACCAAGGCGTGACAGGGGACACCTGGCTGAGAAGGTGCTATTGTTAAAGGCCTGTGGATCAGGAGGGATCGAGCTGGGCAGGAAAGGGCAAGGGGGCCTGGGGCAGGAGCCGGGCTCGGAGGTGAGCCCTGCCAGGCATGGTAGCCGGCGGGGTGGGCGGAGCGCTCGGCCTTGGGTCATGGAGATCATGAAGGAAATGGGGCCCTGTGGAGGAAGAGGCACCCCAGCCTGCCCCTGTCAGGATGGTGTTGAATGCAGACCTGAGCTGCGAACGGCGAGGAAGCAGGGCCACCGGGGTCAGACCTCCGTTAACCCTCCTGATGTCCCCAGGAGGAAGAACTCTGTCCCCAGGGGATGTGGTTAGCGGGCGGCTCAGCCAGCATGTCCCAAACCCACGGCCTTCCCGCCCAGTGGCGAAAACACAGGTGCAGACGCTGAGCTGCACCTGACAGCCACCACAGGACGCGGGCGTCACTCACCCACCCGTTGGTTTTCTAGGACCCTGCAAACCCCACCAAGGTCGCCCCTGCCTTCTCGGAGGGGCCCAAGTCCCAGGCCCACGCAGCGGCCGGAGCCTGCCCATGTGGCTCCCCCAGAGCCCTGGGTGCCGTTCACTATCTGTCCATCTCACTGCACCATTGTCCTCGAGCCTCTGGGGACCCTTAATCCTGAACTCAGGAAACAGATGCGTCTTACACCGGGGGCAGTCCACCAAATGCCTCTCCCGACAGAACTCATTCGAAAGAGGGCGAGAACACTCCCAAAGGACAGTTAGTACGTCTTCCGTCTTTGAGTAATTTCCAGCAGGTGCTCCTGCCGCAAGCGCAGACCCCTCCCCGTCCCCACAGCGGGGAGGGGCCGGGTGGCCACAGTCGGTGGCGTGTTCTGAATGGAAAGGCTGTTAGCCTGCAGTTTCAGTTGGTTCTGCTCATGAATTCCTGAAAAGCACGTTCAGTTCTGCCCACCCAAAGCCTCGCTCGGGCCTGGCAGGGTCTCGGGTCGGCGTCACTTATGCGTGAGGAAAGCAGGATGGTCCGGCCATCAGAGGCACCATCAGGGCCAGCTCAGGCGCCTTCGGCGTGTCACGAATTGATGGTCCAGCCGGGGCTCCCCGAGTCCTCATAAAAATACCGCCTCTGATAAGACCACCGGACCGGGGCGGAAGAGAGAGCGAGAGGAGCAGAGAGGAATCGCCGCTTTGCCACCCGCGCAGAAGGGCCCAGACCGCGGCTCTGGTCTGCGGCCTCCACCCTCCCGGTCCCGGCCGCCGCGGAGCTGAGGCGGCCGCCGGAGTTGCCACCTGCTGGTCGTGGGCTCCGCCGCCCGCGCCTCAGACCCCACTGCCCTGTCCCAAAGGTGACTGGAGAGGAGCTCTCCCTTCTGTGACTGCCCCTCCCTCCTCGTCCCGTATAAATGTCCCCGCCGCCCTCGGCGGCGGCTGAGATCCTAATGAGGATGACAGGATCCAAGAGCCACTGTTCCTTACGCCCGTCCGACTCCTGGGAAGACCTAGAGTGGCCGGTGTTCCTGGTCACGAAACCCACCCGTATGGGACCCTGGCCTTCCAAGATGACACACTCGCCCCAAGAGTCAGCACTGCCCCGACAGCCCGGTGGTCGCTGGCCCTGGAGCGGACCGCCCACTCGCACAGTGACGGAGGACCAAGTCCGGCCTCCTGCCACCCTGGGCTGCCGCCACGTCCCCCTCCCCAGCCTGCCCCGGCCTGATCTCAGTCTAAACCCCACGCGCGTCAGGACTTGTGGGGTCCAAGGTGTGCTCTAGACCCGCAGACAGATCTTCTCCTCTCGGAAGGAAAAGGTAGGAGAGGATTTCTCAACGGCAGCGCTAGTGACAAGCGGGCTGGTCGCTCTTGGTGGCGAGGTCATCCTGTGGGCTGTGGGATGTTTAGCAGTGGCCCTGGCGTCCACCCACTAAATGCCAGTGGCACCTTCTCCTCCAGTGTGGTGACAACCACAACTGTCTCCAGACGTCACCCACTGTCCCCAGGGGGCGAAACCACTCCAGCTGGCAACCACTGGTTTGGGGGACAGGGAATGGGAGGTGATGCCTGGTGTGACTATCAGACTGGACGTCGGTTTGGGACCGCTCCTGGCAGTCAGCCCCGGGTCCAGCCACTTCCACAGACCACCGGGTGGGCCGAGGTCGGGGGCGAGGGCGGTGCCCTGGGAGAGGGGCCAGCCTGGGCTGGGGAGTCTCGGAGGGCGCCGTGCCTTCCAGGTGGCACCTGCGAGTCCACCATCCTGACGTCATGCCTGACGGAAGTCCTTGCCCGCGGGCCACATGCCCCCAGAGAGAGAAGGCCATGAGGACAGGAAAGCCAGCTGGGCAAAGCCACGTGTCACCGCATCCGAGTCTGTAACTGCATACACACCACGCAGCTGCCTGACCAAAGGACACTGCCTAAAAATGTCACACCCCTGCAGCGACGTTCCGTGCAGCACGTGCAAGGACAGAAGGGATCCCGGGACGGACTTGCCCAACGAGGAGCAAGACCCCCGCGTTCACGGCGCGGCCTGTGTCCGCGAAGGCAAGCGCAGGCGAAGCCATTGCCCGTGGTCGCTGCCGGTGGCCCGGGGGCGTCACCAGGAGAAAGGAGCAGTTCCCACTGTGTCACCATTCACTGTCTGAGCATGTGCGTGCATGCTCTTCAGTGAAATAAAATATACCTAATTTAAAACACGTACGTGCTCACAAACGAAGCGAAACCGTTGCTGGGGTTTACGTGCCTACGATGTTATCGTGAACGCTTATTCAGGATTCGTACACCACACAATAACGTAGGACGCCCCCGAGCGCCTCGGACGGGAGCGGTGTTTTCCCCCTGACGGCTCTCTGCCGGAGGCAGGTCTCTCAAAGGAGTGGCTAAGAGGAGCAGGTCGCACAGCTGATGAGCCCGGTGATTATAACCGTGATTCCTTTTAGTCCAGGGAGCAACAGAAATTTGTAACTAGCAGCAATCCTGCCTGATTCCATCTCAGTTTCTTCTGAAATTCTGAAAAGGAAATCTCTTAGTATATCAACAAAGTCATATTTTCAGATCCAAATACTCCCCCTCACGCTGGTGCCAGATCAATGAATCCAAAGCTAAGGAGATAAAGAATTATGAGCAAGAAATAAGAATGAAAGGAAAAGTGGCCACGGTTATTTCTAAAGGCATAAAGCTGCATGATTACAGTCTGGGATAAGTTTTTAAATGCAACTTAAAATTACCTAAAGTCACCGAATTTTAACAAAACGATCAACTCTCTGAATGTTAAGCTATATATTTTAAAGTGTGGCAAAGGTTTTCATCGCAGACAATTCTTGTTGATTTTGACAATGGAGCTCCTGCTTTGGAATTTGTGTTTACCTTTGGTTCACGCCCTGAACGACCTAACCCATAGACAGGGTTGTCTGCCTTGGAGAGCACGTTTCCTCTTGGAGAACTAGAATCTTGGCAGTGAAAATAGATTGGCTGATTAATAGAAAATTTGCCAGTTTCCAATCCTGCGTATGGACCTTTAATCTGATGAATTATTCGCCACCATGTGGTTTTAAAAGAGTGATTCGGTGTATGCCCATCCACCCAGAAACACTAAGAGCAAAGCAAGAACTCCATTTGTCGAGTGCCACTGTAGTCTGGGCGTAGTCACAGTATGGTCACCCTGTTTTTCAGATGAGGAAACTGAGGTTCCAGTGGCTCATCCAAGATCACCCGGGGCAGAAGTGGCCGAGATAGAGCCTCGGTCCGGGACCATGGGGACACCCTCCAAACCAAGTGGCTCTGAAGACACTGCACATCGAGCCTGTCACTCAGCCACAGAGTGAGGCCTGCTCAGAGGGACGGGCAGGGTGCCCTGTCCTATCCTGTCGTGACCCCACAGCCCTGGGGCTGAGGGACCTGGATTCGGTTTACTTTCATAGAACGTGTTCGAGAATCGATCTGCCGTTATTTCTCACCCTGCCTCTCCTGCCTTCCCTGGCGGGAGGAGGAAGCTGCCAACACCACGGGCTCCTTCCTGTGGGTCCTCCAACCCCCTGAGAGCCTGGAGGAGTCAGATGTCCCGGCCTGGAGTGGGGCTCCTCCAGCTTGGGGGCGGTAGCCTCTCGCATCCTGAGCTGAGAAGAGGCATCGCCTGGGGTGACCCAATGCTTTCCTACCAATATCGCAGCTGGCGGCAGAGGCCGGGGTGCCCCCCCACACCTGCTGCCAGAATGAAGGCTGCTGGGCTCAGAGCATGTCCAGTTGGCTCCTCCCAGCCTTGGGGTCCACATCCGGCGAGTCGACCCCCCCGGGGTGGAAAATGTTCAGAAGAACAGAACATCGCCTTGTCGCTGACGTGAACGTACCGTGCGGTGAAGCACACAACACATGCCCAATGCACACACGTGCACACACCCTGTGTGCACACACGTGCACACACGCACTCATGGGCATGGACACCTGCACACAACATGCATGCATGCACATGCATGCACACTTGCAGACAACGCATGCATACCATGTGTGCACACACATGCATACATGCACTCGTGGGCATGTGCGCACGACACACACACACCACACTTTTTGCTGCCTCTTATTCTAAATCAAGCCTGGCAATTCCACACATCGTCCCAATCGGAAATTGCCCGCACACCCGGGCCTCCTGGCCGGCCGGCTTCGTCCAGGCGGCCCTCTGGAAGCGTCCCCCGGACAGAAGCGTCCGGCACTTATTGCCCGGTGAGCGTGAGGCATGACTGGGCTTGACGTACGTCCCCACTGAGTCTCAAACGCGCTGAATAAATGAACCGATCCGGCTGCACAGACGCTGGCGAGCTGTTTAGCCTCTGTGTCCTGACCTCGCCAGCGGTGAGCAAGCAGGAGACAGACGCCCGGATGAGGGGGCGTGGCTGGCAGCTCACGCTGACATTCGCGTCCGCCACCGAGCTCACGGCTGTCTGTCACTGTCCCCTGCTATAAGGCTCTCGTTGGGGGCACCGTGCCAGATGCTACGGGATACAAGGGAAGGCGTGCGGTCAGGGCAGCTGAATGTGAGGAGCGCTCAGTCACTGTAAGGGTGTGCACTCGTGTGAGGCAACCAGGGGACAGGGACCAGCTGCCCCTCAGCCCTCGAACCCTGAAGCAGGAGGCCACGCCACCCCCAAGCGCCAGCGCCAACAGCTCTGTGTCCCTTCCAGGCCCCGGGAGGCCGGCCACCCCTCCTCCTGCACCTACTGCTCAGATTCACCCTCTAGTGACCCCATCTCTGCTGTCTGGCTACAATCAGCAGAGGGTGAGGAAGGGAGAAAGAAAAAAAAACTGATGAGCAAAGGGAGCTCATTCAAGGGACACCACCCAGCCAAGCCCCTGGCAAAAAACGCCAAGCAGGAGCAGGTCCAGATGCAATCTGGGGGATGCTCTTTGAGAAAAAGCACACGAAATGATAAATGCACAATGAGGGGTGAATATAGACATGCATTTATAATAAGAGCAGAAATAACAATGAATTACGGGAACTTGGAGTCCCTTTTTTTTTCCTGAAACTCCTTGAGCCTCAGACATGAAAGTTCCCACAGCAGAGCTTCCTGATGGCAAACTAGCCCGCCGGGACGGTCCGGCCTCGTGCTGGTCACCCCAGCAGCACCCTCACGCTGCCTCTCTGTCCCCTGCCTCCATGGGACCTCCGCCTCTGTGTGTCCTGAGGGGACTGAGGCACTGCTCTGCCTGCATATGTAAGAGCTGAGGACAGCTCTGTCAACCTTTAGAATTACCAGATGATCCCGAGTGCCCGAAACTCGCCTGACTCGTCTTTTGTTAAACGAATCAGATCACCTCCACGACCCCAAGAAAGCCTTTCGAGATTCTGAAAAGCACGTGAAAGAGTTGCTGGATTAGTATGTAATATTTACTCCTATTGGCATACTGGTTTCCTCTGCTTACGACGGCAGGTCCTCCGTGTGGCCACGTCACCGTCCACTCCGCCTGTTGGCACATGCTCCTCCACCAACCCGCGCCTTCCTGACCCCTGTCTGCAGCCCTCCGTCCCTCCGTCCTCCTGTCCTGCCCATGGCAGTGGACTTACGCGTCCTTTGGGGAATGAGGCGTGAGAGGAAGCAGGGTGTCCGGAAGGGGCAGTTAGTTCTTGGACAGTCTGGACGCCCCGGCCCCCTCCTTCTCAGCTTCTGCCTTCGGGGCTGTGCTGGGGCTTCCTGGCCGCCAAGGACCCACCTGGGCACTCAGCCCCCACTCCGGCCACCGTACCTGTTCCACACCTGTCCAGATAGGATCTACCTCCCCAAGCCGCCGATGCTCGTTGCCCCTGGCCCGCGCTTGGGCAGCAGCCGAGTCTGAATCTCCAGGGACACGCCTCCCACCGTGATTCTCTGCCCCACGGTCCAAATCCTCACCGCTGGCTGGAGCTCCCTGACACATCAAACCCCTCTGACTTCAGCGATGGACTTGACCACGTGATTGCAGTTGGGGGCTTTGTCCACTCTCCACACACGTGATCAGAAACCGTCCACAGGGCAGTAAGCGTCGCTTCGGCAAACTGCAAGGCGACTCTCCTGGTCACTTGATTGAGTCTATTTTTTAGGGTGAAACGGGAGATTCTTGGCTACGAGGCCCAGGACACCTCACTCGTGTTAAAACTGCACAGGAAGAGCCCGCCGTGGCGTTACTCTACATGATGCGAATATGCAGCACGTGAAAACCATCTGTGCAATCTCTGCCGTCACGTGTCACATCTCTGTCACCCGTGGCCTAAGCTATGGCGGGCATCTTCTCACTGGCCTCCCAGCCCCCAGCCCATCCCCACTCCCACCCATCCATCTTGCCTTGAAGCACTGGTTATTTTTAAAAACTCTTAACTAATGGTGTTTTTTGGAGGGGAAAAAAAAAGAATGAAATAGACCGGAACTTCTATATCCGAAGCCTTACAGCTGAGAGTAACCACCACATGTCACTCTACTAGGTCATTAGTTTAAGGTCTCAGATTGTCTAAAGTGACTTAGAACCCCCTGTCATTAGTCTGCATGCAGCAAAATAATAATCATACGGCATGGCGTGTGCAGATGGATAGAACGCCCCATGGGCCACGTCTCACAGCTCAGGACGGGTTTCAGATTCTCTGGGCCTTTGTCGGCTGCAAACCTCCTAAGTCGGTGCGCTCCCAACGGAAGAGTGCGAATCAGCCTGGGGGGTGAGGAAGTTGGTCTGAGAACATTTTCCCATTTGTTATCTTCGTTTCAAAAAACTTAAAAAAAAAAAAAAAAGTACTGTGTGACCTGGACCAGGTCATCTGGAGAAAGGTCCCCCGAGCCCTGCTGGGCTGTGGCAGAGCTCACGCTCAGGGGAGGGCTCAGGAAGCCAGCCTCACCTCAGCCAGCCTCACCTGCGCCGTGCAGGTGCCCGCCCCAGGCTGCCCTCAGGCCGAAACCCCACGCTCTTCCAGCTGAGCCGCGTTCCGCTTTCTTTTTCTCGAACCAGTTTTTAAAATAAATTTCTGTTGGGAAGCGTCCATTTACAATCGAGAAGGATTTTTCCGCTACTAAAAGTCTGGTTTCTCGAATTGCTCAACAGACTTCACCCGACGCCGTGAAACCACCGGGGGGCGGAGAGACACGCGGCGTCTCAGAGGGAGCGTGTGGGCCAGGCCTGGAGCCGTCGTGGCAGCGCTCACGCCCCAGGGGGGGTCTTTGGCCACGAAACATCAGTGGAGCGACATGGGTGACTTCTGGGGGGAAACATCGGAGAGCAGGCACACGGTTCTCTGAGTTTTCTTCCCCTAGAGAAACGATCGTGAAAACTGGGTCGATTTTGAGGCAACACGAGGTGGAAACGGAGCCTTCGTAAGTGCCTTGACGTGCATGAGAAATAAACATTTGCCGAGCTAAACCACCGAGGTTTGGTTAAATCGCTGAACTTCGGGGTTTTGTCGCTGGAGCACACAGCTGCTACGTTTTCCCGCAGAGGGAACCGCGCACGTGCATAAACACTCCGAACACGCCTGGCACAGAGAAGCTGTGCAAACATTTGCTAAAATTACCGCATTGCATTTTTTCTAACCCGTGTATTTTTCACATTTTCACATCTTCTCGTCGATGGTGTTTTCCGCTTTAATGGGCGGCAGAGCCTCTTTCTTAATGGGCCACAAAATAATGGTGCATCTTAGATTCCATGAGAGAGAAGTTTCATGATGATGATTTTAGGGGCTGGTAACACGTAGAGGTCATCCTCTTAATACCTGAGTATTGCGTTGCCACCTCATGGTACAAACGAAGGTTTTGCAATAGTCTGAGGGAGAATGGAGTCATCATCCGAAACGTAGTCATAACACGAGCCGAACCGAGTTAGCACGGGGACCGTATTTATATTTGGAGCAGATGTAGTATGTGGAGTCAATTTTTGTGCACACCAACTGCTAATGGTTCATTAGTGGTAAGTGTAGCAGTAAGTATGCAAGAAAGGACTTCTGGTAAACATTTTCTAAAAGGTTGTTTGGTATTATATTTGGGCTGCACTAATAAATTAAGTGGCCTATCAGAATAATGGAATGGCAGTTAAAAGCAAATTACTTGGGGTTTTTCTTCCAGCAAAATATCAGTCATCTGAATTTTGTTTTCATAATTTTCCCTCTATCGACTTTGTAAATCTGTTTTAATTTACAACTGCTTACGAATTAGAAGTATAGGTTTTTCCTGGTTTTTGTATTTTCACGTGTTGTCGTAATGGAATAATAAATATGATCAAGTCAAAACAGGAAGCCTTTTAAAAGGGGGTTTGTGCGAGACTTCACTTGGAGAGACCCGGCTCACACCGTGCCCCCAGGCCACTGACGGCCGCCCTGACACGCACAGCTCCGGGGGGGTTGGCAGACGTGTGACCCGTACACGCTCCCTGCGGGGAGGCGTGCCCGCACCCTCCAGGCCCCACCGCCTGCCGGTGTCCCTGCCTCGTGCCTCTTCTCACGTGCCGCTGGAGGCGGGTCGTGGGGGCCGGGGTTTGGGCCGTGGGGTGCGGGTGGCAGTTAGGGAAACCGGGGTCACGCCCCACGGTGGGCTCTGGAACCGCGTCTTCTGCTTCGAGGAACGGCCG
>CM053502.1:171192755-171251428 GCA_028627145.1 Eidolon dupreanum | reverse complement strand
CCAGCACGGGTGGCAGCCACCTGTGGATTGCTTGTTGACTCATGCCAGGTTGCCCTGGGCAGGGCACAGGCTGGGGCTGAAGGTGGCCTGTGGGAAGGCCCTTCCCAGGAAGCCCCAGCCTACACACACAGTGGCAAGCTTCTGTCTGAGCTTGAGTACCACCCATGGCCACATCCGAGGGTGACACACCCAAAGGGCAGACTGGGTAGGCACCAGAGCCCTGCTAGAACTAATTCTGCTCTGTAGGGTCAGCCTCTGCACAACAGCTCCTCCACTGTAGTCACGGCCAGTCCTCACAATCAGCCTGGGTGTCAATCTCTCCTATTGATGAGCAAACAGAAACCAAGGCTCAGTCACAATAGGAGGGTGCATACAACCCACCTAAGAGACATACCTGGTGCACTTGGCACGGGTAACCAGGGAAGACTGTGCCACTGGGCACCACAGCACACCTACTACATACGGCTACTCTGCTAAGATTTGGAAACATAGCAGCCCTACCTAAGACATAGGAACAAACACAGGTAGGCAGCCAAAATGGAAGAAAACAAGGAATCATGTCCCAAATGAGAAAAGAGAACAAAACTCCAGAAACAGAACTGAACAAAATAATGACAAGCAATCTACCAGATGCAGAATTCAAAACACTGGTTAGAAGGATGCTCAATGAACTTAAGGGAAGAGTAGATGAACTGAGTGAGAACTTTAACAAAAAGATAGAAAATATAAAAACAGAGATAGGCAGCATTAAAAAGAACCAGCCAGAAATGAAGAATACAGCAACTGCAGTGAAGAACACCTGAGGACGAATCAACAATAAACTAGATGAAGCAGAGGATCGAATCAGTGATTTGGAAGATAAGGTAGCAGAAAACACCCAATCGGAACAGCAACGAGGAAAAAGAAACCAAAAAAAAAAAAAAAAAAAAATGAGGAGAGTTTAAGGGACCTCTGGGACAATAGCAAGCACACCAACATTCGCATCATAGGGGTATTAGGAGAAGAGGGAGGACGAGAATTGAGAACCTATCTGAAGAAATAACGAGAGAAATATTTCCTAACCCGGTGAAGGAAACAGACATACAACCTGGGAAGCACAGAGAGACCCAAACAAGATGAACCCAAAGAGGCCCCCACCAAGACACGACATCATTAAAGTGCCAAAGGTTAAAGACAAAGAGAGAATCTTAAAAGCAGCGAGAGAAACACATCTGGTTCCCTACAAGGGAGCTCCCTTAAGACCGTCTGCTGATTTCTCAACAGAAACTATGCAGGACGAAAGGAATTGGCAGGAAATATTCAAAATGGTGAAAAGCAAGGACCTACAACCAAGATTACCCAGCAACACTATCATTTAGAATCGAAGCACAGATAGAACTTCCCAAATAAGAAAAAGCTAAAGGAGCTTATCACCACCAAAACAGTATTATAGGAAATGTTGGAGGGACTTCGTTAAGAAGAAGAAAAAAGAAAAAAATATATATGAATAATAAAATGGCAGTAACTACATATCTATCAACAATTACTTTAAATGTAAATGGATTAAATGTTCCAATACAAATATAAGGTGGCTAAGTAGATAAGAAAATAAGACCTTTACATATGCTGCCTACAAGAGACCCACTTCAGATCTAAAGACACATGCAGACTGAAAGAAAAGGGATGGGAAAAAAAAAATTTATGAAATGGAAACAAGAACAACAAAAAAGCTGGTGCGGCAACACTTATACTCAACAAAGTAGACTTTAAAACAAAGGCTCTCACAAGAGACAAAAAAAAGACCCAGTTATCGCACTTCTGGCTATTTTTTCAAAGAAACCCAAAAACATTAGTTCAAAGGGACTTGTGAATCGATATGTTCATTGCAGCATTATTTACAATAGCCAAGATATGGAGGCAGCCTGGGTGTCTGCCAACGTATGAATGGATAAAGAAGAGGTGGCGCATACATACGATGGAATATTACTCAGCCATAAGAAAAGATGAAGTATTGTCATTTGCAACAAAATGGGTGGATCTTGAGATTATCATGCTGAGGGAAAATGTCAAGAACCATACGATTTGACTCATATGTGGGATATAAAACTAACTGAAAGCAACAAACGAACAAGACAAACAAACAGAGACTCATAGACACAGAAACAGTCTAATGGTGACCAGAAGGAAAGTGGGAAGGGAGAGGTAGATAAGGGTAAAGGGGTCAAATACATGGTGACGGAAGATTTGCCTTTGGGTGGCGAACACACAACGCAGTATACAGATGATGTGTTATCAACCTGTATGCTTGAAACCTATAAAATTTTATTAACCAACGTCACCCCAATAAATTTAAGTTTTAAAGAATCTATTAAAAAATAATAGGAGACCATAGCCAGCTTCTGTCTGCATCCTGGCCTGGTCCTTGGGGAAGTGGGGAAGCAAAATTTGTATCACAATAAGCAGGTAAGGAAGCCACCCAGGAGGGGCTCAGGTGAGATTGTTTATCCTAGGAAGCGCAGCTGACCTAGCAACCTCCCTCCACCCCCCACCCCCGCCCCAGGGGACGGGAGAGCAGGGCCAGGCACTTCCTGAGAAACCCAAGGCGTGTTTTGGGGTAGAGACGGGGCAGGGCTTGGTTTGCAGGAGCACAAGCAGAGGAGTGTCCGGTCACGGTCGCCTTCATCTTCGTCGGCCCGTTAGTGTTTCGTTTGGATTTCTCCAACATTAGCGTTTAGAAGAATAAACTTCCAGCAAGTTTTAGGGATAGTGAGAAAGGACATGAGAATGACTGGGCATTACAGGTTGAGCCACTGGTACCGTGACATGGGTGAGCAGAGTATAGGAGCATTTTGTGGAGGCCTCCTGGGGATTGGCTGGACGCCGTGGGCACTAGGCTGGCCCCTGGTGTGTCTCTTCTCGGTTACTGGTCATATTGTTACGCGCTTGTGTCTCATCTGAATTTTTAAAACAATAGGAAGAAAAGGCCTTGGAATAAACATCGTAACCTTGTAGTTGGGGGGATGTGTCGGTACTATTTATCTTTGAAATGTTCAGGTCACATAAGCTGATGTTTAATAGACAAAGCAGAATTTGGTATGCAGATATAAAAAGTTTAAAGATCATTGCATCATAGTAGCTTTCTGGGTAATCCCTATTATCTATGCCCATTACCGTTGTGGGAGGAGTTTAGCTAGATTTTATTGGAAAACACCAGCTTAGTTACAAAGTGCATCAATTATTTTAACCATGTAGAAAATGTACAAAACATCTCGTCTGACACTTTCAAGGGCACCTGGGCGCCCCCTTCCGCACACGCGTTTCTCAGGGGGCGTGTCACCTTTCACGACACCCATAAGGTAGAAAACGCGCCCCTCCCAGGGACTCCCGACAGTTTAAATATGTGTCCTCCATGCAGCACCAGGAGAAACAGACACCACTAGAAGTGACAAACGCCACCAAACACGGACCAGCCCCAGGCAACGTGCCGAGAGGCTCACGTTAACTAGAGCGTTTACGCCTCTTAAGGTCCCTACCAGACACTCTGTCCCCACTTTACGGATGAGAAATCTGAGGGTGGCAGTAACCTGTCCAAAACCACCGGAGGTGTAGAGTCGCCATGAACCCAGACAGCCTGTGCCATGCTGATGAACAGATCTACTTGGGCGTGAGACAGGTATTTATAACACACCTCAAATAGGTAGGTTTCTAACTGGAAATTCTGAGCGATTGACAATTACTTTCTAGCTCCCTCTAAAATAATATCGCATCTTTTTATTTATTTATTTTTTTTAGTAACCGTGAGCGTGGCCCTGACCTCTGGGGCGAGCAGGCTGGGCTGCAGCTGGGCGGGGAGTGGGCACAGGCTCGTCTGCCTGGGCAGCTGGCCTCACACCTGACGTGGCTGTGTGCAAACGCACAGGACACTGGGCCACGCCCCGGGTCCGCGAGGCAATGTTTTCCAGGCCTGCGCCCAGGTCCCGTTGGGGCAGGTCTGTGACATACACAGGGCGTTGGCTCTTGCTGTGGACGGCGAACTCTTCTTTAATCTAAAATTCCTTTACAGCAATAATGACTAGGGCAACGAACGCCTCATTCTTTAAAAGTGGGGGAGGGGAATCACCTTACTGCTACTATTTGGTAAAATACGGAGGGCCACGAAGCACACGCCCTTGTAGGACAAAAATCCAGATGGAAGGATCTGGGAATTGAGAACGCAAGAAGGCAGACTCGAGCACTTTCTCCCAGTCCTGGGGACAAGGAGAAAATCAAACATCATTTACAGAAACAGATAGGGTCACAAATTATGCTATCAACCTCTCAAAGGGAAGTACAAGAATAAGCTTCTCTTAGAGTTTCTAGTTTCCTGGTTCCCGGGGTTTCCTGAGAGTGACAAGGACGCCCGTGCTGACACAGGCAGTTGACCAGTCACCAGCATCTTCCTGCTGTTTCCAACATCAGGCTCCTTAGGGTGACGGGCACACACTACCCATGCTGAAAAGTGGTTGCAACTAGGTTATTTCAATTTTCTCAGGCTCCTCATCTACGTCTATACTTCCCAAGGATTTATCAATGACAGTAAATCAAGATCGATAGATTTTTGTTGTTGATCAAACAATTGCAGGACTCTTCAGAAGCCCAAATGCTCCAATTTTAAGGCAAAGAGTATGACACATATTTGATAGTGCTTTTTAGTATTCTGTACTTTTTCAAATTTTTTAGTATTCTGTACTGTTTCAAATAATTGCAGGAGGTGGTTTTAAAACTTTCGGTTTAGAGAATGAGGCATTTGTAGTCCCCAGTAATTATTGCTGTAAATGACTTTTAGGATAAATAAATAAGCGTTTGTGGTCTAGGCGTAAGTTTAGATGTGAGGTTTTCACAGTGGATACTTCAATTCTCTGGAAATGGTCAGCGACAGCTTGGAGGAACCCATATTAGACATGAGAGCTTTGCGAGCACACGGGCCCAACTAAACGACAATTTTCTGGTGGAAGCGTTAACATGAATGCCTCCTCTGGAAATAAACTGTCACAGTCTACAGGACATTAAATATAGTGCAAGAACCACCCTGTTGATTACCATGCTAGATCATCTAAAGAGGACAAAGTCTCTCTGGAGGGCGAGCAAGTTGTGCTGACTTCAAGGGAACAGAAATCCCACAAAATTATATGGTGAATCTGACCCCGATGACTAAGGGAATAAAAGACTTCCCCCCGCAAAAAAAAATCTTAGTTGATTCAGAATCATGGAAACCAAGTGGACATCTTCAACTGACAGTCCATGTCTCTTTAAAATATCTGCAGGCACTGGGGATCGATCCAGATAGCCCTTCAGCCTCCTGATAACGTGAGCATCACCCCTGCAGGTCCGGGTGAGAATAAAGCCGACTTGATTGGCCTCAGAATTTTCTAAGGCTTTTGTGTGCTACAGTGTTCTCAACAACGCATACGATGGTGTAAAATAATTTCCCAGAGGTCAGCTCATGGTGACGTGTTCTGAGGGGTCGATGACAGTGACCCATGGACTGGATATGCATACGGGGTACTAGCAGGCCAGGTCTTGTGGAGAGCAGCCTACGTTTTCATAGGAAAAACTGACAGGTTGGCCAGCCTTCTACCACCAAAAATTATGTCTGTAATAGTGCAACGCGATACATTGGTCACGTTCTAAATACAACAGGTAAATGAAGCAGCTGAGTTTTCATGTCATTTTTAGTTCTGAACTCTGAATTCTAAGCGGGCTACTATGTCGGACCTGCCTTTCCACAAAGCACCAGGCTCTACTCTGCCCCATTCCCGCCCCTGGGATGGACGAAGGGGTTGGATTATGAACGCATCCCAAATATTGTCCCCTGAGCTAGTGTCTCTGTTCAGGCTGTGAGCAGCCTTGGCAGTGGGCTCCAGCCAACAGGCCAATTATTTCCAGAATGTACAGAGACCGTAGAAACTGCGGGAAGCCCGGTTCTGGGAACTCACCTGAGCCCGAGTGCGGGACAGGAGCCAGGCCTCCCAACATTCTCCTTGTCCCTCATCTTTATGTTGAAAAATGTACATGGTACTTAGAACGAGCCATAAAAGGAAGGGACTTGTATCAGCTGAGGATTAATTTGGCGGAAAGTGGTAAGATGGACGGATTGTGGGGTGAACAAGAAGGAGGGACGTGGGCAAGGGGCTTTCGCAGAAATCTGGACAAGAAGGGATGAGCTGAGGATACCGTTTCTAAGCATTCGTCACCCCGGGCACGCCTCCTCAGGGAGTAGCCTGTATGATCACCAAAGCTGCTTTGATTCTCACGGGATTTCATCTTTCTTTTATTATTGTTCTAAATCTTTTTGTTTATGATGTTTACAAAAAGATGCCGGACTAACTCTCAGGTAGGGAAACTTGGATCGGTTGCTTTCTGTAGCTGCCTCTTCTCAAAAACTTGATATAATAAGCACGTGCTCGAAGTGGCCGCCACAGTCGCGAGGGTACAGCGAGCCCGGGGCACGGTCTCTGTCCACCGAGGAGGGGACAGGTCAGCCTGGCCACCGCCCTCATCTACCGGAGGCTCCGTGTGTTTCAGAAGCTACTGGCCTGTCACCTCCTCCCTTCTGGCTCGATGTCTTCACGGTGGTTTCAGCCAGCGAGCTGCTTTCCACGCCAACGTCAAGGCCGACGTCTGCAGCTTGAATTGACTGTTCGCTCGGGACAGCTTTGCAAACAGGACGCACAGCGCCAAGTGTTCACTCGGCACGTGTCGCCTGAGCACTTAGGCTTCGAGTCCATGCAGGGATACGAAGTAGGAGGAAACACACACTCCCGTCTTCCAGACCCGCTTCAGGTGACATTTCCACTCACATCTGCCTTCACAGGGTGGAACAATCTCAAGAAAAATAACTCCAAGAAAAAATAATCTTTTTCTAAAAGTGCAGCATTAAAGGAGATCTGTTTAATTCCAAGGTGACGGGGTGGTAGTCCTGGGCATGACACATTCCTGCGGCTGCAGACAGCTTGGTGCACGGGCCATGCACATCACACCCTGGTGGGGCCGCGTCACACTACGGCTCGGCTTTGGGACCAAGGAGGAGCCCTGGGCGCCTAGGATTTGAGAGCCAAGACCTGAGCTGCCTGGGCCTCAGAGATAAATGTCTCCTCTGAACAGGGAGCCAAAGACGGATAGGGACAGATGGGGTCTTTCCCCTAAGACTGGAAACCCAAACCTGAGTGGCTTCTTAGGGGTGTTTTTATTAAATAGAAATTCAGTAGGACAGGCTTTTAGGAAAGGGGGTCACTTCAAATATGGCTCTACCAAGAAACAAAACTTTTACTAAAACTTCTCCATCTCTTCTGTAAATAGACCCTTAGCTCCGCCTTCTTCACAAGAATCATAAATTTACTGGATGTTCTGCGTCCACTCGGGGCGGGAAATGCTGTCACTCTACAGGCTGGACAATCACTGTGCTACTTTCACGTGACGTCTGTCTCCCCGGTCCTGGGCCAGGGCTGTCTGAAGCAAGACCCGTACCTTCGTTCTTGTGTAACAGGCCAAGTGTTGTACTCAGTACAACCATCTTAGCACGTAAATGTCTCTGGCAGAAATAAAATGGCTTTGTAATTTTGAGAGTTCTTCCTTCACTCACGTTTGGAATTTCGGTAAATCGGCATAAGTTCCAAATCGAATTTGTCTCTTGAAATAATGTAATTGAGAGTTCAGAATTTCTGTGTGTGTGTGTGTGTGTGTGTGTGTGTGTGTGTATTTTTTATCTACCCTTTAGTCATCACCTAATTCAATTTTGAAAGTAACATGGCACAGCCTCTTTGGAAAATGGTTTGTCAATTTCTTGCAAAACTAAACACGTGTTTTCATATGACCCCATAATCGTGCTCTCTGGTGTCTATTCAAAGAAATCAAAAACTTACGTCCACACGAGCAATTACAGCAGCTTTATTTACAACTGCCAAAACATGGACGTGACCAAATGTCCCCTTCGGCAGGTTAATGAATCCACTGTGTGCCTAAACCATGGAATATTATTCAGTGCTAAAAAGGATGAGCCTTCGAACCATGAAAAGACATGGAGGAAACTTAAGTGTATTTCACTAAGTAGAAGCCAGACTGAAAAAGCCACATACTATGATTCCGACTATAAGACATTCTGAAAAAATGCAAAACCGTGAAGACAGTGAAAGGTCAGTGGTTGGCAGGGGATGGGGAAGGGACCAAGCGGCAGAGCACGGGGCGTTTAGGGCGGTGGGAGGCTCTTCTGTGTGACGCCATAATGGTGGATGCATGTCATTCCACATTTGTCCAAACCCGTGGAATGTACACCACAAAGAGCGAGCCCCAAGGCACACGATGAACTTGGGGTGACGATGACGTGTCACTGTGGGTTCGCCAGTTGTGACAAATGTGCCACCCCGGTGGGGGAAGTGATAACGAGGAGGCTGTGACGGGAGGTGGGCAGGAGTGGGCATCAAACGTCTCTGTACTGTCCGGCCCAGGTTGCTGTGATCTCAAAACTGCCCTAATAGAGTCTAGTGAAAATAAAGCAAGACAACACAAACACGCTTTCCAGAAACGCCAGCGTATTAAAATCATACAACAAACTCTGTTCGTGATGTTTTTCCTATGATGAAAGGACCACAGGGGGGCAAAGATGACCAAACGGCCTCGGCGAAGGTAGTAACTTATCTCTGCAAACACACAGACTTCGAGTGAACGTGGTACGTCACGATGTAAATGCAGAGCTGAAATCTTTATCCGGAAGACGGGCCTCCGTTTCGTGTTCCTTTGGGCAGAGAGCAGCAGCTCCTGAGTAGGTTACGTTTCCATTTTGCTCTGTGATACACTGAGCTTTTGGAAACCGATGCTTTCAGCAAAATAAGTGCACAGTGAAACTGTGGAAAGCAAGCTCTATTGCTTAAAAACACAAAAAGCAAAAAAACCCACGCACAGCGTACACGTTATACACTCATGTTTGCAACGTGTGGCCCCTCACAGATATTGTGCCTTTAAATTCCTTAGAGCTGCTTTGTTTGAAGAGCACACCTTAAGGGTGACAGTAAAACATTTGCAAATGTTATGATAAAAAGGTTAAAAATTACTTGTGGAATGAAGGATACCTTTGATTAAAATTTCCCACCTGTGCTGTCTACCCAGACCACATATTTGAGGCATATCAGTAATAAGAACAAGAGCAACGTCTCCCAAACAGGCCACCGAGGGAGCATTTTTGAAAGGACGTGGACATTCAGAGTGTGTAGGTGCCTCTTGGTGTCTGGTTCTAAAGCACTAACCTATTAATTACCACATGGCTTTACGGTATTTGGTTACATAAACTTGGTGCTTTTTGATGTATGGAGAAGTGGTTGTTTTTGTTAACTGTGTGTTATTTATTGAATCACATCCTGATTAGAGCATCCGATTGCTACCACGTGTCCAACATGGCTAAGGGTTCAAAAAGTTGGCTGAGGTGCCAGTAGGAGTAACGCTGGGTACCAGACAGACTCGGTTCCCGATGGGCTACTTCCTAGCATCTTTGACCTCATATTTGACTTTTAAACCCATTGGTATGCAATAGGCTGCTACGACAATCCTTTCTAATATTCAGCCCACCCAGCAACTTCCCCCTGGCCTTTACTTTAATCCATTACCACCATTCTCGTTTCCGCTCTGAAGTAATGTTCACAGGGAGAATAGGTCGCAGCTCGGACGGGAGGGGAAGGCAAGGGGGCCCGCTGCCCAAGCGTGTCTGTCTTCGCGGCTCCTCCAACCCGCCGAGCACCCAGCAGGACGGCACATCCCGCCGGATCGCCACGTTCTCTGCCAGCGAGACTGGGTCTCACGGCGGCACGCGGTCCGGTCCCTTCATCGCCTTTGGGTCTGGTCGGGTGACAAAACACTTAAAAAATGGCAGTTGGCGCAGTGACCAACTCCGTTTTTCAAGTTCATTTTATTTACATTCAAATGATTTATATTGAAAAGATTTTTCCTATTAGCCCTTGAAGAAAGCAACTCTGGCGGATACCGTGGGAAGGAACGGGCTTGTTGTATCTCCCTGAACACACACTCATTCAGGCCAGACTTTACTGCCTATTTACTCAAATTTGGAGTTTCAGACATAAAAATATTACCTATGTATTTCAAGAATTAAAACAAGTTATAACCTCCTGGGGGTGACTTCTCATTTTGTTTTAGATCAGATGCAAGCTATGCTTTATGATTCAATAACTTTTTTTTTGGCTCTAAGCTGTAGGATGGAGCTAAGGACGGAGATGGAGGATTCTGAGCACACTCTGACAAGTGGTTTAGAAGACGTGGGTTAACACCTCCGAAGGAGCCAAGGCGTTCACAAGGTCTTCTGGGTGTTTACTAGTTACACAGAACACGGGCTGTCAGTGTGTCTATCAACCAGCACGAAATCTCTTTGTCAAATAGATTCACACAGAACTGTGAAAATGTGATGGATGCCCTTTGCCATATGTAACACACACACCACACTTTTTCTTCTGTGTCTCTCCATGGCAGGTTGCTTTTAGCATGAGCCCTCCAAGAGCAATGTGAGGCATCCAACTTCTTTAAGAACCAACACTGTTACTTGCTGATAACCAAACTTCCCCAGTTTAATTTTCGTCTTTTGACTCAAAAATCAACTTGACTACTAATATCCAAAAAAAACCTGATGCTTGAATAATGGTTTCGGGTGGGGCATTTGTACGTTTGACTTGTTTAATCTAGTTTCCTTTCCTCACAAACCAATTTAGAACTTAGCTTCTTAGATTCTTAGGCATTTTCACACACACAGCCCCGCCCGCTAATTATAGGTTTACATTTTCCCACCACCTACAGTAAGTCTAACCTTTGAACAATGTTTTAATGCCCTTTCACCCCATTGAGAAAACAATGGGCAAAAGCATCATTCATTGATGTAACTCACTTAATTAAAGTGTATTCAAAGCAACTTTCCACTTGCACTTGTCTGTTTTAATTTTATGGGCATCCACTTACGACACTAGGAAGAGCGACTTTTAAAATTCAGGTTTCAAGTCCAGCCAGGGCATTTCATTCATTCCCAGCCTTTACAGAAGTTCTAAACTGAATTATCATCAAATTTTAAGTTAGTTATCAACTTGAATAGTTTTGTGAGAAAATCTCTGTGGGTTCGTTTGCAAATATTTTGTCTTGTTTTTAACCATTCTTCCTAACTTTCATTAGCATTCAGTTAAGTAATCCAGAACATGTGTTAAGACAGAACCACAGCAGTTAAAATTGCATCCTAATTGAAACTATGGCACAAAAAATAATCATTTTTATGGTGGTCTGTACTCTCTATATACTTCACAAAACAGCACTTCACTGGCATCATCTAATTGTAGTATATATTTTCTGGAAAAATGTGATCCCAGACTATCACTAATATTTTCCTTTCGATGTGAAATATTAACACAACTGTTAAATATTCAGTTTAGCTGCTAATGAGATCAGAATTACTATAAAAAGCAGGTTACAAAAAATTACACAGGGAGAAAAGACAAATGTAACCTCGTCCTTCCACTCACTAGAAATTTCTCCCTAATCAAATATGAAGAAATATATGTACGGATTATAATGATGCACTAATATTTTTTATTTAGAAACCATAGTCACCTGATTTTTTCAAGGGACAAACACTGACACCTGTTTTACATTATACCCTTTGAGAAACTGGTGTGGTGTTTGAAGAGTCGGGGTCACCACTCTAGACCGGAAGGGGCAAGTGCAGGGGCCCGAGGAGATAGGGAGCGAGTCGTGGATGTCAACAGGAAATCTTAGAGAAAAGGTTTCAAAATCTGGAAACTATCTTTTGACTAATTCCCCTTTGTTGAAGACATTGATAAAACCAGTCCTTTTCACACAGCCAAGATCAACATTCGGTCAGCATTCCCGTCTTCTTTCTTACATCGAAACTGTACCCGAGTTTCTCAATTAGAAGTGGCAACTACTTTGGAAGCACATCCGACCGAGGAACACTGCAGAAGTCTGTTTACTGATCTGTTTTTAATCACTGTAATCAAGGCAAATATTATGATCACAAGTTCTACTGTGAGATTTCCACGTTTTAAGTAGGAGAAGCGTCAATAAAAATTAAAAATGAAAATGTGCACTCTTTATTGATATTTACACACGAGGGTTCGGTGGGGGCACAAACAGCATTTCGGCTGCAGGTGGCCGGAGGGAGAAGCTCATGCACTTTCTTTCTCCAGTTGGTTTATTGTGTTTAACGTACAGTCAGACGTGGTTCTCCAATCACACGAGACCTGGGACGACCCGGGCCAACTCTTCTCTGTACGTACAGATTCCACAAGTGCGATCCTAAATATTTTACACATGCCACTACGATACAAACCGTTAAAGATGTATTTGGTAATCAAATCTGCTCAAGAGCAGCATCCTTAGATTTTTTTTTTCTCTTTACACTGGGAGTTGAGCTTTGCTCTACAACATGGTGTCTTGCTAAGCAGCGACAGCAACGTCAGAGGCACTACGAAGTCAACGCGACCTTGCCGTTTGCTGCACCCACCATCACCCATTTCTACTGTGAATGAAGCCTCTCTCCTTCCCACCCCCACCCGACTCCCAGCAATTAGTGCAGCAGAAACACAGAAAGGGGAGCGCTGTGCCTAGGTGAACCAGTTTGATTCAGCATCGAGTACCAGGTACTCACACGGTTTTAAATCTCTTCATAATGAAGGCAATTTTCTATTAAGGAAACCACAGATAAAATTACGTGTGTGTACCATGATGAGTATTTCGAAAAACTGTACATAAAATGAATTACATTTCCATTTTAAAGGTATTAGAGAATTTGTGACAGTGCTAAAAAATTATCTTATGTACTTTTTAGGTTTCTAAGTTCAAAGTTTTCTCAGTAATTTTTGCTATTAAATAGAGTATAATTCAGCAATGTATTTCATTCTACTAAAAATCATTTGCTGAAAACATTCTAAGTAATTGCTATCAAGGAAGGAAGACACATCACAACCAAACTACCCCCGCCCTTCCCCCACCAACTGAGAAAAACTTAAGATTCTCATATGTAAAAGCATTAGGCTACGCTGGTAAATATTCTTGATTTGATAATGTGCAATTTACTTTAAACTTACTGTTTGTTGGCTTTTGGTGCACTGAAATTTAGACCCTTTGTATTTACTTAGAAAATTTAGAGCCCTATTATTTACTTGGAAAACCTTACCTCCCTACCAAACTTGTGTGCACACGTGCACGACTCGGCATGGAGGGGGAGATTCCCTCATCGCCGCCCAGGTGGGCTCGGCCAGGTGCCGTGACCGCGCTACAGCGGTGTGGACAGCTTTCGGGCCACACTCGACATCCCACCAGGGGGGAAACGCTTCACTACAAAGCGCGTCAGCTCCAACAACTTCTCGACTGAAAGCTTAACTTTCAACTGTTTTATCAAATAACAGTAAAAAAAAAACGCTGACTCTACCATTCTAAGGATTCGGTAATTTCATGTTTAATACTAGCACAGCCTGAATAAAACCGGAATTGGTGATGTTATTTTCACCTTTTAAAAGCAGCCTTTTACGACTTTTCCAACATAAAAGGTGACAATATGACGTGATTATATATGAAGTGCCCTTAACTGGAAATGAGATGAGACTGCATTCAGAGAATGCGTAGTAAACCGCATAGAAATTCATCAGTTAAAGTGACATGGTACCATGACGACTTGTAAATTAGCAGCTTGACAGACATCTTCAAAAACCCTACAGAATAATCTATAAACTGAGAGCCTTTATAGATGGTAGCGAATTAAAAGCTCAATCTAGCTAACAATAACACATCCCCCTGCCCCCTGGGGAACAACTAAATTTGTTTAACCCGAATGATCATCTCAAATATGAGTAAGTCAGCTATTATCACTATCTTATACATTGCACATGTGTATTTAAGCTATGGGAAAAAATATGAGATTACTTTGACAGGACGAAGTGGTTAAAAGCCTACCTATAGAGTTATGTCTTCTATAATAAGAGCTCATTTCAGCCCCAAGTTTTAAAACTTTAAATAAAGCATAATTGACAAAAAATAAGCCATATTTACAAATGCAAAAATTCATCCTAAGAATCCTATGATCCAGGAGAACTATTTCACAGAAAAGGAAATTGCCATTATCTGTGAAATGAAAATGCACTCCAAGGGCTGAACTAAAGAATTCTTAAGTAGAGGTCAGTTGACCTAGGCCATGGCTGAGAAAAGCATGAAGATATTGAATACACCTTCTTAAACTGCCTTGCGTTCAAAAAATTAACGTTACACAAATTTTTGAATGCCAGTTTTCTTGTCCCTTAAACTTCCTGTGTTGCCGGCACACTCTGACTGTACTCCCTCCGCAAGAGGGTGGGAGAGAGGAACGTCTGAGGAAAACTGACAGCGCTGTCCCACGTGTGGGGACGGGGACGTGGGGGCGCGGCCACCGTGGGAAGCAGGCTCTCCGTCCTCGGATTCGCCCGTGTCGAGCGCCCCGGGGAACGGCCAGCCAGACCACGCGGTTCGACACCCCGCAAAGGAAAAACGTCCAGTTAAACCACGAATCTGAAGACACAAAACGGCAGCAGATTCTTTGCTTGGTAACGCAACCATAACGCTACCCGTGCACAGGAACTAATGGAAACGGCCCAACAAAGAATCAAACTGGTTTCTCGGGGGGATTCGTGACAAGGGATCTCTCTACGGCTTACGCTGTGAGCAGACAGTGATTACTCTGGAGGAGGAGAAACACGAAAGTGTGGAATTAGTAACGCAGAGGCCAAAAGGCAAGTGCCAAGGCTAGAGACCACCGCCGGGGACAGGGGCCACCCCGCCCCCGGCCCCGCTGCGCCCGCCCCTCGGGGCGGGGGGGCCGCCAAAGCCACCGAGCAGCAGTGCGCGGCACCGTCAGCGGACAGACAGCAGACAGACGCGTCACGCCGTGTCACGCTCGCCGGGGTTAGTCCAGTAACTCGAGACTGTACATTCTCGTGTCTTCATTTGTTTATTTTAAACACATAAAGGTTAATAAACAGACATAGTCCAGAGTTAGTAGGTTGGTATTATAACATTTATTAAAATAATGCCATGGGTTAATAGAAACAGCAAAGAACCAAAGAATTAAAATGCAAGCTATGTAAAATCCCAACTAAAACCCAGAAGTGTCTAACGTATTCATTCATTAGCTAACTAAAAAGCCCGAGAAAGACAAGACACCCAATATAATAAAGTACTGCAAAACAATTGGCAATTTTCAGATATCAAAATTGTGGATTTTGCATTTTGTATCCTTTTCTCAATCAAGAAAAAAATTCTTTTTGAATGTTATATAACATACATATAAAACAAGATAGAAAAATACATTATAAACTTGTAACAATGGCTGTAAATACATTATCTTACATGTTTCTCATAGGCAATAGGTCGGTTATGGTACATACACAGCATGGAACTACTAAGATAATAAAGAACAGACAAAAATACACGTCAGCTGTACGGTAACATCCAAGCGACACTCCCATCTACCCACGCTAAAAAATTACATAATACTGTCAAAAAAAGTCTTAAAAACTACGTATTTTAATAAGAAATAAATTCAATAAAGAATGATAATACTGAGAACCAAGGCATTCAGAGATTTCAAAAGTCATGCTTTTTTTTTCAGTTGATCCAAAATTGTCAACTAAGTTTTCAAAAGTTTGTTCAGAGCCAACATTACTCATAAATGTCACACACTTATTTCATACATTTACTTTCTTCCCCATAAAAGACCTTTGATAAACATCTAAAATGTCCAGGTATAACATAGTTGAGATGAAACTGGATCAAATACTGGTATCGCTTTTAAACTACTATCACCTCAAGTGTTTTGAGTGTCGCAAATTTATTCACCAACCAAACAAAATAAAAATCAAAATGGCACAGCATATACTGTAAAGAAATCAGAACAACTGTATGTGAAACAGAAAGACAGAGCAGTGGCACGCTACACCGAAGCTGGCCGGCACGAGACGATGAATGTCTATTGCATAGTAAATAAACTGAAACGGTTTCCGCGTGAGACAGGGTGACGGAGGTCACCACGCAGGTGCTGACTGAGCTGACCGCTGACCTCTGACTGTGCAGGTGTGCGAGAGGGAATGCGCTGACGAGCTGGGACCCGCTGCCACCCGGCATTTGCCACGTCTGGTACTGAGCGCTTAAGGATCGTCTAGGTGTTGGGATGCGCAGTAAGAGCTCCCACTACGAGTCACTCAGCGCGATGAGAAACGGGACGGGAAGCTCAAACCCACACGGGGATGAGCATCCACATGCACGATGATGCGAGCTTTTCACATTCTTTGAAAGTTATAAAAACATCGTGTGTGGGAGGCGGCAGCTTAGGCTACTGAGACCAGCCAGGAGATGGATTACCCAAGTCAGCTGTTGCGGGAGGAGGAAGTCTGATTAAGTTTGGGTCATTTAAAAAACACTGTTTTCCAGAATGAAAATCACAAAGATTCATTTTTGTGAAAATGTTCGCTAAGTATACTGTATCTCCAATTAATAAGGATCCACATACACCCCCTTCTCCAAATAAAATAAAGCTCTAATTTTGTCTGTAAAATGATGTTCAAATCACACATAATTTTTATCACAGAATCCTTTGGGCTAATGTTAAATATTGCAATAACCAAAAGCAATCAATTATAATTTTAAAAGAATAACGTTTTAAAATTTGTCAGACATTACAAAAATTATCAAATTTTTTCACAGTATCAGATTTGGCAAATTTGTATCAAGGTAACGCGGCAAAACTCTTATGATTCGAACCATCAAGTCACTTGTCTCCCGATTCTCCTTTCACACACTGGGCGGCTGAGTGACATGCATTCACTTGCATCTGGAGGGAGGAGCTGATCTTACGAGACACTTGACTAAATGACCATGAAGAAAAATAAGGCACTTTCTTTTCTTTAGACTTATTCCAATACTTAAAAAATAAAAAAGAAAAGACAAAAAGGCTCTTTTGGTCTTTTGTTTCTTGACAACCACCAGAAAAAATCATTTAATGAAATAAAGGGTTTCTTTGTTCTTTTTCTTTTTTTTTTATAACACTTGAAAGTATAAAATGCTACATTTCCAAAAATATATATATTTTTTTCTGCACCAGCACCCTTGTATAGTAAAAGTATCTACTTTTTGATCATTTGTTTCAATGCACTACACTTTATCTACAATTTCATTACATGTATACAGCAAATAGGCAAGCATGGCTTTTACATCCTTAATGATTTTTTTCTATACAGGGAGGTTTAAAAAAAATATTTGAACAGTTTGCCCAGTAATGTGACACATAATGCATGTACCTTGTTCTCGTATATTTTCAAGGAGGTGTAAAATAAAGGTTCAGTAATTCTAACTCGGATAGTTCTCTTTTTAAAAATAGTGTTGCGGTTTTGTTCTTTGCATTACTTTTCAAAACTCCTTAAGTTTTCTCTCATGGCACACTTCTAATACCTCAAATTTTGGCAGGCAATACAAAAAAGGCTGTGACTCCGCCCTGTGAGGGCACTGTAGTGACTAAAGAGTGTGTCAAATTTTGAATACTTTTTGAAATCGCTTCACCAATGACATCCCTGACCACAGGTTCATGCATGATGCATCACCACACGGTACATTCAGAGAGCTGCGACTCGCTATGAGAAGAGAAGGTCCCTAGAAGTCTCTCACAGTAACTGCCTCTGACTGAGTAGTTAAGGGCCATCTGTCTCCCCTTCCGAAGTGAGGCCTTCTTACCGTTCGCTTAGGGTGGGACGTTTAAGGATGATCAGTGCTGTGGGATGAATTGGGCCTTATTGCTTTACTACTATTCAGTGCAGTTTCTAGAACCACTTTCACCCGAACAGGAAAAAAAACAAAACAAAACAAAACCAAAAAAAAAAAAAACCAAAAAAAAAAAAACACAACCGAAAGCTGAGTTGAAGGACAACAATTTCTTTGTCTTTTGTTTGGTTAGATGGTAAGACGAACGGACAAGTGCCTCAGCTCGCTGCACTGACGACAGGCAAGCAAAGGCGATTACCAGTTAACTGATCAGCAGGCAGGCATGGTCAGGTCATCATTGGGTGAAGAGTTCAGAGGTCAGAAGGTCATAGGTTAGTTGCCGGTGGCGGCTGGGTGGTTAGAAACAAAAAACAAAACAAAAAAAAAAAAAGAAAGAAAAGATAGAGAAGAGATTAGTTTCAGCTAGTGACGGCTTAATGACAACATGAAAAACTAATCACAACTAATAAAAAAAAAAAAGCATGTTTAATTCTGACAAACTGATCGACACCATCTACAGAATACAATAAAAATCATGACAATTTCATATCATGATTTGAACAAGTGAAGGAGAGCCCACTCCCACAAAAAAAACTGGTTAACAGGAAAAAATAGAAATAAAATGTAACTAACGACTAATAGTTAGTAGCAGTCGATGGAGGAAACTGGAAAACAACGACGATAGGTCCGGTGGACAGAATTTGGAAGCAGTCAGTGCGGTTATCAGTGTCTGACTGCTATTAAGCATTAGTATTCTCTCGGATGCAAGCATTAAAGCAACTATTAATGATGGATGTGATTATTAATAACTGATGATTAACAGAAATGGGTCTAGAGATCTTTAAATTTCTATGAACAACTTGGTCCGACATAAACTCTGGGCCAAACAAGGTTTCTTTTGTTCAATAAACGTTTATTGCTTTTTCAATTACTCTATTTACAAACGACATGGAGTTCCTTGGCCTCGTGACACAGAGCTGCAGGGCAGCAGACGGGCAACGTCATGGGAGCCAGGGAAAGGCCCGGCCCCTGCACCGGCCAACACTTTCCAGTTGAAAGTACTATTTTACACATGTAGAACACTTACAAAATGCACTTGCATGTAAACACTGTAAAATCCTGCCATTTAAAATTCTATACTCAAAAAGCTCTAAGTACATCAAAAAATAGAAGAAATTTCTAATTGATACCAATAAGGCATTTTAAAACTACAAACAGCTTTCTTTATTCAATTTCAAAGCTAATTCTCTGCAAATACAATAAAATCTGACATTTCATATACATTCCTGCTTTATATATTTTAAAAGCCACCTGTAAATACTATTTTCTTTTGCAAAATAACAAACAGAACAAAAAAAAAATTTAAAAAATTACAGTAAAACATAAAGTAGTTCTCAAGTGGAAAAGTTATCGTCCCCAAGGTCCTTGAGATGTTCCTTCCTTAATCAACCTGTCACATCTGCTTCACCAAACTTGGTCCACTTAACAGTAGTATGATTTTTAAGACTCATTCAACAGCTTAATTATTTCTACTATATTCTGAGGTTTGATAGACTTTTCTGTACTGTTGCCACTGTGACTAAGGCAGAGGAGATATGAAAATGACTCAGTGCAAAGGCAGATTCTGGACCACTGCATAAATCAAACCCAGTAGGTGCGATGTTCACAGAGTTTAAATGATCTATATAATGGACTGGTTTACCTTCATGTAACAAAAATGCTTCCTACAGTCTATCGTTTAGGATAGTTTATAAATACTATAAAAATACTGTATCTTCAGTGTGACCAAATCTTCCCTGAATTTCTTAAAAATAGTGGAATTTTATTTAAAATAAAAACAGCTATTCCAAAATCAAAAAAGAAAATAAATATTTAACATGATGTAATCAATCATACCATTCCATAGGTACTCCAGAAATATAATCTTACAGCATTTTTGATATTAAAATTTTGATTAAATTGTATTAAGTTTCTTATACAAATTAGGTAAATAATGGTTTTTGGAAAATCGTTATTCAAAAAATTTGATTTTTTTGAGTGTGGAATATAAAAACAAAGCAAACTACTATTTATATATATACCAATACACCTAGGATACATCCTCTGCCAAGTCTTGGCCTCCTACAGTACACACAGGTGTGTCAACCGTGCAAAATCACTTATGGTTTATTACAACTAAAAAGTCAGTTGGTCTTTTATAGGCTTCAAATTCAGGGTTGAAATATATGTAGAGGTGGGTTTATTTTTAGTAAAGAAGTAGGTATTTGTCCACATGCAGTATTCTAACTGCTCATACAGAATTACAGAGTTATAGGTCCAAGGGCTGAGTTTCCTTGCATTAAATGAATGCTTATATTAATCTTCCCTTCAAAAGATTAAAAAATAATTAAAAAAAACCCTCAAAAATAGAGAAAGCAGTAGTATCATAAAATAATTTAAGTGAAGGACTTCAGACACCTCCCTTAGACCCGAGTGCATACAGTGATAGTAACAGCAGTATACAAACTTTTCTGTTATTTAGAAAAAAAAAAAGGTAGCATTTCGGTTTGCTGACATTGCATTTTGAATAAAACCAGTGACAGGACTACTCAAAACACATGTAACTACAGAAGGGCCATGCATGGAATGTGCTGTTGTTTTCAAATACAATAAAATCTTCCTACTATTTTCAACTATTTCAAGGCACTGGAGTATCGAGTAGGCCCATAATTATTGTGCTACAACAAAATTCTGAGAAATCTAAAACGGGCATACGAGGAAAGGTTAACAGAAGAAAAACTACTTTAAAATATTCTTTAGAACTATTTTAGACATTAACAATATTTAAAAAAAAAAACCTTCAAATTACGGAATTATCTGGATTCTTTCAATTACTTTCCTTTTTAAAAACATTTCCTCCTTCACTAGGAGACTTGCTCTGGGGTCGGAAGGGTGGTTGCACACTTACACGACACACCTACCACGAGTATCATCCTCACAGGGAATCGCTGAGCTTGGGGTCTATTTAATTTGTTCATTAAATAATCACTACAAGTGATGGATTAGATAGAAGTCTTCAAGGCTCTTTAATTATGTATGAGGCTAAAGAAATATCATCGATATCTTTGGAAAGGTATTTCATTCTGATGTGGACAACAGCTGCATCCGATATTTATCATCAATATTCAAGATAACCATGCAAAACAGAGAGGTTTTTCTAAGTCCGTAAAGGATATAGAACTGGGGTAAAAATCCATCACTTCACCCCGCTACTAGTAGCGACTCTGATCAACTCACTCAGTAGATAATAAATGTGCCACAACAAAAGCTTGTCAAATATGCTTTTTGTTCTTGCTTTGGATTCCTATCTTATGATGATGACAAATTCAGAAAATATCAATGTCAATAAACCGAAAAGATCACTCCTTAATAAACATAAATAATTCATAAAAGGGTCCAAGGGCATATATAGGACACAAATTACAAATGTTGAAAAGGAGAAAAATGAAGACCTATTTTCCAGTCACAGGTTAGTCAAAAAAGGTTCTCAAACAGATGGATTCATGTCACCACAGAACTTCGAGAGATAGTTTACCTTTAGATAATATATTTTAGCAGCAAATGACAAAAATTAAAAGATCCATTTTCGAACAAAATATAGTAAAATGGAATTTTCTGATGTATAAAAATCCAACTGCAAAGTTAGCTTCACAGTCCTTACTTTGTTGATCTCAGCTAAATACTTGACATGTATATCCTCATGTTTACACAAGTGGCTCAAATATGTATGGAAACTAAATCTTCAATTTTCTCCAAAAGAACACAGGAGGCATAGATTCCCTTACTTCTCTCATTAAAGCACCATCCGCTCAGTTCATTTTGCAAAACCAACCCAAAATTTCAGAAAAATTAAAAGCTTAATTTTAGCAAAAATTATTACTGAAAAATAAGGCAAAAACAAAATTTAATAGCTCCCCAAGTGGACTAATTTATGTTTTAGTAGGACTAAATCATAGTACATACTAGAAGGATTTAATAAGTTAAAATACAAAGGGAGGAAAAAAAGAACAACAAAAAAAAAAAACCCCAAAACCCAACCCTTAAATCTGTCAATCATTATAAATTAATTTCGAAAAGGAAAAAAAAAAACAGGGTGCAGGCAAGCGGTTACACATTTTTCTGTCAGGTGTGGTGTTGCAAAGTGTACGGACACCCCCCGCGTTTCTGAGAAGCGAGAGCCGCAGAGCTACACTAACCTCGGTCTGCGGTCACAACCCTTTGGTAAGGATGGACGCGCATTTCGTGCCTTCGGACCTTAGTAGCCACCGCACCTAGTTAAATTGCAATCACCAGACAAAGTTAGAAAACAGTCACAACGGAAAAGAAAACAGACATCAACAGCAGGTTCATCAAAATGGGTTTCAGATGTTCATTTCAACAAAAGGCTCGTTTTAAGAAACACGTTAAGGCACAGTAGTTTTAAAATTAACCATAATATGTTGCGTATATATGCGTCTATTAATATTGCATTCATTTCACACATCTTGGCCTTAACCTATTTTATCCATTCATTTACAATCCCAAGTTACAGAATTGCATGAATTCTATTAGATCCAAACATATTTAAGCTTTACTAGTCACATATTCACTGAAGTGCCTTTCTCGTAGGACTACTTAAATAATGCCATGTTTAATACCGACAATTATTTCCTAACCTTAAGACCACTTCCACAGTTTATCACTTAAAAAGGTTTAAAAGCAATTCTTAAAGCCTACAGATTGTGGTTTTAAACTCTGAGTCAATAAGTATGAACTGCAATGAATTAGGTGATTAGTAAAGCAAACAGTATAGTACACTTAGCAGTCAGTAATACTACTACACACTCCTTTATAAATTACCGTTACTTTGTAAGATTACAGACTAAACCAAATTAATGACATACTTTTACTTTCTATCAGTGTGCAAAAAGTGCAAGTAAGTCACTGACTGCTAGGCTAAGCTCCCCCCCACCCCTCCCCGGAGGCTGCTGAGACTAAGCATTTGTTAAATTCAGATCTGATGAGGGTTCAGTTAAGACCGTTCTTGAATTCTTAGCCTTTCGTTGGGAAAGCCATACCTAAAGATAAAAGGAAGGGAATTAAAAATTAGTCTCAATGAAGATTTGATGGTAATACCAATCTCACTACCACCAACACACACGTCTGCATCTGCTTTGAAGGGCACTGCTTCTCTCAAGAAAGTATGATGCGAGACTTGCTATGTGGCATGCATGTTATCTGTGTGCAAATTCACTAGAGCTTAGCAATTTGAAATAACTTTCTTAATTCTCCAAGTGGTCAATCAGTATGTTTTACTGCTTAGGTGGCAAAGCGAGAAATAAAAGTTCATCGTAATGGATTTTTGTCATCGAGGACTCACGATTTTCATCTTATGAATGCCAATGAGGTATCTGTATAGTTTGCTTTGAATTTTGTCAGTCTGACGAGGATTATAACTCAAACTTTCCCAACACAACGAAAAACACATTGCTTTAAAATGAGAAACAAATGCAGCGGTGCCTCTTGCTGCTTCTAAGCAGTAAACGGGTGCACCAGCCCTTTCTCGTTTTAGATAAACTAATCTCATCCAGGTATAATTCCACGAGGCAAAATCAGTGAGACCTTGCATCGCGAGTGCGGGGACAGCAGCTGGTGGCCGAGAAGGCCGGCCCTGCAGGGAGCAACGGGCGGACTCCTGGAGCAGACGCTGTGCCGCAGCAGACAGGGGCTCTGGGGGAGGAGCAGGCGTGGCGCCACAGGACAGAGCGTTAACGGCAAGGAGGACGCAAACAGGTTACATGTTACATGTTATTTTTAAAATGCTTCAGGAAATGTGCAACAGAAACAAGCCTCTCGTAAACTAGTCTATGGTATCATTCTGACCTGCGATACTTTACACAATGATCGAGAGATCGATGGAGACATGTACAGTGAAACGTACTCGCTCAGGAGACAAAGGCAGCTGAGTGCATGCGCACACACAGATAACATACAGAATGCTGCGGCTTGCTTTCATCGAACAGTAAATGTTCAAGTTTAAATCTTTGTATCCGGGTTCATGAAAGGCTTTCAAATTTTGATAGATCAGTATTAATGCTGCAAAGAAAAACCTTAGAAGATCAAAGTCCTAAAAGTCAACAGCATGCATGCAGCACCAAGGTCATGTACAATTCAAGGACAGAGTATTCGGGTCTGTCTGTAAAACAAAGGGGCGGCCCGGAGGCAGCCTGCTCCGCATTGACCGGTCGTGCTAAGACAGCTGCTGTATTCTAGTCCTCCGTCCAGCAAGTCAATGGGCTGAAATATCAGGCATGACTGGCATTTCAATCCACTCTAGAAAACAAAGGCATCAGTAACGTCTTTTCGAGCACACCACTTTGTTCACGTAAGACCGGGCGTTTACAGCGGGACCCTAACTCTCGCCTTGGCGAGAGTATAACTCAGTGACTCGGTATTCACTCCTCTCTCCATACTGTGCTATTGGAATTAAGACTCTCTCTTATGTTTAATATCAACTAGGACTTCGAAAGAGAAAACCTGAAGCAGCCTGAAGACTGTAGCTATTTCCTGGGGCCCTCTCAGATTTTAAGTGATCACGAATCCTAGAGAACGCAGGCACAAGTGCAGTTTTTAAAAGATCTCAAGATACTTTCACGGAGGAAACTAAAATTTAGCTGACAATTAAATAAACCTGTGAGACAAAAAGACTCTAACTTTGGGTGGCAAAGCTGATGGAGGGAGCAGGCCACAGGGTGGGCCCCAAAACTCAGAAAGATCTGAGATCCCAAATGGGAAAGGTATTTATTTCCTGTTTAAAAGGTTCATAGCAAATTTCTCCATCCGCAATGAATGTGAGTTACTGAAGGAAATATGAACGAATCTAAGGTACGATTACTGAAATAAGGAACATCTATGGGGGGCTGAAATTATAAACAAAACCTAGCCTTTAGTCTTTCCTCCTGAAAACTGTTCTTGCCTCTTAAAACTAATACAACAACTTCCAAGTCTGGGGCAGCAAAAGTTATGCAGAAAATCGTTAACCAGACAGAGGAAGCGACTCACCTAATACACCGCTAGGCTCGATGGGGTACTCCAGGATTGACGTCGCTGGTGCCAGCGTGTAGGGGTATTCGTAGGGCGTGTAGATCAAGCCGGCTTCCGGCCCTGGAGGAACGATTGCAGCGGTCGGGTGAGGAGTTCCGTTGGGCATGACCGCGGTCTGTATCTGTCTGATCAAAGGCATGATGGTCGGGCCGGCCGGCGTGGGGGTGCGCAGGGCAGCTGGCGGGAGGACCGGCGCGGGCCCGGTGATGATCCTGGGGGCAGCCTGGGCTGTCGCTGCAAGAGAAAAGGCAAGGGCTGCTGCAGTCAGCAGAGAAATGGAGAAGGAGGCGCAGAGGCAGCGGTGTAAACACAGGAAGTGAGAGGGAGGCAGGAAAGAGAAAGGGAAAAGCAGGAAAGGAGAAAAATAAAAGGAAATCATTAGGACATGCACTGATCACACCAAAAAAATGCCCAAGCACACCAATCAAATGCAAACAGCTTCCCCTTTCCCAATGTGATTAATAAATGTACAAAAATTAAAAAGCCACTGTAAAAAAAAATGAACAAGACCATGAAAAAGTTGTATCAAATATAAGAACTAAATATATGTTTTTAAGATCTCTTGAGACTAAAGGTGCATGCACAAGCACAAGAAAACACTTGCATTGAAGGATGTTAAAAAACATTTTTTAATTGGAGTCCACAGAAACAGTTGTGATATATTTCTAAGGAGGAGTTTCAGTTTCAAATTAAAGAATAATTTTTATCGTGTTAAGTCAAATAACCACTAGCTATATATAAATTTCCTGCATATGTAGGAATTAACTTCATCACAGAAAAACAATGGAGTAAATGTGCCATTCCTAAGCACGTGACTGTTAATGATACAGTCAACCTCGCCAGCAAACTGAAGCCAACCATTTGGAAAGGAAGGACTTAAAAACCCACCAGTTTCTCTATCTACATTTTGGAAAATTGGCTCGAACTGTAAAACTCAATTTCTTTTAAAAAAAATTAGTATTTTAAATATGTTCTATTCATATAAATGTGAAAATCTCAAGACTGTCTCAAAATATAAATTCCATATTTAGTTTTAAATATAAAAAGCAATCCTCTCTTAGCTTATGAAAACATGCACAAATACACAAAAGGAAAAAAAGGATTTAAAGTCGTATCTCCTACTGCTCTCTGTGAACTCACATATAAAATCAATAGAGAAAAAATACTGAAGGGCAAACATGGAAGCAGGGAGAAAGAACAGAACCCAACACAAGGCCCACTGCACTCAGACACATTCCAAATCAATTTTAAAAAGTGTGGAATTGTTTTGTCCTTTTCCTAGATGTAACAAGATAAGCTAGAAGTCTTAAATCTGTAGTTAACAGAATAGGAAATTCCCTTAAACTCTTGAATTTTAAGTCAAAATTTCATCAAAAGAAGAAAAGTTTATAAACTCAAAACTTAAAGCATGCTGGAGTAAAACGAAGTCGAGAGTGTCCTCGACTTGTGACAGCAGCAGACATGGGACTGCCAGCCCCGAATCGAGTGACGGGGACTTCGACTTGCCACTCCAGCTGCTCATGGGCTGTGCAGCCACGGGGGAGGTGTGTGCGGGCAGATGTGCCGCCAGGGGGAGAGGTGTGCGGGCAGATGTGTGGCCAGGGGGAGAGGTGTGCAGGCAGATGTGCGGCCACGGGGCACAGGTGTGTGGGCAGATGTGCGGCCACGGGGGAGAAGTGTGCGGGCAGATGTGCGGCCACGGGGGACAGGTGTGCGGGCAGATGTGCGGCCACGGGGGACAAGTGTGCGGGAAGATGTGCGGCCACGGGGCACAGGTGTGCGGGCAGATGTGCGGCCACGGGGGACAGGTGTGCGGGAAGATGTGCGGCCACGGGGCACAGGTGTGCGGGCAGATGTGCGGCCACGGGGCACAGGTGTGCGGGCAGAGGAGCTGAGGCAGCTGCCGCCTGGGGCCTGTCTCGCGCTTACGTGATTTGATGTTGGCATCTCTGTAGGTGCCGTTCAGAATCGCGAGCTCCATCAGCTGCATCTTCTTCAGGCTGTCCTCTCCTTCCGCCTGTGCGTGGAAAACACAAGAGCAGTGCACACTTGAGATGGTCCACACGCATCGGGCCAAGCCTACGCGAGCCTAAAACCGGATGTGACTACAGCCACCGGTTTCGATCCGGAAAGCAAGGCCAGGGAAGCGAAGGCTCCGGCGTACTGAAGCCGGTCCCCTCCCTCGCTGCTGCCCTGAGGCACGGGGCTCTCAGCTGCCGTTAGCTGCACCTCCCTGTGTGGCACACAGGTGTGACACAACACCCGAGTAGCACGTGACCTGTACCCTATAAAACTAAGAGACAGTAGCCACGCCTTCGGTCATCTACTGCAGTGAGAAAGTAGCACACGTCTGAAAATGTCATCGAATTAAGAATAAAGATGGAAGAAGTGGCTGACGATGCCTCGTGCGAGCCCCGTACAGAGGGGAGGTGCCTGGACTCGTGTCTTCACTGAACCGCGTCATGGGGAAACCGAGTAACCGCCCTCGCCAGCTGGACGCGGTGCTCAACATGGAGAGAGCCAGAGAGGAAGACGACGGGAGGGACGCACGTGCCACCTCAGGGGGTGTGCGTGACGTGCGTGACGTGCCTGACTTCTGCAGTGTGCGGGTAACACGTGTAGTGACATCGGCAGAGACCCCACCCCCAAGAGGAGAATAAAACCAGAGCAGCACAGCTTTTACTAGGCAGTGTCAGGGGCGTGTGTCATAATGACGTCACTCAAGAGGCCACTGTGACTCATGAACTGCCGTGTGCACACTGGACTACATCACGCCACGGCAGGCGGCACCAGCGCCTCCTAGCGGGGCACAGAATCCAGGTGGCAAGGCTGGAATCTTAACCTGGCGGTGTCGTCTGCACTGACGTCACTCTGGCCTGCCACCCAGCCGCTGTGTGCTCAGAGACGGCAGAGGTCATTACGCACTGACTTCCACAGAGGAGAGGCTGCTGCGACCCTCTCGCCCGGCTCGTAGGAAGTGGGACCTGCCAGTGACACCTGCCGGAGCCCTGGGGAAGGTGTGTGCCGCCGCCTCCTCTAATATGATTTCAGACCAGAGAACGTGCGGGTTTCTTAAGTCACCACCACTCCAGGTGTGCTCATCGCCGGCTTCGGGACCGGAGCTCATCTGACCCCTTCTGTTCCCTCCCAGACACGAGCTGACCCAGGGCGGCGCCCTGAATCAGACGTCTCCACCCCAGACAACGCGAAAGGCGCCTGGCAGAGCTCGCTCGGACACCCCTACAGACAGGGAAGCCGGGCTGCCCGCTCCTGACGGAGGGAGTGCAGGACGAGGCGTGCTGCCTCGCGACAGCGCAGCGGTCGCTCAGAGCCTCGCGCTCGGCAGCCTGACGCGTCTGCTCCGCGTCTGGAACGCCGAGGTGCAGCTCGCGTGCAACGAGATGCCGAGTCCTGGCGCGACGTCGCTGCTGATGGACGCACGTCGAGACGCCGGACGTCTCCGCCACTCGCTTCGTCGCTCCTCTTCCCGGCCAAGTCCCCGAGACAACGCTGCCAGAGCCCCGTCACCTCGCTTTAGCGTTGCCTCTTCTAGAAGGGCGACTAACGAAATCGCATACTATACCCTTCTGTTGTGTCCAGCCTCTTTCCCTCAGCGTATTTCTGAAATGCCTCGATCAGTAGTTAACCTGTTTTCGCAGCTGAATAATATTATATTTATCCATTCTTCTGCTACAAACATTTGGGTGTTTCCAGAGTTTGGATATTGTGAATAAAGCTACCATGAAAATTTTTGTACGAGGCTTTTTTTATGAACAGAACTTTTCATTTCTTTTGGATAAATACCTAAGAGTGGAATTTGGCTGGCTCGCACAGGATAGATGAACGTCTCTAATATTCCGCAGGAGAAACAAAACGTGAAGATTACTGAAACACTGTGAGGAACACCTTTACCTCTGAAGCGTACATAACACTGAAACACTCTGTAAAGATTATTGAAACATTATAATGCACAGTTTTTCCTCTGAAGCAGAAAGGTTTACAAATACAGCGAACACTTGGAAACGTCTCTACAGGTCCACTGCCCTGTGCTGTTCCTCGGCCCGAGGACCAGGTGTCAGACCTTCACCGTGACCACCCCCGCTCCTAGCAGACCCGTGGTGCTGGTACGACGTCATCCTGAGGCTCAGACAGGGGAGGTCGCTAGCAGACCTGAGGTCACTAAAGGTCACACTGCGCAACTGGCTCCCAGCCCGGAGGACCTGTCCAAGGTCCTCATTACACCATCTCCAATGCTGTGGAGCCTTTGAGTGGAAGTATCTTTTGAATTCAAAGCCCTCACATAAAAAACGAGAAAAATCATGTTCATTTGGTATTATAAAATCTATAAAGCACACATGTAAAAAACTCACTACAACAATGTAATTCATAATAGAGAACTGAAAAAAAGTATATTTCCAAATTATTAAAAATGTGTCAATTTATAAAATGATTTGAACCACTGCCTGTAAGAAAAGTCCAAACTCTCCAGCTTAGCATCCAAGGCATTGAATGACTTCTGCGAGCGGCCCTATTTGCAAATGTTTTGCTCCAGTGCAAACCATTGGTCTCCTGTCCCCTACAACAAACCTGTGCTTTTCTGCCTCCAAGTTACACACGACCCTGAACGTCCTGTGCACCTTCTTCTGACAGACAGCGAGGCCTCGTCGTCCTCAGTGCGGCCTTTCTTGTTTCCACACATTCCGTGCCGTTTCCCTAAAGCTATGCGGCTCCTTTTGGGGGAATCAATTATATACAGCCATGTTACCTTGTCTTTTCTATCTTTTTCATATTGTTTTTAGGAAATTCCATATGACTTGTATCCATAAATTAATCAATAACCGTTCTTCTTTACTGCCCACAATACCTTCCAAAAGTGAACTTGCTCAATACTTAAAAAACTATTACTTTTCTATAAAAACGTGAAATGAGTATGAAAGATTTTCCAAACAAAAAACAAAAAGTACATGACTAATTCAATTACAGAACAAGGCTGAACAAGACATCAGTAGAGAAGAGAGAAAATGAAGAGTGACCAAAATTTATAAAGAATTTTAATGCCAATCGTCACCTGCATCTGGCCTGCCAGCTAAAGAAAGGTCTGACAAAGAACTGAACTGACCTGACTTTAAACAGAGGGTTTTACACAGGGAGGCGACCTAACAGGATGTGTCTCTGAAGGCTCATTCTGCTATTTTGTGCACTGACTACTAGGGGCGAATGAAGAGACCAGGAATGAGTTTCAGTCCAGTCCAGGAGACGGAAGAATGTGAACCAGACAGAAGTAGATATAATAACAGAGACGGAAAAGACAAGTTAAGTGGACAGGACTTAATGACCAGCTGGAGGTACAGAGTGAGGAGAAAGGAGACATTAAAGAATGATAATGAGGTTTTGAGATTAGCAATAAAAGTATATAGTGGCTCCATTTAATGAGAAGATAACGGCTGAATGACCGGAATCGAATATTAAGCTTGCAATGCCGTTTCAAACACCCAAGTGGAGATGTCAGGCGGACAGCCGAACACGCATCTGGGGTCTAGTAGCCCCAACTTACGCTGGAAAGCTGGCAGAGAAACTACCCCCCCACAGCGTTTGCAGAATATTTTTCTCCAAACTTAGTTCCACACTGACCTGCTGTATGCTTTCAAATGCTGGGTCTCGGGCTCAGGTGACGTTATTGCCCCTTTGCCAGCTGGTGTGTTGGGCTCCCGCAACCGAGGGCACGGGGAGGGGCGTTAAAGGGAGCCCGGGGACCCGGCTGGGGCGGAAGGGGCGCCCTCCGCGACAGCTGTTCCCAGCTGTGCGCCCTGCGGGAGGCAGCCGCCTGCAGGCTCCGCGACTCCTCGCTGCACTCCGCCAGCTTTACTGCGCCCCCGCCACGCGCCCGTCCACCCTCCGCGTCCGCCTCCGCGTCCAGCCTCCGCGTCCAGCCTCCGCGTCCAGCCTCCGCGCTCCCGGGGTTCCAGCGCGGCCTCGGCTCCACCTCTGCACAGAACTTTCCCGAGTGTCTGAGATCGAGTAATCGTACCGATCTCTCTCTCTCACCTTCCAGCCCTGGAGTGAAGAGCTGCTTCCTGCAACTTCTAAATCTGTATTTCACCCCGTCTCCCTTTCCTTTTTCAGTTCCCAACACCTATTTAACCAATTCCTTTATGAACTCTCTGTGTTGAAATACAGTAAGTCTTTCGTTAATATCATCGGTAGGTTCTGTGACTTTAAGCAACACGACACATAACAAAACCCATTTCACCACAGGCTAATTGATGTAAACAGGAGTTACGTTCCTTTGGCATCTCATCAACGTCGTAAGAAACGATGCTATCTGAGGACCTGCTGTTCCTACGGTGCTTTTCGTTCTCCTGGACAGAAGTGGGTCCCCATCACTACTTCCCAGAACCTGCACTTCCCAGACAGCATTTATGGCCACACCAATTTCCTCTCTCTGTTTACGTCACCAACACCGTTTTGTGTCAAAATTCTATGTGGACTCTATTATAATCTGCTAACTATTCTTATTGGTTATTACAAGGTTCTTTAATTCCATGTTCCTTATTCTCAGTCTTCAATGTTCAGTTAGCAAATGGCTAATAAGCACCCACTACGATACACTGTGTTAAGTCTAACACAAAGAGTAATGTTCACAAGTCAAAGAGCATTAGAGAAATTCACAGAATCATCACAGAAGCCCAATACAGGCAGACCCTGGAGGTACTGCGAGTCTGGTTGCAGACCACTGCCATGAAGCCGTCACTGAAATAAAGCAGGTCACAAGAACTTTCAGGTTTCTCAGTGCCTATAAAAGTTACACCATACTGTGCCCTATTAAGGGTGCAATAGCATTACATCTCAAAAATTAAAAATACTTTATTGGTAGAAAGTGCTAACCATTATCCGAGCCTTCGGTGAGTTGTAATCTTTTGGGTGGCGACGTGTCTGGCCTTAATGTTGATGGCAGCTGCCCGAGCAGGGTGCTGGCTGCTGAACGCCGGAGGGGCAGGGGCAGTTTCTTAAAATGAAACGATAACGTCTGCCACACAGGCTGGCTCTTCCTCTCATGAATGATTCCTCTGCAGCATGCGATGCCGTTTGACAGCACTTGACCCACAGCAGAACTTCTTCCAAAACTGAAGGCCATCCTCTCAAACCCTGTTACTGCTTTATCAACTAAGCTGATTTAAAATTCTAAGTCCTTTGTTGTCACTTCAACGATACTCATGGCATCTTCACCAGGAGCAGATTTCATTTCAATAAATGATTTTCTTTGCTCATCCGTAAGAAACAACTCCTCACCCATGAAAGTTTTATCACGAGATGGTGGCAACTCAGGCACATCTTCAGGCTCCACTTCTCTCTCTAGTCCTCTCACTATCTCTAGTCCTCATCACATCTGTAGTTACTTCTCCACCGAAGTCTTGAACTCCTCAAACTTCTGTTACTTGTTATTCTGACCTCATGCATCACGAATGTTCCCGATGGCACCTAGGATGCTGACTCTTTTCCAGAGGTTTCCATTTGCTTTGCCCAGATCCATCAGAGGACTCGCCATCTATCTACGGCAGCTGCAGCCTTGTGAAACGTATTTCTTAAACAATAAATAAGATTTGTAAGTCAAAATTACTCCTTAATCCATGGGCTGCTGAATGGATATTGTGTTAGGAGGCAGGGAAAACAACACTCATCTCGTTGTACACCTTCAACAAAGCTCTTGGGTGGTCAGGTGCATTATCAATGAGCAGTAATATATGGAAAGGATTTTTTTTTTTTTGCTGAAAAGTGGGTCTCAACAGTGGGCTTAAAATATTCAGGAAACCATGTTATCGTTCACGATTTGTTAATTCTGTTTACAGAACACAGGGAGAGTAGATTTAGCATAATTCTTAAGGGTCCTAGAATTTTTGGAACTGTAAATAGCAATGGCTTCGACTTACCCAAGTCACCGGCTGCACTAGCCCCTAACAAGAGAGTCAGCCTGTCCCCTAAAGCTCTGAAGCTTGAACTATGACAGTCCTAGATGGCATCTTCTGCCAATAGAAGCCTGTTTTGTCTACACTGACATCTGTCGTTCAGTGCGGCCACCTTCATTAATTATCTTAGCTGGGTGTTCTGGGTAACTTGCTGCTTCACCCTGTACTGTTATGGAGACCACTTCCTTCCTTAAACCTCACGAAGCAACCTCCGCTGGCTTCACACTTTCCTTCTGCAGCTTCCTCACCTCCCTCAGCCTTCGCAGAACTGAGGAGAGTTCGGGCCTTGCTCTGGATTAGGCTTTGGTTTAAGGGAATGTTGTGGCCGGTTTAATCTTCTATCCAGACAAACTAAAACTTTCTCCGTGTCCGTAATAAGACTGCTTTCCTTCCTCATTATTCGTGTGTTCACTGGATAGCATTTTTAATTTCCTTCAAGAACGTTCCCTTTGTACCCACGATTTGGCTGTTTGCTGCAAGAGGCCAGCTCAGGCCTGTCTTGACTTCTGACGGGACTTCTTCACGGAGCTTAGTCCTGTCTAGCTTTCGACCTGAAGGGAGAGGCATGCGACTCTTCCTCTCACGTCCAGGCCACCGTAACTGGCCTGATTTCAACACTGTCGTGTCTGAGGCCAAGGCGTGGACGAGAGATGGAGTGGTGGGGAGAACCCGGAACACACCTGCGTAGGCGACGGCTCACGATTTTCCAGCGCGATCGCGATGGTGACACCAGAGATCACAGACCACAGACCGCCACAGCACACAGAATGATGACGGACACGTCTGAAATACGGCGAGAATCCCCGAGGCGCGACACGGGCAGCAGCGGCAAGTGGCGCTGGAGGACACGAGCCTCCCGCCTGTGGAGCAGGCTGTCGGCGAGGCACGGTGAGGCCCCACACGCAGAACGAGGCACGCCTGTGCCGAAAAGACGCATCGGAACCGCGACGGCTAGGTGGCGAGGCAAGGACGACTTAGCATCATTGCTTCGCCGGGTGATACAGCCTGTTTTTTCTTTTACAAAGCAAGTCATTCGTTCAAATGATATGCAAAGATGACTGTGCTGTTTCAGTGAAAAAATCCACGGGTCAAAATGTTAAAGGCACAGTAAGGGGGGGAATCGTGGCGTCTTTTTCTAACTCCCATTATACTATCTGACAACAAATGCTCCCGCTTTGGTATAATACAGGGGATTCCAGACTTACAACGGTTCCACTTAAGATCTTGACTTTACGATGGTGAGACAGTGATACCCATTCAGTAGACACCGTACTTCGGAATTTGAAAGTGGATCTTTCCCTGGCCTAGCGGTACGCAGTACACTGCTGTCATGATGCTGGACAGTGGCGAAAAGCCAGGGGTCCCAGCCGGTCACGGGGCACGAGGGTAAACAGCCAGTGCCTTTCGGATGTTGTCTCCACATCCACCATGGGTACCAAACACCCATCTGAGTCTCTTGCTTCTGGTAAGAAGAGGAAGGCAATTACTCTGGAGAAAAAACGCACGCTGGCCACCCAGCCGTGGGTGACGTCAGTGTCCCGAGCACAGTGAAGGCAGGCAGGACGAAGCTGTGACGCTCGGTAGGTCGGGCGTTTTACATGCATTTCCGACTCAATGATATTTGTCATCTTACAACGGGTTTATCAGAATATAACCCCCCTGTAAGGTGAAGAGCATCTCTCCGGGTTTAGTAGCAACAACCCGCCATGGATAAGGCAAGGTAAGGCAGGGAATAAGCACGAGGCACTTTAATCAGAAAAGCTTAAAAGACTCAAACACACGCACACACACAATATTACATGAAGTACATAAACTTTTTTTAAAATTAATTATTATTTTATGGTGACATTGGTTAACGAAACCCAGTTTCATCTGCACACGTCAGCAGTAAGACATATACATGTTTACACAGTGCGTGCCCCTCCCGTAGTTAGAGTTCTTCCTGTCACCACATATTTGACCCCTTGACCCCGTCTACCTCCCCTCTCCTCCTCCTCGTCCCCTCTGGGAACCACTAGTCTACTGTCCATGTCCATGAGTCTCTGTTTGTTTGTACTGTTCATTTATTGCTCTTAGGTTTATATCCCACATCTAAGTGACATCATGTAATTTTCAACTTTTTCTGTCTGGCTTATTTATTTCACTTAGCATGAACTACATAAACTATTAATCTATATAAAACTATCGAATACTTTTAAGGCAATATGTTCCCTTTTCAGCAAAGAATAAACAGATCCATTTACTCAAAGAAAAATCATGGATCATAGTAAGCATTTATTTCTTCCTATGCAAAATATAGTATGATATAATTTGAGATGTTATTCTTTATAGTAAGCTTAATGGGAATGACAAAGTTTTAAACAATTTATATGAGCTACAATTCAGGCTACATACTACTATTAGAGGCACACCATTTTCTGGGGGAAAAAAAAGACCTCTAAAGTTGACTATTTTAGATGGACATTATCAGACTATACAGTTGGGGTACTAGGAGAGAAGACATAAATATACACATTGCAAGCGTAAGAAAGCCTTATTCAAATGAAGAGTAGGAAGTGAAAATAATAATGATCTAAAAATCTATTAGTTGTGAGAGGTATATGAGAGGAGTAAGCAAGAAATTAAAAAAGTATCCCCGTAATGGTAGTGGTGGGTGGTGGTGTGTGCACATCTGTGGGATGTCATAATGAACGTCTGACAAAAAATTCTGAAAGTAAGAACCAATAAAGTATACACTCAGAATAAGCACTGAGTCTACAGGAAGGTAAAGAAATTTATTTACATTTACAAAATACTGATTATGTACCAAAGATCAATCACTTGTCTAGAGATATGAAGAATTAGAAGTGTTCCCTGCTCGGAACACGTGCAATTTAAGACTGTGAACTGTTTATTTCTGGAACTTTCCATTTAATATTTTCAGACCACATTGACTAAAAGCACAAAAAGTGGAAGTGTGGACCAGGGAGGCCTGCTCGTTTGGAGAGTAAGTCCAGGGGCAGGAAGGTCGCACAGATCAAGAGTGACATGTAAGGACATCCTGAACTGACACGCTTCCAGTTCAGGGGGGATGCAGGTAACGCTTCCTTACTGCTTAATGACATTTGCCTTTACAAAGATCACTGTTACAAATTACTTTCCCAACTGTGGATTACTTCTTTTGAATAAATACCAACAACTTAAATTTATTTATTTACTCCCCACTTTATTCCAGAAGATGCACACACTGTCAAAATGTGTCCTGAAAAGGCTTTTCCAGTGAATGTTGTTAAACAAACTTACGTGTATTAATTTTATGGCCCGTTCCATAACTTTATTTGAACAATCTAAACAAAAGAACTGCTAATCAAATACAAAAATGCCAGTAAGTTCTTTGAATAAAGGCTCGAATTGGAATTTTTCTCAGGCATTTTCAAGTAAAAGCTGTGATTTCCCCACTTTTTCTTTTCGAAGAAAACTGTCTACTGAGATTATATTAAAACATGCTATTTCAGTAAAGAGACTGCACATGGTAAATTGCTCACTCTCCGTGACAGGTGGCACTCATCTGATAGGCTCGCCCCGTAACCCCACAAGAAAGAGAGTACTGCATTGCTGTACTTGGACTCAGCTTTACTACTACTGTTCTGTACATTTTATGTGTGTGTTCTATATTATATATAAGGCATGTGTATGAATACATATGTATGTACAACATATAGTTTTTAAAAGTCACCTCTACTTTTAGGTTTTTCCTCGTTATCATGAGAATATCAGACATTTAAAAACTTAGCATTCTCTTAAATTTTAAATTTCCAGTGACAGATTTTTTACACTCAAAGTACCTCTCATCTGTAAGAATCAGAAGCTAGAACGGGGTTCGCGTAACAGAAGCATGCTTTAAAAGCTGCTGCATGCTCTCCTTCATGTAAGAACCCCAGGAAAGGGCAGGGGGGTGGCTCAAAGACATTGCTTGTACTGACAATGGTGACCAAATCTCAGTCACTGCCCCACCAGGCTTTTACACTGCAGAAGTCTCTCTCCACGGCAGCAGGTTCTAGTGCTTTAGATCTGTCTAACTATGATGAGGGGTGGCACAGTTCTTACCACTGGCATCAATACACAAACTGGTATTTTTCTCAACAGATGAGTTTTCATGGTAAGAAATGGAATCGGGAGGCAACGCATTAGAAAATGTGCACACACACTGGCTAACTACCACACTGGTGGTTGAAGTCTGATTTGATGTTCCACAGGTAAGCATCTTTTTTATTAAGATAGTTGGTGCTTTAAATGTTTGGTATGAACATTTAAGAAATAATTTGCTGGTGGTGAAAAGAAAGGCAACAGCTTTGGTTCCCCGAGTTAGAAATATTGTGACACTGGACCTATCCTCTCATATGCTGAGTGGTTTTATAGTATTAGATGTAGAGCTTTCTCAAAATCTTTGACTACTAAAAATTCCCACGGGAAAAAATAAATTAATGTGAGTTTAAACTTCTCCTGATTTCTCATGAAGAACTTTGCATAACCAACATTTTGACTGCACACTATTAGGAGCTCACTTCTTCATCTGTTGCAGAACAGATTGTATACAACTATACTACTAGGCTCCTGGTGTACATAACACTATTGATTCAATGAATATAAGCAGATGCTTAAAACACCTGTTAAAACAGTACTGTGTTGGATTAAAAAAATAGCTTTTTTAAGAGGTTATGAATGAAAAAGTGAAGACTTCTATTGTATATTAACGTGCATCCATTTAAAAAAACCTGACAAATACTGTGTAGTGTTTTTAGGGAATAAGTTCCCTATTTGCTGGTTTTAAATTGTTCAAAGCACTGGAGTACTAAATCTTTCTTGTGGTTTTTCCGGAGCCTTTCCCTAGCTTGCTTTCCACTGTGAAAGCTACTACCCACCTCTTCCGCGCCCACTCCAGAGGTCACTATAACACACCAACAAACAAGGAGTGTTCTGGAAGCTGCGAGTCATTTCACATGAGGGGGGTATGGGTGGGCAAAGGAGGAAGGGCAGAAGCAGAGAGAACCTGGTGTTGAAGGAGATGGGAAGGAGTGGGAGCAGGGGGAACGAGGTAAAATGAAGAATGTACGGTCCTGGGCCACTAATGGCTTCCACATAAAGGAAGTGATGGCGGAATCACTATGGGAGGAAGAAAATGTGCGGTTTGAGATGGCTGTAAGTCATCCAACGGGAGGTGGTGGGTGGACTGGTGATCTGGAGTTCAAGATCAGAACCATAGTGAAGAGAATAACAATGACAGCAGTCCCTGGAGATATGGTTAGGACAAGAATGACCAAGAAGAAAAACTGGAGAGAAGATCACTCTAGAAAGTATCTGCCTTTAAAGAGAGCATGGCATTTCTGAAGAGCAAGCATCACGTGATCAAATAAGTAACTGGCAAGCTCATTAACTTTATCCTACCCTCATTTACTTTCTAAATCTAAACCTTTCTACACACTAAAGTCTTGGCTTCTAGCCTGGTAAATAGCAGTTTCTCAACAGAAGTTTGTGAAGCGACTTGCTTTTTTGACAGTTAATAAAAGAGTCTTTTAATCTCCACAAGTATATTATAATTTCACTGATTCAGTGATCAAAGTATTTTATTTAAACAGAGTATATTGCCATCATTCACAGGAGAATTTATAAAATAAATATCACAAAGCAAGCTAATTCACAAATCTGTTGGCTTTCCCAGAGATACAGTCTACAAAGAGGTTTACCAAAATAAGCTGATGCCATGTCAGTTTAAAGCCAGAACTTCAAAAACAATTCAATTTATATTTTATATAAGAATCATACTTTAAAGATGAAATGTTTTCCCCCACAAGGGCATTAAGGGTTAAGAGAATTAAAAACACAACACATCTACCAATATAATTCTGTAATATAGGCTTCAGAGTAATTCTCATAAAGGAGGAATCTCATTACTAATAAGTGTCATTTTTGTAATTAAATTTTTCAGAATTCAGTTATCCAAAATGCGGAAGGAAATCAAGCCATAAGATGAGCTATCAAGTAAGTCTGTCTGAAAAAAATCTCAATATAATACTGAAATGTTCATCTGAGTCATTAATTGCACTATCAAATTCCACAATAGCAGTATATAAATAATTTTACTCATAAATATCACAATACTTGAAATGTTTCAAGAAATATTAAATATGAGGTAAAAACACAAGCAAGTTAAATAATTCAGTTTCAATATTCATTAATACAAAGTGAATAAATTACAAATGCTTTGCCTATATATAAAGAACACGATTTTACTTACCAACCATTAGCAGGGCATGCAAACAAATTAAAGGGATGTATGAAAAGAATTGAACTAAAGAAGATACAGTGAGAAATCACTCATCTATTTTTCTATTAATTATTTTTAATAAAAATATATTTTAAATTACTTTAAGAATAGCTGTGTAGAATACCATACATTTAATAGGAATATATATTTTTAAAAACTACAATGCATTTTCCTAGCCAGTGAGCAGCATATTTGCTCATGACAGAAACATTAATATTTAAGAATAAACAGGTACAAGCAAGTATAAAATGATAAATTCGAGATGCAAATTCTGAGGGATACGTGGAATACAAGATTAAAATGGAAGGTCTTCTTATATATAAATTGCAAAAATATTGCTTAGGGAACAAACACATACTACCCTATTATTCTGTACCCAGAATCTCATTCTATATTCGTACCACTTCAAATTGAAAGTTATACGCTATCTAAAATTTTTTTCTCAACAAAATTTTGTATTTGGAGAAGCTACTCCTCAATAAATCCTTATGAGAATCAAAAGGATGTTTTTCAAACAGAGCTTATATTCATGAAAGCTTGATCAGTTACCCTAGAGAAGGCATATTTTATTATCGCTACCAAGGATTTTTAAAAGCCTGACTCACGCCCAGACAACATTACAGCTGGACAGAGGACAGAGAGCTCATTCAGCTCCCGGTGATTCGTAAAAGTTTGGTATGGAAGTGACTCAAGTCCTAAAACCTACACCTTGCCACACTTCTTAATCTGTCTGTAAGGACAGCTATCCAAAGACATATGACTTTTAATCATTTGTGAAAATTCTAGCTGGAAAAAAGCTCCTGTAGCTGCCCTGAGGCCGAGTGGACACCACCATGAGAAAACTGACGGGAATCTCATTAAACCCACTGCGCACCGTCTGCCTTGCAGGACAAGGATCGGCACATTCCAGTGTCTGCGAGCGTTCTTCTCTCTCATCAGGACACACGCGTCATTCCTATCGGAGCGCCCACACACATGCACGGCACGTGAGCCTCTCTGACTCCAGGAGTTCTAGAGACCTCTCCTAAGGACTTCTAGGATAGACTTTGTATTCTAAATTTAAATGAGATTTTAGAAAATCTTATCTGCAAGCCTGATCCTGTCTCATCTCGCAAGCTAAGCAGGGTCTGGCCTGGTTAGTACTTAGATGGGAGACCACCTAGGAAGACCAGGTGCTGTAGGTGTAAAAAATTTTTTAAAATTTTAAAAAAATAAGGGATTGTAAACTAACAAGGTCTTTGCAATCTGTGAGGGCAACCAAGGGTTGCCTCCCCTAAAAAAAAAAAAAAAAAAAAGAAAGAAAGAAAAAAAAAGAAAGAAAAAAAAAAGAAAATCTTATCTGTCTCTTATCTGTCACTGAGTCAAGTTTTATTAACTTACTAATTAACGTTCAATAGTAACCTTAGGACTACAGAATTTCAGACTACTCTGATATGTAATTATACTTGAAGAAGTAATGATTAATACATAAACAAAATATACTTACTGTACTTTAAAAATATTGTAGACTTTCTTACCTGAGTCAACCACTCTGCATACCTGCATCTCCCTGGGAAACATTTCTGAAAGATGCATCTACATTTTCAGGCCACTAAGGTTAGCAACAACCAAATAATTACTTTCCTTATGAAACTGGATCCTAGCAGCTTGAAAACGTTAATGGACTCCCCCAAAGACCTTACATATTGCGAGAAAATGTTTTGCCGTCTCGAAGTTTTACAATTCGCTGCGTGTTTTTTCTGGGGCGCAGACCTAAACCCGCAACGCAAGAACGACCCCCCCGCTGTCCCGAGGACCGCTGCGGCCCGGGGCACGGGAGCCGTCTGGCCGTCGGCATTCGGGGAGCCCGTTCCTGCTGCCAGTCCCTGTGCTGAGACCCAGTTATTCCAAGACAGCGGAGATGTGGGGCTCTCTCTGAAAATATTTACATGTGACCTGAATAATCCAGTTTATGAGCTTTAGTACCTTATCTGTTCTGTTTTCTGAAAAAAAAAAAAAAACTATAAATGTTCATCTAACTCTGTGAGACAACTATGACAAGTGGAAAGAGAGAGATTTATTAATATGCACTGAGAGACATTAAAGTTAATATCAAGTTAATATTTATTAAAACGATCACTCCAATAGCATCACTTGAAGATACATTTAATTTAGGAAGGGAAGATTATATCTAAAGTTTTATCTTCTCTTTTCTCTAGTGGAACAACATACCTTTCCTTAAATGTGCCTATGGTGCTGTATTTAGTGAAAAGACAAGCCTTATAAGCAGATCGTCTACACGGGAGCATGTAGATTCTTAATGGGTCCACTCGCTAAGAATTTACGAAGCTATCAGTCTTCTACACAGTCCGGCCTGTATGAGAGAAAGGGAGGGCTGGCTCTTTTCAGATCTGTAATTTATGAGTTTATTCAAACCCGCCACACTGCTTTAAGTAAACGCCTCTTCCATTTGAAAATTCTCATGGCGACTCATCTAGTTTGGCAGACCAGCTGACCCAAATTCAATCCTTTTATCCTGCAGCTAAACCATTACAATGGTAATTCCGTTGTGACACTCTAAAGAGACTGCTAATTACTGTTCGCTGGGTCCCCAGACAGGTCTCCCATTCAGATTAAAATGCTGCACAGGGCAGAAAACAGTAGCAACACCTTTCTGTACATGAGAGAGGTGGTCTTTCATAACACAGCTCTATGAAGGAGCAAGTGCATTACAGCTAGATGGCTCTTAAATCTTTCAGTACCTTGCCTTCTTTCCCAATAAAATGGAGGCCCAATAATACCATAGATTTCAATTATTGCTACCTTGGTCAATAACTAAATGCAGTGCCACCAGTATGTTAATAATCCAGTTAAAAACCTTTACCTATATGATAAGACTATCCCTAGCATCATTATCTCTCTTCCTATCTTATTCTTTTCATTTATTTTCAGGTTACAATTAATACACAGTTAACCAAGAGTCAAAGGTATATGGCATTAGACAGAAAAGAATGTTTGGGAATTATAAAAAGCAAACTTAAAAAAAAAAAAAAACATTTTGTGATGGATCCCTTTCTACTATTCTTCCAAATTTTGATAACAATGACATCAAGTTTTTTAATAAGTGAATTAAAATCACTTTTCTTTTGATAAATATTTTCAAATTTCATAATATTCCTTGAAATAATGGGCAACAACTTTAAATTTCAAGATCGCCGGCTAGAAATTTGTCAGAATCTATTAGAGCAATTATTTAGTTTAATATTACTGAACTCTATGTATGTAAATGCTTTCATAAAGAGACCAGCTATATATTCACAACTGATACACATTCAAGTTCTCAAACATCCAGAATTAAACTTAAAGAGAAAATGAAACACCAAAGAAAAAAGACATGATTACACCCACCATAAAGTAAAAAAGTCTGAAATAAATACTTGTATGCCCAAGTCTGTCTTAATTATGACATAAACTTCAGCTGCCTGAAATCATTTAATTTCTCTAATACAAGTTAGTACTTAGTCTTTCCAGTCTCATATTCTATCTCAACAGAAATCTTTTACCTTCATTTCTATTAAAACAGAGGAATAATTATGGTGAGGAAGGAAATTTAAGCATACATCCTTCACCTCTATTTTCTCAGTCTTCGTATCAATGTATTCCAGTACAATATTCCCCTATTTCCACTGCTAGTGTTTTTAGGTCCTTTTGAAGATTAGAAAAGATCACAGAATGTGTATCCATATAAGGTCTTAGCTAATGAATACAAATAATAGTATTTACTATTTTCTAACTCACTGCAATGAGAATTGAGAGAGATGGTTATCACCTGAGACAATATGTGAATCAGTGAGTGTGTGTGTGTGGGGGGGACAATTATATGATGTAACATTAATAGATACTTTCATAATTTTCTTATTATGCCACTGTAAACAAAAGCCTATACTGATGAGATCAGGACTAGCAATGAGGTAGGGAACAGAATTACGTTCTTTTGGTGTGATGCCGCCTGTGACCAGAAACTGAGGTTGTAATTGATATGGCCAATAATGTAGGTGACTTAATCAGTACACATACCATATAAAAAAACGAGAGGAGGAAAGAGGAAACATGTGTCTTGCACTTTCACATTGCTGAAATAATTATGTTGCCTTTATGAAGTCCTTCTCAGGCAAACGAGCAATAATAACCCCCTTTTACAAATGAAAAAATAAAAGCTGAGTTTACGTGACAGTCCCTGACCGTGACTTGTGTAATCCCATTATAGCTGTCATCACTTTCAATGACCTGAAATGCACAACTCTCTATCCCTAAGACACACACACTAATCTTGTCTTTTGAACTCTGTATCTTGAAGCTCCAGCTCAAGTCTCACTAACCCATGTGAATGAATCTTCTTCCTAAAGTACAGGATGCCTTCCTGTGAACCCTTATAACTTTTCTGTAACACTAGTTATACCTGCTTGGGTACTACTCTCTAGAGAATGTGGTGCATAATAACGTAATCGTCATTTTTTTTTTGGGGGGGGGAAGACTTCAAAATTAAACAAGGGGAAAGTTACTATTATATAAAAAATGAGTGAAATCTTTTAATGTTGCCAAACCCCGTTCATATAGGTTGTGTAAGCTATACAAACACATATATTTGGGCATATGAGTACACCAAATTAGTTTGCCATTTCATGCGATCAAAAAAGAACACACTAGTGTGCATTTTTTTGACAATGAATGGAGATCTTTACATGTCTTTCAGTAATTAACAAAACTAGGGAAAAAAAAAACAGATAAGGACAGAAGATCTGAACATTTTCAATCACCTTCATCTAAATGACACAAACCCAACTACGGCAGAATATACATAGTTTGAAGTGCACATGAGATATTAATCAAAACAGATCATATGCTGGACTATAAAAAGTCATGAATAGATTAAAAAGGATTAAAGTATTATAGAATGCATTTTCTGAGCAAAACAAAAATTGGAAATCAGTCATGGTACGGTAAATAGAAAAGTCCCAAATATCTAGAAACATCTGGAAATAACCCATGAGTCAAAAAAGAAGTCATAAAGGAAATCAAAACATTTTGACTGGTAATGAAAATACAACGTAACATTATTTTGGAGCTGCAGCTAAAGCATTATTCAAAGAGAAATGTACACCTTTAAAAAGGTCTCAAAAGTAGAAAAGAAAGGTCTCAAAATCACTCATCTTCCACCTTTTTAAGAAGAGCGAAAATAAAATTAAACTCAACTCAGGTAGAAGAAAAGGATAAAAGAAATGAATAAATCTCCAGAGCTAGACGATCAAGAGAAAAAGTCACAAATCACTAACATCATGCAAGAAAAAGGGGACACTGCCACAGATCCTACAGACTGTAAGATAAAAAGGGAATGTTAAGAGCAACTTAATGACAAAAATCTTACATAACAAGAACAAACTTCTTGAAAAATACAAAAATAAGAAAAAAGTCTGAAAGTTCTGTATTTACGAATACACTGATTTTGTGATTAAAATCCTTCCCACACAAACACAAGGTAACAAAGGCAAGCCATAGACTAGAATATTTATCTGACAAAGGATTTATTTCCCCAATATATAAAGAACTGTTAGAACTCAGCAAAAAAGACAAGCCAATAAAAACAGATAAATCTAAACAGATACTTCATTGAAGAAGATAAATGAACTGCCAAGAGGCACATGAAAAGATGCTCAACATCATTTGTCTTCAGATAAATGAAAATTAAAACTACACAGATGAAAGAATAAACACACTGTGGCTTATCTATTTAGTGGAACACCAATTATCAGCAAAAAGGAATAATTTACTGATGTATCCAACAGCATGAACAGACCTCAGAAAAGCCATGTTGAGGCCAAAAAGTCAGACACAAAATAATTTTCATTTTTATGAAATCTAGAAAATGCGAAACTTAATATAAAAGTTGAACTCATGCAACTAACTGGGGAGAGCAGAGAGATGGCGGGCAGGGTGGGGTGGGAAGATGTTGGTCAGAAGGTGAAGATTTTCAGTCATACAATGCATGACTGACGGAGAACTTATGTTCAGCCTGGTGGTTAAGTTAAAAACACTGCACTGTCTTCCTAATTTGCTGAGAGTAGCAAACTTCTTTAAAAAACAGTAACTATGTGAGGTGATGGATGTGTTAACTTGATTGGGATGGTCATTTCACAATGTACACCTTAAAAATCACATTGCACAAGCTAAATATACACAATTTTTATTTGTCAATCGTGTCAATAAAGCTGAAAAAATAAAGTTTTGTTGTAGAATTAGAATATTAAACTGCTTTCTGAAAAAAAATAATTGCACTAATAATGCTGAGTCCATATGCTTGTTGGAAAAATGGGGGGAAAAGAACCTATTTCATACAGTTGTTTTGAAACCCCAATTTAAAATGAGAGGGGTTGAATTGATTTATTAAATTTAGTTCTGCGCAGTTTTACATAATTGATGGAAACACACTCAAATAATCAAAATTATTAGAAAAATTAGAACTGTATCAGAAGTAGAGGTACAACCTTTACCCAGATTTATTAACTTTCAAAATCAGCAGATGTCTAAAATATTTACGCAACATTTATTACATTTAATTGTGAAATCTGAGATCAAGCAAAAAGTCTACTGCTCTCCACTCTCCGCTCCCTGGTCCCTCAAGCCAGGGTTAGAACTTTCACTATATAATATTAAACAAAATGGGCACAAAACCATTGAAATATATACAACTTTCTATATCTTTCCAAAAAAGAACTTATTCTACGTGGTTAGATAAGAAACATTTATACTGAATACAAAGACAATTCCACACATAACCTATAAATTCACTTTGTAAAGGATAATGTAAAAACAAAATCATACTCCCCATAGAAGCAATATGAAACTAGGAATTATGTACCTGTCCAAGATAAGGAGATAAAAATATAGCTTTTTATTACAGGAATAGCTATAATATCACATAGCAGCACTTTCATATAAAACCTGGCCTAAAATAAGTTATAAAAACCATGAGTTATTTTATTCATATTTTTGTATCTAAATCTCATGTTTCTTAAAAATAATACTATTAAAAAAGCGAAGATTACAAAGCTTAACAACACCCAGGGTTTGAGACTGCGTTGAAAACATGTAACGCTGGCAGGGCTGAAAATTACAGAAAATACAAATTTTCTGTAAGGCAACTTAGAAATTGTCATATGAGCAAAGGAGGAAAACTTGAAATGCTCTTACCCTCTAAACCAGTAATTCTACTTTAAGAGGTTTTTCCTATAAGTACATATGCACGAGTTAATTAACTCTGCTTGCCACGTCATGCCGCATCTCCTCAGTGACGAGAAGGGAACTGTGCCCTGGGGGACGCTGTGCTGCTGTATGTTTAGGGTAGTGCCCTGGGGAGGTCCAGGGAGGCCAAGTGGAATGGAGGAAGAAGGTCCCTCAAGAGGAAGAAAGCACTGAGCGGCCAGGAGGACTAAGGGGTCATTTACATAAATAATGAAACCAGGAGAAAAGAGTTCCAGCTTTTCTTTGATCCGAGCTGATCAGGCTTTTAAAATTCACCATTCCTAAAAATATTGATGGTCAAGGTCACCAGTGACCACTAGCTCGCCAAATCCAGGGGTTAAGCCCGCAGTCTTATCACAGCCAAACAACGTTCAGCAGCAACCTGAACACGGCCCCAGGACCCCAGGCCCCAGGACCCCAGCTGTCCTCCGGCCTCCACACCCCCCCCTTTAGTCGTCCTCGCTGGGCCGCCCTCCTCTCCCTGACTGCCCACCCATGAGGCGGAGGACCCAGGGCGCAGCTCGGACCGGCCCTGTACCCCTCTCCAACTTCTAGGTGACAGCATCCAGCCCCAAGAGGGTGACAACTCCGAAACGGACGTCCGCTAGCCCCGTCTCAACGCTCCACTGTGCTATGACCAAATGACCATCCAACATTCGGTATCTCAATTTTTATACTTTCGAACATAATTCTTGACTTCCCTCCCAAACCTGCTCCCCCAAAAAGTGTAAAAAGAAGACAATCCCAATTCCTCAGGGTAAACGCCGTGGTCCTCACATACGCGACACCCAACCCACCCCAATTCCTGTCGGCTTTCCCGTCAAACGGACCCACAGTCCGACCCCTCGGCACCGGGAGCACCAGCCTGAGCCACTCCCGTCCCGCCTGGGCCACGGACACTTGCACACTAGCATCTCTGCTCTCACCAACACCCTCCAGATGGACTCTGCTCAGAAGGACCCTCTGAAATATGAACTAGACCATGTCATTCCTGTCCTCCAATTCCTCCAACACCTTCCATCTCAGACGAAGATCCAATATCCCAGCCACGGCCCACCGGCCTCTGCAAGCTGCTAACCCCCCTCAGCCACCCCGACGCCCCCTGCTCGCCAAGCGCCGCGCTGGACCACCCGGACGCCCAGGGCCGCCCCACGGCCGATGCACCTGCTCCCTGCCCTCTGCTCAGGGAGCTCCTCGGAGAGTCACATGACTGCAACGCATCTCAACGTTCCCTTCAAACGGTCCCTTCCCAGAGCGTTCGCCAGTCGTCCACGTAGGGCATTTCCCTCGTCCAGGGTCGATGCCCGACCCTGCTTTACTCTGCTTCGCATCACTTGATCACAACTGAACCCCGTCCACGCCTGTTTCTGCTCATCGTCCGTGGTCTAACCTCCGCCATCTAAGCAGAAGGTGAGCTCCGTCATGGCAGGCACTTGCTTGCTGAGCCCGATTTATTCTCTCTGTATCCTCAACGCCGGACACAGTGTAAGTAACAAACACTCGCTGAATGAACTGCAGAGGCTCAGGGGTGAGAAGGCTGAAGTGTCCAAAAATTCAAATAAATACAAAATGATTCAATCTGTGGGTCTATGGTGAGGAGTGTGTGTGTGCGCTTCAAGTATGAGAGAGAGAAAAAGGAAGCTTGAAAGGTAAGCTATGGCAGACTCCGGAGGGACCTGGATGGCCCCGTTAAGGAGTTCTAGATTCTTTTCTCAGGGTAAGAGGGAACCATTAAAAGATTTTTAAGTAGGAAGGCTATGACCAGACTGCAATGTAAAGATGGCTGTGAAGGGCCCAAGACAATGAGCAGGGACATTAGCTGTGGGTTCTGAGACAACTGGCTTCACTTTGGGTAAAGAAAACGCGCCTGAGAGAAAGTGAGGTAATTTGAGAGACGTAAAAAAATAAACTTGACTGAATCTGGACAGTGAGAACAGCTGTAAATGCCAAACCATGTAACAGAATATTGAAGAGACAGAGAAGGCAAAACTGAAAAATCCCAAATCTAAAAGGTCTATAAATTTCTCTTAACTGAATGGTTAAGTGATGGTCAGCAGAACAAAACTCTAAGCACCACCATTCTCAAGATAAATTTTGAGACATGACAACCACAGAAAAGTCTCAAAAAGTTTTCATAAAACACAAGAATCGAGAAGATCTACTGGAAGGGCAGTCTGAGGTTAGACAAGATGTGAACGCGGATGCCAATAAGGAACACGTTCTCTCTGCTACAGTGACCTTGACGCCCCCAGTCAACTCCCAGTGAGTTAGGGCAACAGTTCTTTTCTGTAATTCTCAACTCAATACAAGGGCATCTTACATAATACATTTCAAAATAATTGCTGGTCTCTACATCACTCCCACTACACCTTTTATACAAATAGCAAGAAAAACATCAGAATTAACCAAATTCATTTATGTGTCAATTATTTTTAAGATCAAGATTGGCCAACATTTTCAATCCAAAAATATGTTTTTGAAAACATTTAAGCAATGAAAAACTAATGAGCCTTATATTGGATTTTTTTTAAAGGGCCAAATCAATTTACTTAAGGTAACAATGAATTAAGAAGAAACTTATATTTTCTCTAATCTTGAATTAATGCATTCCTTTTATAATCAGCATTTGAAGGAATAACACATAAACCTATACAACTGTATAATAATGTTACTTACGCAATGACAAAAGCTGCAGCAAACTTTAATGGAACATTATGTACTAGGCATTATGCTGAGCATTTTCCATGTGTCATCTCGGTGAATTTCACAATAACTCTGTGAGAATTTAATCATGTCCCAATCTGACAGATTAGGAAGAACAGACTTGCTAAAAAGTCACAAAAACAGGATTCAAATTCATAAGCCAGCTCTCAAATACTATGTATTCTGTCTCTCAATAATCTAAGTAAAATCCAAAATTACTCGGGACCTCAGGATTGTAAAGCTTCTGTTTTGTTTAAACCTTGTTTAATATGGTATCATCATCAGAAATGTATAATAATGTTCAGTTTAATTAAAATAAATTCCTTAATAGAGCATCCATGTTACAATAAACATATATATATATATATATATACACACACATACATATATATATATATATAATGAAATGGATAGGAATAAGAAATTACAAGGTCAAATCACTTTATAGAAGCCATCCCTTAAAGTATTTGTATTCTACAATTTGTAATTCTAAGAAAGTTTCATTAATTCAGAGCTAGTAATTAATAACGATCCTAAAACGCTCCCATTGGAGATCGATTTATCATAAAAGTGCTATTTTCATTTAAAATATAAATTGTAAAAATTTTAAAAGCTTCTGTCATTTTTTTATCTTCTGCCACTTTTTAATACTCAAAGGTAAATAATTTTAAAGCCAAAATATCCTGAGAGGATATTTGCTCCAACTCTCATTCTGTGAGTGAGTAAACACAGAGAAGTTTACTGACTTTCTGAAAGACACATAGCTAGTTAGTAACACAGGACATTTCCAATTCAATGTTCTTTCACAGGTTAGTAATCTTTAGAACTAAAGTAGCTCAGAGAATGATTCAAAAAATGTTAAGTCAGTGAGAGTTTTTAATTATTAGACACTGGTCTACTTAATACATCAGGTGAGCTCATCTGTTTGATTATATTACATGAGCTATTTTCAGTTACACAGAGCAGTATGTCCTAATGCTAAGTAACTTTTTGTGATCACGAGACTAACAGCCCAGTATGCTTAGGAAAATGGAAACCCTTTTCTACACATCTTTTCAATGCTGCACACTTATCAAGAAAAAGGAGGAAGATTCTATGGCTTATTTAACAGCACACGGTTATACAGCTGCTTGCATTAGCCTGCTTGTTCGTGTTCCTCATGAGACACGGAACTCACATGAACTTCCTCATGACTGTCAAGTCGGCTCGCAGAACGGACGACCTGAGGCGTGAAGAGGCAGGGAGCAGGTGCTGTCCTCACCTACGCACAGGTCGATACGCTTCTGCTGGGCCGCACACCGACAGCATTCCTAGCTGTTTCGATAGCAAGTCGGCATCTACGTTTCCATAGATTTTACTAATGTAAAAATTTTTAATAACGTCTTGGAAATCTAATCATTTATTTGTATTTTCCACTGAAAAAGATAATATTCTGGTAGTAGTTCAATCATCACTTCTCAAGGGACAGGGAGTAGAACGGGGCAGACGGAGAACAAGAGAAGGGGGCAGGGAGGAGGATGACTCAAAGGTACCTGGCACATGAGTAAAAGGTGGCTCTTATTTTTCTGAAAGAAATTTTACCATCTTATTCCAGTAATTCCGCTGCGGGACCGTAACCGTTCCAGGAGAGATGGTGGCACGCCGAGAGAGTGCCAGAGCCCACAGGCAACGCAGCGCGCTCCCCCTGACGCAGCTGACCCAGCGGACGCGCGGGCCTCTCTGCTCACTCTCCCACCTGTCACAACGAAACCCTGTCCCACTGAAATTAGAAAGCTTTCAGCACCCTCCTTACGAGGTGCCCACATGCTCACCACATAACGGATGACGCAACGGTAACACTGCTTTTGAAGGCCACGAACTGAGTTTGCTCACAACACTTTCTTCACAAAAAATAAACAGGCTTTCCCACCTAAAAGCATGAGCGAGGTCTATGTCTATTATTAGAGCAAAAGAGTCATACATCATTTTTGTGTTTTGTATTTAAATGAAATTTCTCACGTGTGCTTTATTACAATAACCTTACAATATTTTTAAAATTAAACTTAAAAAGGAGTTGGAACCCAAATCCAATATTTGAAAATTCTCACTTACTGCAGGTACCAGTAGCTTCTTCACTTCCTCCACGGCTCTCTTCAGTTTGATCTCGGCTCTGTTCTGAGCGTCCTCCACAGTGATCAGTACGTGTAAATCTTCGTTGAGATGCTCCCAATTGGGCTTGCCTCTGTTTTGCTCCTCCTAAAAAATTTACAAAGTACACTATTACAAACTTCTTCTCAGAAAGACTCCATTTTTCATAATACTAACCTGTTGCCAATTATTTAAGCTATGTCTGCATTAATTTTCTATGATGATATTGCCAACATTTTGAATTATTTCTCTGGGAGAAACCCTGAGTGTAAGTCTGGTGGGTTGAATGATAAGTCAATTCAACAGATATTTGTTGAGCACATACTATATACCGAGTATGGAGCCAGACCCTAAGCATAAAATGAGCAAGGCAATAAGAAATTCATTTATGGTGTCATCCTTAGGCTATCGTGAAAAGCATGTTGGTATTTCTATATTTTACTTATGAATAAGTGGAAGGTCATCAGGGTTAATAAAAGTCACTTGTCAAGGTCACAGAGCTAATAATTTGCCAATTTAGGAATTGAATCAAAGCCTTCATTCTCAAATTCAGTGACTTTCCATTTCATTACGACTACTTACAGCAACTGGCAGAATTCAAGATCAGGAAAAGTATTCTGCAAGCAGACATCATTGAATAAGAGAAATGCCATTTGTTTTTAAGTACTCCAAGTGGTATTTATGAAAACATTTCATTATAATCACAATAATAAATGTAAGATTACTTTAAACTACGTTTCCATCATTAGCTTACTTTAAACAGTGAACTGTAAGGTCACTCTTTGATAATCTCAGCCCACAAGTGCCGGATTAATAGAGCGTATCTCCGTTTCACGTCCCTGATGAGGGACGGCCTCCAGGCTGGAGGGCATGTCCCGCTACAAAGCAGTCTAGCATTACAGGTGGCCACACGTCCCTTTCATCTAAGACAACGATTTCAGAACTGCCTCATTTTAAGTTTGGAGACAATATATAAACATATTTATAAATAACTTCTATCTTATAAATATAATTTTAAAAAATATTAAAATAAGAATTCAAACTTATAAAAGTGGTATACAGAAATACACTTGGTTTGGTGCAAAGTACCACAGATAAACAATAACACTTGTTGCTGCTGAACTTTCATCTTAGAGGTCACTATTTACTAAATTGTGAGATTATACTCAAAGAAAATAAAATGGGTATACGTTAATAAAAGATATAGTGAAACAGCTTTCTCCTATGGCTCACATTTGCAGAGCCCATGCCCGAAAAAAAGCGATGTAGCTTAGCCAATGAGAAGAGAAATAAGTTCCAACAGTCAAACAGATGCTTCTGCCTTTATTTCTTGTTCATATCATTATTATGAAAATGCATCTGAATGCTGTGAGGGGGAACGAGAAACCAGACAAAGCAGACCATCCTATGGCAGGCCAGCTATGCGTCCCTAGACAGAGAACTCGGAGTCAACATAGTGGGCTTGCAGGCGTACCACGGGGCACGTGAAATTTCAAGGGCAACAACAGTCAGTGTCTGCTGGACACCATGAAACTTCTAATTCCAAACATCTGACCTTTCCCACATTAAATCATGCTACATTCCTTCTGATGATGTCATATCTTTGCAGTGCTAGGTTTTCATCAGTTACTATAATACAAAGGAAGTTCATGCAAAAATCAGTTTGAAACAGGAAAAGGTGACAGTGTCCAATGTGAGAATCTGAACAGTGCCCAAGAGAAACACACAACTCATTAATAACTGAAGTGGTAATTTATATGAAAAGTTTTTAAAATTTCAATTTAAGTTGCTTTAATATAAATACTAAATAAATTATTTGGAAGTATTCTATAACTAAAAAATACGATTAAATATTTCTTTTCACCTAGAGATATCATAAGAAACTGAGAAACCAAGGAGCCAATAAATCTCCCCAAATTGGGAACCTTTAGGGTTATCTGTATGTCAAAGAACTGAAATTACGTAGACTGCGGGAAAAATATATTTTTGTAAATTTCAATTTTTTATTTTTATGTTAAAAAATATTGACAATATCTTCTCACCAAAATCTGTCTTTTTTTTTTTGTCACTTTTGGGGGGTATACACATCTAATGAAGTTACCTGTATTATTTGATGGAACTGGGTTTCTGGGGGCCCCCCACACTCGCCGAAGGCTGCGGTGCCCAGCCTTTTCCCCGACTCTACACCCAGAGTGAGCACTGTCAGCCCGCACTGGGGGCTGGTGACTGTAAGGCTGTTCCGTGGGGAGTCTAACCAGTCCCACTAACAGAAAACAACCCGAGAAAGCAACCACTGAGCAGAGAGAAGAAAAACTCCAAAATCCTCAGAGTTAACAGAAGATACTGCATCCTTAACACAAGTAAAAAACGCTATTAAAGAGTTCAAAACATAAGAAAAAAATATATATATAAAAACATAAAAGAGAATTAATTCATGACAGTAAAATCTGCTAACAGAAATGAAAAACTGGATGGGGGTTGGAGAATAAAAACTGAGGAATTCTCCTTCCAACTAGCAGCAAAGACAGAGATGGAAAATGGTAGAGAATAGTATCAAAATTAGAGGACTATTCCAAGAGGTTCAGAAACTGGATGACAGATGTCTCACCGAGAAAAAGAAAAAAGAGGCAGCAGAGAAGAGAAAGGAGGCAGTTTTCCTTTAAAAGAAAACAAAGACGAGACCTTCCCAGTGAAAGTGCCTGAGTTCTCACCACAATGAATGAAATGAAAACTAAAAAATAAATAAATACCTAAACCAACTAGTAGCAAGGTAAGCACAATACCAAAAGAATCTCTTAAAGAGTAGGGGGGCGGGGGGGGGGGTGGTCAGGCAGCAGGAGGGAGAGAGACCATGTTTTCCGTATCAGGCCTTACAGAATTAGATATTTTTAATCTATGAGCACATCAGCCTTTGTTTTAAAAAAAAAAGATTTTAAGATAATTTAATCCAACTGTAGTCCATTCTAACTCAGGAAGAGTTATAGTTAAGTAAATTCCTTCAACACTGAGTTTTGAGCCTAGTAATTATTCGACACAAATATAGTTTCTCCCAGTGTTCTCTTTGTTTCTTAGACAGATAATAAAAGAAATCTGGAATTGGCAAATACTACAGAGAATTCTATAAAACATAGCTGAAGGTTCTCTTTCAATCACAAGCAAACAAGCAACACAAGACTGTAGGGTGTCTAACTCTGTATTCCAAAATCTCAAGGTCAAGAATCCATTGCCCAAATTTCTCATTTCAAAAAATAATTTGAGACCAAAAATATTAAAGGTTGAAATGAAGCAAAAAGTAGAGATAAGGAAATTGATATACACAAAAAATTGCGTACCTCTTAGAAACTGTGGTCTATGAGGCATTAATTTCTTTTTAGTTATATATCAAATCATATTTGAGGAGTATATAACTGAGCTATTAATGTAAAAAAAGGGCTCATTATAATTATTGTAATGTTTGTTTTACTACAAATTAATATAATATCTGTTTTATGGTCACTCAAAGCAATGTCATTTCATATTGTGTGCCGCTAAATCTTCAGCAATACAGAACATCACATTTTTTGCGACATATTCCCAAATACACATTGTCAGCAGTCCTTCCCGCTGATTTCCAGGCCTCCAAATTCAACTGCCACCCAGACATGTGTATACATCTGTGTCTCTAAAGCACTCTCAACTCAGCGTGTTCCAACTGGAGCTCACTGTCTCCCTTCTCCAAACTTGCCCACAATTACGGCTCAGCTACTACTGATCTTGAATAAATTTTCTGCATAAATGCGATTTTTTAAAACTTGAGGACAAGAACCAATTGGTTTATTAGGAAAAAATCTTTGAAATGCAGTCATAAGCTTACTTGTGCCTGGACAGAGAGCTTGCTTACATTCACCCATTCATTTCAATTCATGCTCACTTCAAGTGTCATTTCTTGCTCATCATTCCACAATATGCTTACATTCACTCCATACTGTAAATAAGTTGGCATATTTCTAAAAATGGATTCTGGTATCCCTAACTTTATGCAAGTTATCACTGATGTCCAAAAAAGGCTCTTGGTTCCCTTCTTTAAAATTTATTTACCTTTTGCGGTAACTATCATATTCTAACTTCATGGTTATCTCTAATTGTCCTACTGTAGCTATTAGAAAGTTTGATCCCAGTGAAATACCAGAGCCATGACTCATCGATTTTTATACCCTTGGCAGTATGTATACAATGACTACACCTACCTGGCCTTAAACAAATATGTTCTGAATTCAACAACTGAGCTTTTACCATTGAAGAGCATCACTATAATCGAACACCAAACTGTGCATTAACGTGCGGCCGCTTTCCCCACAGCACTCTGTGTAGTCACCGCTACTGCGTCTGCGTCTGCAGAAGCCTCCACAGTCTTCCTTGATCATGCATCTTGGCTTCTGGCCTGCTTCTTTTAGACCTCTTATTCAAGCTGCCAGTTACGTGCGACAATCTTTGACCCTATGTTTTATCCTTATTTCTCTTCTAGTCAGCTCTCCCGGACTTTCCACAATCATGCGAAGCGGTCTGATTTTCACATTCCTCCGAAGATAGTGCTTTTCCTTTACTCTATCGCCTCAATACCACTTTGTTTGAATGTATCAGAAGAAGTCTTTTTTAAGGATCAAAATCTTTTCTTAAACTACAAGATTATAGTTACATCTCGATATATGAGCAAAGTGACAGTAAAAAGAAATATATACAATTACTATGTGTAAATATGTTCAAAGCACAAAACCGCTAACCTTTTAAGGGAGGCTGAAATGACAAGAGAGCATTTAGGAAATGAAGTAGAGCTTTATTTTATATAGTAAATTAAAGTTTAGTAGCATATAAAAAAAAACTTTATAATATCGTTCATACCTGACTGTGGGGCAGAGACATGATATTTTATTATATGGTCTACATTTTTGACAAATATACTCCAGAGAAATAACAAATTTGAAAGAACTCAGTCTTTCAGGTGATGCTAAAGAAACAAACTGAGAAATGAAAACGATGATGACAGCAACTAAACTTTTATTAAACAGGTATTGTCTGCTGAGTGCTGCACTAAGCAGTACACACGCATCGCCTGATCCAATCCTCCACACGTGAGTGCGGTGCCCATATTCAGACTGACAGGTTTCCGGGGAGGCTGTGGTGGACAGGGCTTGCCCGAGTCACACACTCTGTAAGTTTCTAAGGGCGGAACTTAACAACTAAATCCTAACACCAGACATCACCTACACGAGATCCCTGAAATCAATCAGATCACCCTCAAATGCCTCATATTAGTGAGTGAGCCAGAAATTTTTTTTTAAGTTTACTATTTACCATATACAGGCATGGAATTCTAAGCACATCCAGTCCTCAAACAATTTTAGATATTGTAGGGACTTTGGATGCAGACCAAAAAACAAACAATCATTAACAGACATTACTTGGTAATTTTTTTTCCTATCAATCCTATCTTCTAATTTCAAGTCAAGTATTCTTTCTACATGTTGTTTCTTCACAAGAAACAACATCAAGAAACATCAAAAACTGGCAGAGAAGCACCAGGTTAATTAGATTTCCTATACCTACAAAAATGCTTTTTTTCCCTAGGTAAAAGAACTGTCCATCAAATATCAGTGGCACAAATATACAAAAATGATAAACCTGTGGTCACTTACACAGAATTCCTCCCATGAAAGTTTTCAGTAGGTGAGGTTCCTCAAACTAAATATCGGTCTTAATATACAATATAAATATATAAATGTACTTCCAACTTTAATACTAAGGTAGGGCTAATTAAAACCACTATCCTGAAACAAGTTCGAACCGTTACTTTTCAATGAAACATCATCCATTTCACCTTTGAAGCTCCTGTTTACAGTGATGTGAAAATGTTTTTAAAAACACTCTTAATATTTGAGAAACTACTTTGGTTTTTAACTGATTTTTGATGAGAAACAAAAAATACCTGATGAGTCACTGCCCTATGAAGTTTAAAATCGTGCTCTAATTACAGTATCTGTTTGAACAACAGAGCAGTTCTATAACAAGCATCAGAACACCCTGGTTGTCCCAACTCCTGCTGAGACTCTTTTAATTATAGATTTGTAGGCAAGCAAATGAGCCCAAGACTTCTCCCCCACTGTGCTCTTAATGTGAAGGTTCACACGCCAAAACCCCCTACGCGAGAATGCAGAAGTGCTGTATGTTTAAGGAAGCCAACGTTCCAATAACACACTATACATACCTTAAGTCAAGTGATAAAGCTCAGACACATGACCATCACCAGTTATACATACAATCAAACTAGTTTAGGAAATATTCACTGAGAAACTGGTCATAAAGTAGATTTCATGTAACTGTTGACTCTAGATATAAAGCTGACCTAAAAAAAAATGTCTAACTTGAACTTCGGTCCAACCACAATCATGTTTTCAAAGCAAATTATTTTCTAATACTATAGGAAGATTGGAATAATTTTATACTTGGGTTGGTGAAATCATCAGCTAGGAAAGTCATTACAGGAAGCAGGCATTCAGTAAATGATTTTTAAATTAGGCACAATGAAACAATTTGCTAAATTCGAAGAATTCTTATTGTTTTATGTCAAAGATTTTCCAAGTTAAAAACAAAAGGACTATTCTGAATACTCTACCTTCACAAAAAACATCTGTCTCCTACAAGAACATTATTAAACGACTGCCAAGTAATGTCATCCTTGCAATTTCCATACATTAATTCCACTAATTTAATTATAATTAATGCGCGTCCAAACTAATCGTATATAGCCTGCGTTCTGGACAAATAACATTGGTCTGTCCCAATGACAGCCAAAATTATTAAGACCTCTTGTGATCAGAGCTGCTTGTAGGATGCAAAAGTAATTTAGAGGCGGCCATTTAAAAATGGAGAGAGTGAGAACAAAAATAAAGATCTGGCAGAAAGTCCTTATGGAAACTCTGGGCTGAGTTACTATTGCAAAATATCTGAATCTCAGTTTACTCGTCTGTAAAGCATAGTGTTTATGTCGCGGAACTGTGGTGAGCTCTGTGTTACGCCGGAGCCGTGTAAGAGCTGCAAAGCTGATGTGACCGTGGTCTGAACAAGCTGCTCTCTAAAAGCAGAGAGAGATAAACGGCTATGGGAAATGACATAAGCAGGAACATACAGAAGGGACAACTAAGGAAACTCACCTGACATGCCTAGAGGTTCTCACGTACAAAAGCAGAAGTACTGTAGGGACAGAGCACTAGCTCAAGACCACCTATTTTTAATGAACTGAGTCAATAAAAACATATTAAACTTAATAAATAAAAACACAAATAGTTTTGAATTATAACTTTTAGGAGAAAGAAGCTTAATAAAGTCTCCATGTGACCTCAGGG
>CM053502.1:171090451-171192255 GCA_028627145.1 Eidolon dupreanum | reverse complement strand
GTTCTAAGGTTTAAGAGAATATATTTGTTTTGAATTCAAAGCAGAATTAAGATCAAAGGATTTAAGTTTCAAAGACACAGATTTTATCTCGCCACGGGAAGAACTCTCTAAGCAAAGCTAAGACTTGGTCATTTGTGGCCTCTGGTCTCTCCCCCTTCTGCCCATTCCTTCTTACTACTGCCAAGCTATCTTTTTAAAACAATTAATATATAATTTCTTATCTTAAAAACATAAAAGTGCCAAAGTGCTGCTTTCCAAAAAAAAATTTTTAACAGAGTATTCAAAGCCCTGTATCCTCAGACCCAGCCTTGTCTCTACATACCTACAGCTCTTCCCCAGCATACCCCGTAACTGCCACTGCAGCCCGCTGAGCATCAGCACGAAGGCATACCCTGGCTGATCCTGTTTCTAATGTCCCTTCATCTGTCTTGTAAATTTCTACTCCAGGCCAATCCTCTCTAGCCCTCCTGAAAATCCCCAACATTCAAAAGAACTCATCCCTTCCTGGACTGTCCACAGCACAATGTATAACATCTGCAGCAGCATTCACCGCACTGTGTGTTAATTCACTGTCCATGGATCAATCTCCCGGGGTGAAGGCTCCTTGAGGGCAAGAAGATCACAGGATATGTGATTCAGAGCAACGTCTGCTGCCTGAGGAGGTGCTGAACTAACTATGGCAGGAGGTGATGAAAACCGAGCAGCAACGATTCGCAGCATAGGAACTAAAATACCACACAACTAAATATCGCGAGGATGGATAACAAGGTTCCTCCCAAACCAGATTATATACTACTATAATTTTCATAATTACTCTCTGAAAGAGCAACTGATCTGTTTTCATGAATAATACTATTCAATCAGATTCATGGAACTATGTCAGTTATACAATTAACGCTTTAAGAGAATCTGTAAAAGTGCCCACTCTTCAATGCACTGAGTCGCAGGTACCAATGGCGGAGAAGGGGGCTAAGGAGGGTAAGACTAGGGTACAGAGAGGAAAAAATATTCCCACAGGGCACAGCCTTTCTCAGCTAGGGATTCCACAAGAGAATCAAGCCTGAATGCCCAGCTCGAGGCACAGATTATATATAATGAAGTCCTCTCCTACACATTCTTAACGTAATAACTCATCATGAACCATTCACTCTCAGTAACACTGAAAAAGCGGTTCATGTGAGGAACCTTCGCTGAAACAAAGCTGTGTGAACTAACAGAAAATCACAGTACTTCTCTCGAAAATATTTTAAATAGTAATTAGTTTCCTAGGCCCAACCAGAAATTTATTACAATTGTGTACCTTAAGCTCAGTTATAATAATGCCATTTCAACCATGTCTAACTATTATTTATAAAAGGGCTTGACAGGAAAATAAGAAATATATGGGAAACAAATGACTAACTGGGAAACCAGAGATGTTTATATTCTTCACAAGAGCAATGACCTTTCAAAACACACGCACACACCACAAATATATACTTACGGAATACCTTCTTTATTTATTTTTACGTCTACAGCACCTGGTCTTCCTAGGTGGTCTCCCATCCAAGCACTAACCAGGCCCAACCCTGCTTAGTTTCCGAGATCAGACGGGATAGGGCACGTTCAGGGTGGGACGGCCACAGACTGGAATACCTTCTTTAAAAATGCCTTCATAAAGGAAAAGTTCAAATATGTTGGTGAATCTGTTGAGAAACTGGTGCCCTCACACATTACTCATGGTAATACACAGTTAAGAATCCCTAGAAAGAGGAATTTAGCACCAGCTAGCAAGAGTACATTGCAATACCAGTTCCAGAACTCTAACCGAAAGGTAAACTAGCAAGTACACGTGAAAATGTAAAGTCCTCCCACGCAGCGCTCCACATTTAACGGCAGAAGCCTGGGATCGAGACACATGGCCATGGTGTAAGGGAAGTGTGGGGGCCGTTTATGTCATACCCACACAGCGAATGTGGCAGAGCCAGTAACAGGGATGGAGACTGTGTCTACTCCCATGAAGTGATCTCAACGGTGTACCGTTAAGTAGAAAAAATATATGTGTGTGTATGTGTATATAAATAAAACAAGGTGGAGAAAAATGTAAATTATGTAATGATCTACAAAAGGAGTGAGAAATTACACACATACACAACACATAATTGTCATACGTATGCAACTTTTTATGTCAAAAAAAAAAAAAGATAAACCAAAAACTAAATAAAAAAACTTAAATGGCAAGGGGGAAAACGGACAAAGGAACTAGGGATAAAAGTCAGATTTCTCTGAAAATTTCCTACTTTGTACATTTGACTTTGGATCCATGTGAAGATTCTACAAGTAACAGGAAGTAAATTAAGCAATTCTTAAAACTAAAAAACCAAGTGCAACAAATGAGCTTGAATGTAGATCCATATGAAGACATAACTGGTATATACTATAAAACTATTGTTTTAAAAGATAATTTGTATCTCAAGTGAAATATATTCTAAAAACAAAATTGAACAAAGATTGTTTTCACTGACAGTACTGTCGGCTGTAGTGTTTGTATTGTTATCCTGCCACGTTCTGTATATCTCGGAGCAGAGGTCCCCAGCCCTGGGCTGCGGACCGGTACCAGTCTGTGGCCTGTGAGGAACCAGGCCGCACAGCAGGAGGTGAGCCTACGGCTAGTGAGTGAAGTGTCATCTGTGTGTGCAGTCGCTCCCAGCGCCAGCATCACCTCCTCAGCTCTGCCTGAGACCACCAGGCATCCGCTTCTTAGAGGATTTACCTAAGAGGCACTTGCCAAAAAGGTTGGGGGCTATTTTAGAATAAAGTAAATGAATCATTATTTTTATGTCCTTAGGAACCAGAATTTTCAATGGGAAAGAAAGAAAATACAAATACAAGATCAATTTAAATGAAACACTAGTTTTGATTTTGAATAAGAATGAACTTGTAAAAATATGTCTATATGCCTGGGCGTGCACGCGCATGTGTGTGTGTGTGTGTGTGTGTGTGTGTGTGTGTTTGTGTGTGTGTGTGTATGTATCTCCTAGCTCTGTGTTGATAAAGTCTACAAATAATGAGCATCTCTGGAGGATAGAAAGCAGCCTCTAAATACTATTTTTCACTAACAGTAACCAGGGTCTCTTAAGGAAATGGCTGATTCCAAGTCTGGGGAAGAAATTTTACAAGATGAGCCTTGACTATCATATCACACCAGAAAGCAAAGCTTCTGGGCCCAACTACTGGGATTATGTCAAAAGGATTTAGAGGTGAACTTGAAGAGACTCCCACAGGCCAAACAACACAATCATTAGTTAAAAACACTAACTGCAAAGAACTGAAACACATCAAAACTGTTTAAATGCACTCATGATGATACTCAAAAGAAAACGAAACACTCTTTCTTCTCCTTTGGAAGAATCCTGAGAACCAACTCACTATTTTAAAACTAATGAATAAAAAATTGAACATTTATTCAGTCTTTCCTATAAAAGTAAATCTAGCTAATACTAATGGAAAAAAAAAAAACCAGAATATAGCTATTTCACAACTCCTACTGAAATAAAGAGCCTAAAAAACAATCAACAATGATTGCTGAAATCACAGAGAAGAGAGGAAGCTCCATACCATATATCACCACAACACTACTGTGAAAAAGTCTTTCAAAAGGAAGAAAGAAAAAAAAGGAGGGCAGGAGGTCTGAATGTGATTAAACCTTTCTTGCTACCAATTTACAAGAAATACAGGGAACAGTGTTAAACACCACCATGAAAATGCAATCAGCAAAATCCATGGGAATTCTTCAGGATAGATAGTTCAGTTCCTTTCTAAATAAACTGCAAGGAGAAACCGGGTCGATTGGGAGAATGACGTAAGAGCTGTCAGCTGCAAGGTATGTGGCCCTCATCTGTATGCCATTCAAACTTTTTTAAGAGCACAAATATGAGACAAGAGGGAAATCACCTGACGGGCAGAAGCGAGGGCGCACGTGGAAGGGGCCAGGCAATGCTGACACTGGGTGGTAACAAGTATCTAAAATTTACCAAGATGAAAGTTAAAAAAAAAGCTATACCTATGCTAAAGGTTGTCAGAAAGCTAAATATTCAACGAGATCAATAAGACAGGCCATCTGGAACCACGCTTGTCCTTGATGTTGTCACCAGTCATCACAGCCACTTTAGTATGTCCACCAAAAACCTGTACTAATCAGATCTCTTTCAAAGTGTTGAGACAACAGTAACATCGTTCCTTAAAATAAAAGCCTAAGCCACTGCCAAACAAATTTATTTTTGCATACTGCTATCTATATCGCCTTGAAAAACCCTTCCAGTGTGCTTTCCTACAGTCCAACACAAAGTCTTACACATTATAAAGGTCAATTTTTGGTGACATGACACAAGACAGGCTATAGGGCTGTAGGAGAAAATGCTAATTATAAAGCATCATGTATAATATGATCCACTTTCTATAACACACGTGAATATGCCTAGCTGCATGAAGAACGATCTACAAGACATACCAAAACTGTCAACGAGAAAAGCAGAGTGCTAGAATCAGGTACCTTTAATATTTCTTCAGACCATCCATACTTTAAACTTTTTAAAAAATATCCCATATTAACTAATTAAAATTTATATTAACATAAGAAATGAGGCTAAAAGAGATGACAAAAAATGTATAATGTATATAAAAAGTAGTATGTAAAAAATGTTATAAAATTCTACCTATGTTTACAATTACACAATATGCCTCTCTAAGAACATTGCAAAAGTCATACTCCACAAAACGCTGTAGTTTCTCAAGAAATTACAGAGACAGCTCTTATAAAAAGAGAGGCTATGGTCAAATGTATTTGGGAAACGTGGAAAGTCAAAAACTGAATTAAAACTTTATTTCAGATGCATGTGATTCTAAAGTCACAGCACATGTTTTGCTGAGAATATTCTATACAGCTGAATCTGAATGTCCGGTGAGATCCCGTGTCTACATCTAGTGCAGTGCCCCCCCCATCAGAAGAGAGGAACTAGCTTCTGAGGCTGCCGCCCGGTCTGTGTAAGCAGGTGACAGCAGCTGGCACTGTTCTTAGCGGCCCCAGAGTGGCCACGGGACCCCTTGAGTGTGCGTACGTCCCTGCATTCCGAGCAAAGAGCTTTGATGAGAATCGCTGAGTCTCACTGGAAATTTCCAGAAGACACGTCATTTGACTGCCCTGGCTTCAATCAACTGTACGCATTTCACCCATCAACATTTTTGGCCAGGGGGTTGGGATGGGGACAGAAACACAAGCATGGCGACTTAGTCCCCACCTGCTATGACCGAGGCGGTCTCAGAGGAGAGTTCACGGATGTGCATGAGACAAATCTCCAGAGTGTCGCTTTCCTAAAACCTGTCACTCCACAGTAATTTATCGAGTACCTGATTATGGACAGAGCACTATTCTGTTGCGATGACTTAACCCTGGAGACGGGCTGCCTGCCGCTCCGCGCTTTGAAGGCGAGCCGCGCCCTCTGCCATGCGACATCGTCCCCTCAGCCTGTCACGCGGCCCCCTGCAGTCTCCTGCTACCTCTCCCGAGAAACTGCAACCAACCAATCACTTTCTGTTTGCAAAATTACTTCTCTAGCATCTCTAATCTGCTCGGGCACATAGTGTTCTGTCAAAAGACTAATACACAGAAGAATTTCGAAATATGTTTTCACTGAGAAAAAAAAAGCTTAGAGAAATTTTACAATATATACTCACATTGCCTTGATAAAGTTTAGAGTACTCAATATTCAAGTTCTAATATTTCTGAGGTTGATATTGCTCTTAGAAATGGTTTATAATTAGAAAATATTCCACCATAGAATAAAATACAGGCTTTAGTTTCAAATTTTGACTGCTACTCTTTGGCATTTGACCTTAGGCAAGTTACTCAACCTCCCTGAGCCTTAGTTTCCTCATCTACAAAATGGGACTAAAACTCATTAAATGTATGTAAAGTACTTAGAATAATGCATGATTCAAAGTACACCATACAAATCAGAACAACTATCCGTCAAAACTGGGCTGCCCTTGCGGACGCCCAGGTACCACACACGCGGTATCAGAGAGCGGGTGCGGCCGGCCCACGGAAGGCCAGCGCGGCCACACGCTGGGGACGGACCAGCTTTCCAAGCTGCGACCACGTCTCTCACCAGGCCTGACGGCAGCTCCTGCTCTGGGTGCCCGGAGGTTACCCAGCACTATTCCCCTGGGTATTTCTGTTCAACAATCAATGCTGTCGTGCCCATTAATAGCTAATGCTGAAGTAGTCTCAATCCAAGAGAATAAAAATCAAAGTGGCGTATTCACTCCCTTGCTTCAAACCAGCAGCTTAGAATAACAAAGTACTTACTGCCTATCCTCCCAAAAGAATTAAAAACACATAATAAGGTTTATTTTCTCTATTTACAAATCTTTTATGGGAGGGGGAGTCAGAGCGGGAGAGGCGTCGATGCCTTTCATCTACTACTTAAACGGAGCATTTATTCCTTTCTCAGATATTTTCTACCACGTCCTACTCTGTGCCAGGTCCTCATTAAACACCAGGGAAATATTCATAAAATAGACATGCTTTACCTGAGTTTATCAGTCTAGTGAAGAATACAGATCAGCAAACAGCATTCCCATCATAATATTTAGGGCAATCAGTAAATTAAGATTTATTTTCTAGCTTTCTCTGCATTTACATAAATTGCAAATTTCAGAAAAGCTGAAAGACAAATGGCTTTTCCTTTGAAACACCTGAAATGCACCTCAATCAGCCTTATTACTCATATCAGTACTTCTTTTTGTCTCCATTTGCTTGTCATGGCCTTTCTCAAAGTAACAGCCAACCAACAAGTGATAGTATTTTCCATTTTTGACTTTACTTTTATTAACATTTTTAAGAGCTGAATGAATAAACTACAGCATAAACCAAGGTGATTTGGTTTATTTATTATGTGCAATAGATATAAATTAAGATTACAGAAAACAATCTATTGGTATTATAAATCTATAAATTCTTCACAGAATCCACATACCATAATATCAAACATATGGTAGCCATTCAAACTAACCTGAAATGTCCTAAGTATGTTCATCTGTAGCTTTTAATAAAACTAAAAATGTAATCTGTGGCCAAATTTTAGTGTCTTATTTTAATATAGTTTTCTTGCATGTGTATGTATAATCTGTAAGCTTTTCTTAAAATTTCAGTAGGCAGCAGTACAAACTAATAAATAAATGAAATGTACGAAGCACTTTTGCCTGTGCTTAAGAACACAGACAAGACAAGAATATGGACACATGGACCACCACAGAAACAAAACAGAAAAGTCAGGAGAATATGGGATATTCGAAGGTCAGAAAATGAGGAAGTACTGTCATTTCCAAAGCCTGAAAGCCTGTAGTAATCTCATCATACACCTGAGTTTAAACCTAAAATGTACCTACCACCTAATACTGTTAAGGTAAACTTATTAAGAACCATTAACATTATTAACTGGTCACTTACTATGCTGTCAAAACACGGTTCGAAGTGCTTTACGACTAATTTAACCCTTACAAATACCACTTACGAGGTAAGTGACATTACTAGTCCCATTTTATATACCACAGAGATTAATTTGTCCAAAGTCACAATGCTGCTAAGTGACAGAAGCGAGATTCGAGCCTTAGCAATCCGTCACAGAGCTCACTCCCCTAACCACTCCACTCTCCGGCCAAAGACAGCAGGACGCGTCCTTCAGGCCGCAAGTCCAAGCCCCAGCGGAGACGGCCCCTGTGGGGTCTGCATGCTCCTAGGCTCTCCCCACAGCGCCTGTGGGTGCGAGGGGGAAGGGAGGGCCTCCCACCACAGAATGCCACAGAATCCCCAGAAGACAAGCAGAGGGAAAGACTTGCTTTGTTAACTGATAACTTCTTTCATGGGCGGCTGCTAATCTTTTGGTGAAGATTCATTTGTCCTTCAGTTGTGGAGACTTATCTCATTGCCCCCAGGCTATGAAATGAGCACTACGTGGTGTGGATGGAACCGTAAGTGCCAACATGGGGATCCAAACTGCACGACAACACGAGACTGCCACTCAGCTGATTCAGAGTCTAGAATCTCAATGTTTAAGATACCAAGAAAATGTTTGAAACACAACACCAAAATACACCCAAGGGGAACTCACATGCTTACTTCAAAGTATCTTTAAATCCAGAAGACAAGAAGAACAAGTTACAGTAAGATTAAAAGATAACCAATACAAGGAGGACCTTTTACCCCAACTTCTTAGCTGCTAAGTCATTATCCGTCTGTCGGGAGAGACAATGATTGCGATCCAGGTAGCTTCTGGAAGGGCTTACATGAATACGGTGGGAAGCTCAGAAAAGCATAAGAGAATGAAGTCAGAATACCTTTTAGAACTGGTGTTCATTCCACGATCTCCACAAAGCGATTCGATGCTCATGCTCCAACATAAACTGACCCAGGTCTATCATTTGATAGCCCTTTCAAGGCAACATATTAAACAAACAAGCAAACAAATACCTTCCTTACAATGAGCTAAATAAATCTTTGGCAATAAAAATCTAGTTTATAAAAAAGAAATCAAACATTTTTTACAGAAATAGAAATTCCAAAGTATTCTGCCTCACAGAATCGCTGGATTAAAAAAAAAAAAAAAAAAAAGCCTAGGCAAATAAAACTTTCTGAAAACAATATTTAAACTAGTTAGATTTTTATTAAACTAGCAAAACAAGAACTGGTAATAGAAAAACAAAACAGAAACAATACAGTTTAAAGTAAAATATCTAGAAAATTTATGATCAACACAAAATGTTGGTGAAATAAAAAATGAGTCTCCTATGGCTAGTGTTAAGCCTTCTTTTTTCTGCTTACTAACTCTAAATGATGTGACATAAATCCAAAGTTACTCATTAGACTGTTCTCATTCAAATCTTATCAAAAGAAACATTTTAGATTTTTCATATTTTAGTTACATAGTTTTATATATACAACATTAGAGTCTAACTCCCAAACGGGCAGCTTCTCACGTGTAAATACCAAAGTTAGGTAACATGATAGACTGAGTGATACTTTAGTTGGCTAAATTAAAAACAATGATAATAATTAACAAGTTAAATCATGACAATACCTTTAAGATGTTCAAAAGTTTCTACCATGAAATAACGCACACTGCTCTATAAACGAGAGATCTGGATATTTTATTAAAATGCAAAAGTTTTAAAAATTTTGGAAAAAAGAAAAAGAATGTAGAAGTTTAAGTAAATTACTGCCCCCATTTTTAAGGACTTACCTTCTTTTTATCCCTCATTGAGCCTTTCCCTCGGACCATGATTTTACATCCTGTTTCTGCTTCAAGCTGTTTAGCTGTAAGTCCTCTAGGTCCAAGGATTCTCCCAACAAAATTAAACTGGAAAAAAAAAAAAAGTCAGGATATGTTATCCACTTGCTTGAATTTATAGGTCTTAAAATTATTTTAAAATATGTTTACTCTCTCAAATTAAATATTTTTCTAGTATACTGAAATAAAATCAAGAGTCCTTATGAATTTCTTGCCAAGTTTGGGGGTACAACAGCTCATTGTTTAGCATGAAATTTTCATATGTATAAATACAAATTATGAATTAGAAACAATACAATCTACCTAACACATGTACTATACTGAATCATCCATCAACATGTAATGTAAACCAGAGCATATTAAAGAGCGTGACAGAATCCCAAGAACACAAATCTTTTCTATGAAACTTTTTGTAATGACAATGTTGAGGGAACTGTTCATTATATTAAATTGTGATCACTTATTTTAACTAAAATCCTTGGTGAAAATTCCTGTTACTTATCTAACAAGTTAAACTTTCTCCAAAGCAATTTTTCACAGAGATTGTATTTTGTGTTGGTGGTCAGAATCCCGATGGCCAAATGTAGATTCCACCCTATATTAAATGTTTAAGTCTTGAAAGTATGTGTTTTTTCATCATATTCTTTGCAAACTTTTGTTTGTATCTTTATTTTCATTTTATTTTTCCATTTCTACCTTTAGCTTATATTACTATTTTTGCAAGGAGGCACAATTCTTTTCATGAATAGGACAATGATAAAAATAATCATACAAATGATTATCCTTCCACAAAAACTTCTAGTACTCATACACAGAAGTTTATGTTTTAGAGAATAAAAAAGGTCAATGTGAAGAACAGATTAACTGAATATTGGAAATTAAATTTTCCTCATTCACATATCATCTGCATAAAAGACAAAACTGAGTTTACCATCACTTATGCGAAAACCCACAAGTAGTTTATTTATTTAATCCAATAGGTGATGGTTTTTATGCTTACAGCTTCCTATTTTTTTCTGGTATTTGATCCGTTGTTATCACGTCATTACATAAAAGTAACATGCTAGCATTCACTGCTGTCAGGGTTTGAGAGGCTCTGGCACATCTTCGATCTTCTGTACTTCAATGGTGTTTTTGTTTGTTTGTTTTTTATGGTGACACTGGTTAACGAAACCCCATGTTTTGGTTGTACATTTTAACAGCAAGGCACATGTATACAGTTACATTGCGTGTTCACCTCCCATAGCTAACGTGCCTCATTAAGCTGCTCACCAGGCCTGTCACAGCATACAACGGTGATCCGCAAAGTCCTCTTCCCTCAGGAGATTTTGATACAACTTTTTCTGTCCCAAGTTGAGACTCACCAACTTTAACCCTGTAAGCACGTGACCTAGCTCTACAAGATACCAAATCCTGAAATTTGCCTGTACCATCTCTTTGTATTCAAATAAAGCCCTGGCCCTTGCCCAGTTCCTCAGCACAGAGCACCCCACGTCTCTACCCACCCTAAACCCCCACTGTCATCCACGTCAGCAACACACTGGCTTCCGATCTAGCACCCCTTCCTCCACCGCCAATCTGAACAAACTATGTTTAAGTGTTGAAACTCTGGAAGCGCACAGATCCCAACTGCTCCCCAAGCTCCAACACTGAATAATACTCCGGGATTTGAAAGTGACATCGAGGTCACACTGACAACCTGGGAGGCTCAGCACAGCGTACGTGAAAGGCCAACACGAGGCCTGGCACGCGGTGGACGGGAGAGCTCACCAAGGCCACTAAAAACCCTCTTCCCGGAACCTCGGGCCCTCCAGCAACAATCCGCCTTAGATTGTCTGTGGAAGGGGATCTGAAAAATGCGTATGTGCCCGAGTACTTCAGGGAGACCTGACACTCAGACACTGAGTTCTGCAGAAAGCTGGAAAGAAAAGGTGGAGGTGATATACGGCGCAGGCGACCATCCCTGCCGAAGAACACCAACAGCCGGACGTCGGACTTGCAGCCAATGGGCTTGACCTTTTGTCTCCAGAAAAAAATGAAATGTCCCAGAGAAAACACTTTCATGTTCCAGCATCCAGTTCCTTGTCAAAGGCTGAGGCTTCAGGTGGTCACTTCACACTGAAGCTTGCAGTGGGCAAGCGCCGTCTGTGAACTTAAGTTTTTAATTCAAATTTTCAATGTTTCATACTTAAGTATGAATGGACAAAGAAGATTCCCCGAAGACTTGGGGAAGGCTCCGACAGGAAAGAGATAATACAAAACAAAGGAAAAGGACACATGACTGCTCCTTTGAAGGAAAAGACTGCTGATAAAGAAAATCCAAAAATAACTCCCTGAGTAAATAGTGCTAAATTATTTTCTAAAATGATTGTATACTTCTATTCCCAAGAGAAGAGAATTTTTTCTGATCCACTTCCTCTCCAACACCACTCATTGCCAATTTTTTTTTTTTTTTTTTTTTAGCCATTCTGGTACATTTGCTAAATATGTGAATTAGCATTCTACTCATAGCTAAAAAAAGTTGATCATTTTTTCATGTTTACTAGACATTGAGATATACTTGTTTTGAAGCACATTAGAAGTTTCCTATTTTCCTACTGCACTGTTTACCTTTTTTCTTAATAATTTCCACTTTGTGGCTACGTGTGTGGCAAATGCCTTTCACCATCCTCTGGCTTGCCTTCTGGCTCTTTAATGGTGTGTCATATGACGACGGAATTTAATTCGATGGAATTAAATTACATTTAATTTTCATGTAACAAAAATTATCAGTCCTCCTTCACAGTTAGTGTCTGGTGTCCTGTTTTAAAACGGTCTTTGCCTACCCCAAGACCATAAAGATATCCTTCTGTACCGACCTCTAGAAGTTTCACCGCTGTGCCTTTCCCATTAATGTCTACAGGGGACCAGGAACGGATGTCTGTGGAGACCTTTTTTCTCACATGGATTTCCACTTGCCCTGAAGGGACTATTCCTTTCTGAGTGCCCTACAGTGCCAACACTGTCAAAAATGACATCTACATATACCTGGGTCTACTTCTGGGCTCTTTATTAATCTATTTGCTTATCTTTGCTTTACTATCACTATTATTTATTACAACTTTATAATAAACCTTGACATGCAGTAAGCAAGTTATTCCACCTTGCTCTTATTCTATTCTCTCAGCTGTTCATGGTTCTGCGTGTTCCCATACAGATTTTAGAAATAGCTGGTCAATTTCTAAAAATAATACTTGCAATAATTTTAATTAGGATATTCCTATAGTCTTCAAAACGAAGATTTCGCAAGAATATAAAGCTTTTTTTTTTTATTGTGTCTTTATTTATTTTGGTTAGATTTATTCCTAGACATTCTGGGGCTTATTTTTGCTGTTGTGTATCATATTTTGATTTCGTTTTCATTTCTTGTATACAAACACATAATTTTATGTCAAATCTTATACCCAGCAACCTTGCTTCTTCATCATAAATTCTCATAATTCTTCAATAGCTTCTACTGGATTCTTTAGGTAAACTATCACATCACTTGCAACTCAGAACTGTTATATATTTTTTTTTCCTTTCCAACCATATTTTTTCTTTTTCTTGCCAACTTTACAGCACTGGCCAGCACACCCTGAGTTCAAAGTCAAATAAAAGCGTGTCATCCTTGACTTGCTCCAGATTTCGAGAATAAAGTTTTCAACAGTTCACCATAAATTTGAAGTAATCTGTAGACTTTTTGTAGAGAAACTTTACCAGATTAAAAACATTTCCTCTATTCTCTAGTTTGTTAAGACTTTTTTTAAAATCACAAGTGGATGTTTAAATTTATCACATTTCTCCATCTACTGAGATAACTGTAATCATTCTCCTTTTATTCTGTTAATGCAGTGGATCACAATTAGTTATCAAATGATAAACCAACCTTATATTCCTAAACTCAACTTGATCATGATGCATATTGTCCTCTTCATAAATTGCTAGATCCAGTCTATTAGCATAACGATGTTTTTAATTTACATTTACACATGGAATTGGCCTGGAATTTTCCTTTCTCATAACGTGCCTCAGGTTCTGGCATCCAGGTCATTCTGGCTTCAAACCATGCTGGGATGTACTTCCTCTTTTTCTACTCTCTGAATGGGCTTGTCGAACACTGGTGTTATTTCTTCCTTAAATACTGAATGGAAATCAGTAGTGAAGACAACTGGGTCTAGAGTTTTCCTTCTGTAAAAGGTTTTTAATTATATATTCAGGTCTTAAATTCAAATGTTCTATCCCTCAATATGTCAATTTTGGTAACCTATGTTTACCTAGAAACATGTCTATACTGTTTAAATTTTCAAATTTGTTCATATGAAGTATATGTACAATTTTCTTTTTAATACCTATATAGGGTCTGTAACAACATCCCCTCTTTCACTTCTGATTGGTTACCTATGTCTTCCTCTTTTCCTGATCAGTCTTACAATCTTTGCAAAGAACTCACTTTTGCTTTCGTTGACTAGCGTATACTGCTTTCAAAAATGGTCACAATTACTCATTCACCCCTAAAGGTACCCATTCCACCTGCAGTGTAAATTTGCAGTTCCTCTCACCCCTTAAACCTGAGCCAGCAATGACTCGATGTAGTGGAAAGAAGGATGTGTGCAGTAAAAGCCTTTCTCGGACTTAAGAGCATTACTCTCTCAGAGCCCTATTACTCCCACGTAAACAAGCTCAGACTAATCTACTGGAGAATGAAAGACAAGTGACCCAGTCACCATCAGTGCCTCAACCCACAGCCAGGCAACCAATAAAAGCAGAGCTGCCTCGCTGACCTACAGCTGACCGCAGATGCAAACCAGCACTGCTTTGTTGAACACAGCCTACATGACCAGCCTGCAGAAGGGAAGAATGAACTAAATAAATGGTGCTTATTTTAACATGAATTTTTGGAATAGTTTACTATCATGCAGCAATAATCATTTCATACATTTTCTTAATTTTGTGGTTTTTTAAAATTTTTAATTGATTTCTACTCTAGGTTTATTACTTTCTTCTACTACTTTTTGGTTTAATCTATTATCATCTTCCCATTTTTTAAAATGTGTAGCTTATTGTACCCTTTCTTTCCTTACATACTTTTAAAGCTTTAAGTATTCCTCTAAATTGGCTCTAGCTGTAATCCAAAGTTCTGATATGTAATATTTCCATTATCAGGTCATATGATATTGTTTGAATACTTAAATGTGTTTTTCTCATTTCTAACATGACAATTTCCTAATTATCTGTTATTGATTTCCAGCTTCTTACACTATAATCAGAAAACATATTATGTATAATGCTACTCCTGTAATATTTGTTCAGCCTTGTTATTCAGTATAGCACATGGTCAATTTTTCTAAATATTCCCTGGGTGCTCAAAAAGAATGAAAATTCTTCTGTGATTAATGTTTGTTCTTTTCACTTTTTAGTTCTGTTTTTGCTTTATATGTTTAAGGGCTGTGTTATTTGGTATATACAAATGTAAAATTCATCCTTCTATCACTATGGAGTGGTTCTCTTTATCTTTAGTAATACCTTTTGTCATCAAGCCTATTAATATTAATAGTGATACATTCTGTTTGGTTTTTCATGGTATTTCTTTCTTGATGCTATTACTTTCAATCTTTTGTTATTCTTGTATTTTAAATGGGAATCCTTTAAACAGCATCTAGATGAGTTTTGTTTCTGCATCCAACCTTGCAATCTTTGAATTTTAACTGGAACACTTAGCCCATTTGCACTATATGATTTTATCTACCTTCTCATTAAGTACTTTCTATGTGCCCTATGTATTTTATGTTTCTTTCTTGCCTTCTATTAGCTTGAAAGTTATATGCTTATTTACCCTAGAGATTATAACATACATCACTTAATGATCAAACACTAATCTGTACTTTCACCCCTTCCTCATTTTCCCATACAACGCAAGGGCACCCCAAACTACTTAGTAACACTTATCCCAATCCAGTTTATGTGCTATTAGCTGTTTTTCAAATTTCACATACACACACACACACACACACACACACACACACACACGTATATATTTTAACTCAATAGGACATTATTAGTCTATACAAACAATGTTCAGTTGGATTTACCTATACATTTACCTTTTTCACTGTTCATCTTTCCAACTAGGCTCATTTTTTTCTTCTGCCTGAAAAACGCCCTTCGGTATTTCGTTTCGTCAAACAAAATCTTCTGGTGATAAAGTGCCTCAGTTTTTCCTGACCTGAAAAGGTCTCATTTCTGATGGGCTGAGAATTCTAGTCTGACACTTATTTTCTTTCAGCATCTCACAGATTCTTTACCGTCTTTACTTTGCTATTTCTTGAGAAATGAGCTCTGAGTCTTACTGTGGCTCTTTTGAAGGTAATATTTTGCCTCTTTTTGCTACTTTTAACAGGCTCATATATACAGAAAACAAACTGACTGTTGACAGAGGCACGTTTGGAGGCTGGGGGAATATAGTCAATAATATGGTAACCATGTATATAGTCCCTGGTGGGTGCTAGACTAATTGGGGGATCACTTTGTAAATTATATAAATGCTGTACACCTGTAATTAATATTAAACAATATTTAATGTAAACCGTAATTGAAAAAAAGTAAAAAAAAAAAAAAAAGATTTCCTCCTCAACGTTAGTTTTTATTTTTTTTTAATGCCTACAGCACCTGGTATTCCTAGTCAATGTTAGTTTTAAGCAGTTTTACTGTGATGTGCCCAAGTATGGCTTTTGTTTCATGGTTCGGAGTTTCATAAATCTGCAGCTTTATTTCTTCGGTGTGAAAGTTCTCAACCACACTCTCTTCAAACGCTGCTTCTGCCCCATTCCATCTCTCTTCTTCTAATACTCGAATTATGTACATCAGACAGTCTCACTGCATTCCTTTCATTTTTCTCATTCCCTCCCAGTTTTCCATCCTTCTGTCTCTCAATGCTGAGTATTTTCTTCTGATCTATCTTCTAGTTCACTAATTCTCTCTTCAAATGGTTCTAATATCTTGTTGAACCTGTTTATTCCAACTAAGGAATTTTCAGTTTGATTTTTCTTTTATAGTTTCCACTTCTCTGCAACTTGTCTTTTGACTCACACATAATAAGCATAGCTCATACAAAGCCTAGGTCTGATAGTTGTGATAGCAACAGTCTCTGTGGATTTGTTTCTATTGTTTTGTCGTTTCTTCACATTTTTGTAATATCATCTTACCTTTCTGTGTGTTTGGTTATTTCCTAGTGTGTACCAAACATTATATTTACTAAACAGCTTACAGAAATAATATAAGGCCTAAAATGATATTACCTTCCTCAAGAGAGGACATATATCAGCTTTTGCCAGGCAACTGTTACTAGCAATCCAAGATCAATCTCATTCAATACAATTTCACTTACTGAGACTGAGACAATTGTATGCTGACCGGCATGTCTCAGGGCCTGGGGAATTCTGATTCGCTCTTACTCCGAGAACGCATACTCATCACAAACCCTACCCAAAGCAAAGCCTGGGGGTGGGAAGGAGTCTGCGTAGACAGGTCACAGACTCAAACACTCCCCGCAAAGTCCAGTCCCTCTGCTGTCCTCTCCAGACTCAGCAAATGTACCCAGAGGAAAAGGAGTTTCCAAGAGTCAGGCCTGATCATCTGTCCTCCTCGGGATCCGGAACTAGTCATTACTCATGACGTCGCAGGGTCTCTGATGCATTCGAGCAGATGTTTTTCATACTGTGGCCTATTTCACTAGAAATGCTCAGATGGTCTGAATTATTGTGAAATCCTTAAAAAGAGAAGCCCATGCATTTTTTAAGAGGTTGCCTTTTAATCTAAGTAGATCTAGAAATGACATAACTTCAGGCAGTATGGAGGAAAAATTGTTAGAATGAGGATCCAAGGAAGAGAAAAAAGACATATCACAGAAAGTCTACCAACAGGGCTGGGCCTGTGTTCACTGACAGCAAGCCCTTCCTACTTTTCTGCAACCTCCTAACTTCACCTTTTTATACACAGGATCTGTAGAACTTCACCCTCTCCCTCCTCCCCACAAAACAACTCAAACAGAGACAAGAATCTCTATATCCCATCTCTCACTCATTTCATTTAGTAGAATACAAAATAGCCTTCCATTTTTTAATTTTACTCAATAAAACCTTAAGATTTGCTATCTGGTAAAGAGTGATATAGATGCTAGGGATTAAAAAAGGAAGAAGAGGAGAGAGAAGAGGAGGAGAAGAAATTCTTTCTGCTCTCAGGAAATCTGTGAAAATCCCTTTATTTGTCACCTTGATGTTTCTTAAAATAACTAGGTTTGCCAGCTATTCAATAATAGTTGTGCTCTATACAGATCCTTTTCCAAAGAAACTCATATACTGGATATACAGTATATATATGTCGACTATGTCAAAGAATGTGTGGAGAAATGCACTATGAAAATGGGTAGTTATGCACTTCAAATAACTTGTTTTTGACTTGTGGCTTTTGTCCAACTGGCTGGCCTACACTTCATGACATAAGAACACTTAGAAGACCCTCATTGGCACATTCTATTCTTTTCACATATTAAACCTCTTCTGCTGGAACTACAGCATCAAGATTACATAGAAGACTTCGCCACAGCTAAACAATCCTCACAATTATTATCTATTAATAAGAAATGTTTTTAAACTAGTCAAAACCAACATATTAAATCTGTAATACAAAATTTACTAACCTTAAAAATGAAACCATCTCAATCGCCCAAGAGCCAACAAACAACAGTTCAAGTGTGTGAAAGTGCACACCACTGGGATTCTAACACAATTGAAAGTGTCAAGGTTATCCTTCTCAAAATGTTGTAAGTAGAGAATGAAAAAAAGTTAATCATAGCAGCTGCTTTGTCTATTGCAACCAATTTCCAAGTTAATATCGTTTGCCTTGCACTAAAATTCATTCTGTGTTGATTTATCATGCTAGTTCTGCAGCTTCATTCAATTAAAACAATGTCACAACACATTCAAAGAAAATCATTTCAAACAGCCTGAGCTAACTGCAACTTTAAAGGCCAAAAGAAGGGAAACAAAGGAGAAAAAAGACATTCATTAACTCTGTTTAAGTACAGACCTTCTCTATGGCTCACCAATTATCTTTTTGCCAAGTGGCCTGTTATTTCCTAAAGAGGTGAACAACAATTATGTCTACTGCTATTCAGTGCTCCTTACTTCCTTTTAAACAGAAATGACAGACTGCTACCAATGACAATACACAAAATATTATGGCAAATATTTCCATTAACCTTTTAAGAAACCTACAATTAAAGATAAAACCTCCTGTGACACACCATCAAAAACAAGTAACTAATAAACAATGGATTACCAAAAGCAGTTCAGTGAAACACTTCTAAGAAATGTTAAGGAGTAATTTCTGCTTAAAGTTTTGGAAAAACAATGTTTAAAAAACTTGGATTTCTCTGGTTGTTTTTTACACGAGACTGCTAATCTGTTTTTAAATGCTGTGTCTAGTATTTCTAAGGCAATCTTTATTAGATACTTTACAAACCTTACATTATATCACATAAGTAACGTAACAGGTATGAAATATACACACACTCAAAGGTTTATTTGTTGATGAAGCCTTTCACTTAGCAGATGACAAAAAAATGAACGACCTACTGTAGTCAACACTAGTGAGCCTATCATATGCAGATGTGTAAGATGACAGAAGAGTTGTGATTATTTAGCAGTACAGCAGGTGCTCAACACCCTTTCGTTCAATGTCATTTCTTTATAATGAGATGCCCTAGGAACTGAACTCCTGTTTATATCCATTAGCCGCTGGTAAAAATTGGTTTCATTATACCTCATTTTGCTTGAAGTTGCAGAATCTATTAATGACTTTAAATGAGGACTTACTGTACAACTGTTTTTAATTAAAAATACCAGAATGAATATATCAAAATGTCCTGTGCTTACTGGGGAGACAAATATTTTATCCCTGTTCTATCTTCATATTAATTCTAGATAAGCAGCCAAATATGACTCCTTATGCTAAATAATTACTATAGGAACCAATTTGCAAAACTTTTCATATATAAGGCCTTCATACACATCTTCTGTTCGTGGCACAAGGCTATGTAAGAAGAGGCACTTATACTAGCAGCTTTAAGGAGCGGGGGCGCGGGGTGGGGGATAGTAACCAGTAATAAACACAATATGAAATTTGTGGCATACGAATTTGGACAGTCTAAATTATGACAAATCATCTTTTGATTATAAATATAATTGAGAAACAGTCTGAACCCATTGAAAACAAACTCAGGTGAGTAAGACAGATTATCCTTCCAGAAGCTTTAGAACAAGTGTTTAGGACAATTATTAATTAACCAATTAAAATAAAAATACGAAGCAAGAAAAGCCAAAAAGGGTTTTACGACAGAAGTAGATGACAATATATTTGACTGTGTAAGGTCCAAACTCATACATAAGGCCTTTTAAAAGACCCCAAACTACTTTCCAAACCTATATTCAAACCTATCATCCTTCTTTCTATTCAGACACATAAGCAATTAATTCCCTGTTCCCTGAAAACAGCAGGCACTTTTAAACCTTCTTCCCTGCAGCGCCTTCCTTCACCCTCCCTTAGCGACAGCCATGTCAACTCTTCTTCATCACACAATACCGAGCTCAAGTGCTGCTTCTGCGATTTCTTTGTGTGTTTTTGATTCCCAGACAGTGGTTTCTCCCTCACACCGACCGTCTCAGAGCGTTCTGCACCTGGCTTCTCAGAGCCCCTACCGCAGAGTATGCGATGATCTGTATGTATGTCTCTTTCAGGTCAGTCCTTAAAGTCAGGAACCAGCAACACCTGGTTGTTGTTTTGTTTTGTTTTTAAATCCACAGAGCCTCACACAAAATGCAGTACCTAAAACTACTATTTATTCAGACTGCTGAATAACACAATTTAAAAGTGTTCACGGATATTACATAGTGATTTTTCATTCTAACGGGAAAAAACTCAACTACTAAATAAGTTAAGTGCAGCACGAGAACTCTTACACATCAGAAATTTCTCAAAGGATAAGCTTGACCAACTCATCTCAGGATAAATTCCAAATGACAGTAAACGTCGTCAAAACGAAATTATTTCCACTTTCCATTTCAATATGGAAGTGCCATGAGTGTGAACACTGTGTCAGTCAACATTCCGTAGGTGGTGAGTGTGCAGAGGCATGCTCTATTAGTGATGGTCCGGTACGAGCCAGCTTTTAATACTTGGCAACTCTACATGCATTAAGTCACTTGATCCTCATAACACTGGGAGGCGGTTACGTTACCACCTATAACACATGAGAGGTTACAAAAGTAGCCCAAACCCCAGAACACCTAGGTTGACCATAAGGTTCAGGTTCTCCTAAAGGCCTTAAACACATGCCCTGCTCACACCAGAAACTCACGTTTGGTTTTCTCATTCTTGTTGATGATTCAAAAATGTTTACAAGCTTATAAAAACCCTCTTCAGATTCAAGTTTACTATCAAAATGAGTCCAATTGTGTTTTTATAAGTTTTTCTTCATCTACATCCCAAAACATATTAGACTACTTTTCCATAACCACACCCTACCTTTTCAATATTTTCATGTCTTTACTAAGATTACTGCTTTAATAATAATCATAGACAACTTTTTAATTCTTTCTTATTTATTTATTTGTTAGGCAAGGCAACAACTGGTTGACCTTACAGACTGCAAGGACCTTGTTAGCTTACAATCCCTTTCTTATTTTTACTCCTACAGCACCTAGTCTTCCTAGGTGGTCTCCTATCCAAGGACTAACCAGACCACAACTTTTTTATCTTAATTGAACCTTTTATACAAATGAAAACCTTTATGTGATTATTGCTTCATTTGCATATTTCAATGACAAATATGTACAACTTTTTTAAAAAAGAGAAAGAGAAGAATATGATTATTTGAGCTTGTAAGTATCACCAACATGAGTCAAGATGAAATATGTAGTTCTGACCATAGATTACAAATACAGCCTAAGGCTCTTCGAAATTGATTTCTTAAGTTTTGCTGCATAAATAGTACCAGCCTCATACACTGTTCCAAAATTATTACTTCAGCTCTTAAAGTGACATGTTTTTGGCACAAAGTTTAGTCATATTTGACCTGACAACCATCTTTTATATTATAACCCTGGTTCGATGCTTCTACATTATTATGAACAACTCTACTTATAGTGGTTTTTAATTAAATTATGATACTCTGTTAATAGAGTATGCTCATCATCTCTTACTCTTGATTCTTCTACATTAAATTATAAAACTTTCTCATCCCTCTATATTCTCAATTTTCAGTGAAAAGTACCACTGGCAAGGCCCTCTCTCATTCTTTGCGCCTCCACATGTAACAGACTAAGAAATCTTAAGATTTTCATTAATCTGCCCCCTTTTCTTCAGTTCAGCTGTCACTGCCTTGGTTTAGTCTCTGGCACTGCATAATTGGATTATGGCTCTAACAGTACCATGAGAGTAAGGATTATGTCTTTTCTTATTCCTTGCCCATTGTCCATGACAGGCCACACGTGACATTCTGGAAGGAAGAGTGACATCAAAATTTTACTAGTTTATACTCAGATCTCTTCTTTAGCCTTCATGTTTCTAATAACTTTTCAAAAAGTTGTTCATTTTAATCTGTCTTTAAAATTACGAATTTATACTGCTTTTGTACAGCCTTACAAATAAAAAGGCAAGAAATTAATAAAAACGATCATTGTTTTCTAAGCCCTCAAAATACTATAAATACATTTTTAAGATCAATCCTTACCAAGCAATAAAGAAGAAACTATCACACTGATGTGAAACAGAGATGGCCAAATTCATGCCAGGTAGGCTGTTTACTGATATCGTTTTTGGACTTGGCAAAAGTAGTGTTCTACAGTAGTCAAAACCAGATTTCAGAAGTCCAAAAGAAAAAAAATTGTCATGAAATTGACCTTCACTAAATTGATCTGTTTAAAGTTGTAAGTCAATAATAACAGTTGCTCTACCTAAAACTTAAAAACATGCTCCATATTATCAAACCGTACACTAAATTAAAAACCTCAACAGGTTAATATGTAATCTGAAATATTTCACAACTCCATTCAAAAATATACACTAAATCTTCTTAAAATCTGTTTAATAGTTTCCTGTATAAACTATAAAAGAGATGTATAGAATTTACTTTTAAAATATTACATTCTCACTCATAATTAAGATCCCACCCATATAAAAATCAAGGTTAAAGCTAAATATTGAAAAAGAAGACTAATCATTAAATTTTGTTTTAACATCCATTTGTTTTCAGATTTAATGTGAAAATAGTGTATACCAAAACTCTTGAAGGCTCTTAATTCCTTCAACACAATAAGCAAATCACAATAGTCAAAGGAACAAAAGCCTGAGATACCTGCATTGACCCCTCTTCTCATAACCCCTGCAAAACAAATGCCAGCTCAACAGCCAATTTGCAGGTGACAATCTTAATAGAAGAAAAGCACCAATAACCCTATACTAACTCAGAAGCTATGACGAGCCAAATTTTATCTGCAAACCCAAGAAAAATGAATTGAAAGGGAACTTAAAACTCAGGCTCCAATGTTAACAAAGAATATTATTATGAGACTATAGAGAGTACTGTGAATAAATCTATACTATTAGTCACCAGGCTGGGATCATACAAGCTTGAAAGTACTTGAAAAAGCATTCATCCATCCTACAAACCTCTAATGATGTGTCATCATAATAACCTAGACCCAAGACACACCTTTCAAGGCTGTAATCATTCAAAATTAAAACCTATTTTACGAACACTGGAAAATCAGTTATTTTCATACGAAATCTCTGAGAGAAGTCTCACTACAATTTCATCATATCACACGTCCCAAACAGCTCAGCAATCTAATCCGTTCATGTATATGCAGAATGAGTAAGGTCCCTAACAGCTAGACCTTGCCAATATTTGGAACTTATGTACCCCTGTAGTAGATCCCATGAAACATTTTCTCATAATTCAAAATTGATAACTAGGTAAACTTAATAACAGAATTATTACTGACTCACTGAAACATAATACCTTTTACTTATAGCAATCAGTTAAGTCCATTCATATACTACCTATAAGATCTTCATGGATTCAAACAAGTCCTTAATGGGCCAAATTACCTTTTGATGGACTATGTATAACCCTTACCTTCACTCACATCTGTCATTTTATGAATGTATGATAAACTGAAATAGTATTAAATGATTTAATGTGCTATCTTTTATCTTTCACATGAGACTGCAGGCTCATCAAGGGCAGGATTTTTTCCTTATTCACTATCACAAGAACCATACCGAGTACTCTATCAGATGCCATACACTTGTCATCTCCGTTCCTGTAAACAATTCTATGAGTCACACCTTATAAATTCATAGACAAAGAAACAGATCCCAAAAAATTAACATGTGCTCCAAGCCAATGGGACAGTCTCAATTACTTTTCAGCAGACATTTACACTTGTTGCAGGCTCCTTCTCACTGTGGACAGTGACTAATGCAATTTTCAATCTCAGCGCTGCTGACACTTGGGCGGGAGAATCCTTTCTCGTGGGAGGCTGTCCTGAGCACGGCAGGATGTTTAGCAGCATCACGGGTGCATACGCACTAGATGCCACCAGTGACCCCTCCAAGTTCTGCCAACCAGAAATATCTCCAGGTATTGCTAACTGTCCCAGAGGGGCAAAAACATCCCCAGCTGCCAACTGGTGGGTTAAGAGAATGTTGGTGAGCGGGCCCAGAGCAGGGCCTTACGCATGCTCAGGCAGTTTGGCTGGCCCGGCACGCCAGTGGCCTGCCATGAGAGAGCGCTCTCAGGGCTGCTGCCCCTGTGGGCTGGGCCCAGCAGGAACTCAGTCTAAGCCCAGCTGCTGCTGGCCTCCATCGACCTCAGCTCAGCGCCATCAGCCCAACAGACAGCAGAGTCACGAGCACAGAAATCAGTGCGGCATCCGACACGGGGGGTTTTACGGCAGCCTGTGATGGAGCGTTACCGAGGCACCGGCTCAAACACCGCCAGGAAGCGGGTAAGCCAGGATTCCAAACCTAGGCCTGTCTGGCTCGCAGACCCGTTATCTCCACTAGGTTGAGTTGTATCAACTGAACTGGCTTCCCCACTCCCAGGATGTGCTTGGCACATAGAAGAGATGCAACGGAAGTTGGCTTTATTCATAAGTAGAAATATTAATAAATACAAATTTGGTAAAAATTTTCCGTGCCTTCTCACTCCCACACCAAGGCACTGATTCGCAAACGCTGGGAAGGACGTGATCCAGCACCGCCTCGTTTCTGAAACACTGGATCTAAGACTCCCTTCTGCTCCAGCCCAGGGCCGTACACAGCCAAGCCCAAATGATCACTCCGAATCAACACTTCTATAAATAAGCTGCTATGTGCAAATGCGAAACACAAGTTTTACAAAAAAAATTTAGCAATATTTGAAAGAATGAGGCTTTCATACAGATGTGAACAACAAATATTGTCCACCTAATGTTTACCAGATGCTTTTCCAGGCAGCGGGAATGTGAAAAGAGACAAAACCCCACCTCTGTGGAGCTCACGTTCTAGTAACATTCATGCAGCACAAAGGCATTTTCCAAGTGTTTCGCATGTATTAACTCATTTATTACTCGCTCCTAACTCCTCGTACCCTGTGAAAGAGTAACCCTATTACTACCTCCACTACGGAGACGAGTACACTGAAGACCAGAAGTGGCAAGTCATGTGCCCAAAGCTACGAAACGAACAGCAGAGCCAGACAGGGGTCTGGACTGAGTGCATGCCTCTGACCACTGTGCTACACTGCCCCTTGGGAACTTTAATAGTAAGAAAAGCATCTTTGAGGCAAATGGGATAAATTCACCCAAAGTCAAGCTTACAAACAAGCGGGCTGGGGGATGGGAAAGACGTTTCTGGCTGCCGAGCACCTACAGCTCATTCATCCGCCTGCACACCTGCAAGGTCGCACCTGGATGCCTGGCTCCAAAGCCGACGCCTCTGCATGAGAAGCGCTGACCTCCGACCCCCTCGGCCTTTAGGATTCAGTCTTCTAGGGTTCGGTCACCCCGTCTGAGCAAAACCTCTGCGCCACTTCTGCCTCCCTCACGTGCAGCGGCCGAGCACTTCCAAGTCCTCTCGATCAAGTCCCCCCCCCGCTCCACAGCTGGTCTCCTCGCTGCCACCGTCGCCCAGGAGCCTTCCTCCACACAGCGCCAGAATGAGGCCATTAGAACCCACCTGAGCCCGCGTCGCCCTCTGGCTCGCAACAGCCGAACGGCTTCCCATTCTGCTCAGAAGCGTGCGTGAAACCTCGAGCGGGGCCTTCAGTCCCTGCAGGACATGTCGGACCCTCTGCTCGTGCCCGCACCTCGTGTCTTACTGTCCCCTTCCCAAGCATGCTCGTGCCAGGGTCACGGTACCTGCTGCTCACCTGCCTGGAACGTTCCTCCCCAGGTGACTTTCACGCCCTCCTCCGCGACACTCCGCTCCCGCCTCTGCACTCCCGTCACCTCGTAAGAGATTTCCTGACTATGAACAGTCACTGTTATCCGCTCGCCCCACTTTTTTTAACAGCACCGACTGTACCTACAGTTAGGATTCGTTCGTCTGTCTGTTTCTGCCACCGCGATGCCCGCTCCGCGGAAGCAGAGACGTCGCTCAGTTCCCACTCGACCCCGCTCGTTCTGACGATGGAAAAGGAGGCCGTGCTGCCCACGGCCGCGCGGGCTGCGCGCCTCCCCCTCCAGCCCCGCTAGTCCGGGCGGCGCGTCCCCAGCAGGTGTGGCCGCTACGGGGCCGGGCCCCACTTTAGGAACCACTGATCCAGACGTTACGCCTTTGTTTTAAAAGAAGGGCCAGGTTGTATTCTCTAAGGTCTCGTCTTAAATGTTCTATGTTAATGACCAGTGCTAAAACTGTAGCCTTTGTAGTTTACACAAGCAGACGAGAAGGCTGACATCCTTTAAAACAGGGGTCCCCAACCCCCAGGGTGCAGACCAGCCGCAGTCCGCGGCCCGTCAGGAGCCGGGCCGCACAGCAGGCGGTGATGGCGGGAGAGCGAGCGAAGAGGCTGCATCCGTGTCTGCGGCCGCGCCCCAGCGCCAGCATCGCGGCCTCCGCTCCGCCTCGGGTCGTCAGGCGTGAGGCGCTCACAGCAGCACCGGTCCCTGCTGCCAGAAGGCTGGGGACCGCTGCTTTGGGAGATACAGAAACACCAAACGGTGCTAGACTCCTGCGAGAACGGCTGCCCGAATCACAGGGTCTGACTCCAGGCCTCCTCCCAACACCCAGGGTCGGCCCACAGCAGTCGTGTCTAGGTTATGTTCATATCCTGTCCCTTGGTCATGGCAGAAGGAGCCAAAACAGTCTCTCCCTAAAATCTGAAGTTCAAAGATAAAGTCTGGGAGGCACCGATGCCAAACTACATTCAGAGCAAGGCTCTCACCAGAGAAGGCCCACACGCTTGCTGGGCGCGCAGCTGCCCTGACTCCCACCTTTCACCCTTCCCGCTGCACCCAACTATCCTCCAACAAATTCTCTGACTACGTATTGAGAACTATTTGCATGTTTGCAACCAAAAATACTTGTAAAAACAGTAAATGTTATTAGATTTATAGAAAATTGTATTTGAAATACAACTTGTGAAATGGCAAAGCTTTTTCCCATTAATCCAAATTAAGACATTTATTTCCCCTTTCCAGATTACTATACTGTCCATACAACTATTGTATCTTAGAATACACATAGCATTTGTGAGCCTATAATACCAACTATTTCTTGTATTTGCTTTCAGAAAAGTCCTCTGAAACCTAGAGAAAAGTTGCCAATTTGCCATTATTTATTCACTAGGTAGAGCAGCGGTCCCAGCCTTTGTGGCACCAGGGACCGGGGCTCCTATGAGACTCTAACGCCTGATGATCTGAGGCGGAGCTGAGGCGGTGATGCTGGCGCTGGGGAGCGGCTGCAGACACAGATGACACTTTGCTAGTTCACCTGCTGCTCACCTCCTGCTGTGTGGCCCAGTTCCTAACAGGCAGTGGACCCATACCGGTCCATGGCCTGGGAAGTTGGGGACCCCTGAAGTAGTGGGTGCCTATTATGTCCAATGACATACACAATCGCAGCACAGCAATTACTAACAAAAATAGGTTCTTATTTTAAGTACCTTACATCTTGCTAGAGAGAGAAAAATAAACAAGAAAAATGTCAGATAAAAATTTCTACGCAGAGAAATAAAGAGACTGAGGTGAAATAATGAGTAACCAGATTGCTTTTAGATGAAATGGTCAGGGGAGGCCTCTCTGAAGTGACATTCAGCCAGCCAGTCAAGATCAGGGCAGAGCTAACAGATCCTCAGGCGGGGAACAGGCCCGACCGGTCCTGAAAGCCAGTGTGACTGCACGGGGTGCTGAGGGAGAGGAAATCATCTACGGTGAGGTCCCAGACAGAAAGGACCACACCACTTCGGGCTCTGTAACAAAAGGCAGCGTTTGGAGCTATTTATAAATTTATTGGTCATGGGACAAGGAGACTCTTCACAACAAAATGCTTACACAGAAGAGTTGAGCATGGGACTAAGATGAACAAAAACTAAATTACAAACAGTGGTTAAACAATTTTTAGAGCTGAAAGGAACCTTATCTGTCACAGAGTCCAAACTCTCATTGCACGGGGAAGATGGTGCGGCCAGGCTGTGGCTTCTTTGAGTTAGGGCCAAAGAGGAGCTCAGAGCTGAACTTGGTGCGCTAACGTTAATGCCAAGGCTCTTTACGTAATTCCTGCCGATCTGAAATCTAAAACTCAGTCGTTACCCATGTGCATTTCCAAAGGTGACACAGCGGCAGTCAAATGAAAATATATTTAGAAAGAAATATTTTAAGTTATCCATGCCAAATTATTCACACCTTTCGTCCTCGCATGAGGTTTTAAAAGCGGCTGATAACACTCGCGTCTCTACCACCAGACAGATCTCTTCCCAAAGGATGTAAGCGGGGAACACAGCGAGCAAGACGAGGCGTACTTACATCTGGGTACTCTTTTACAGGCACATAAAGTTTCTCTTGTAACTGAACGATAGGTCCCACCGCGTCGGGCAGCTCTGCACTCCGTTTCTCTGTGCTGCCATTTAATGTGTCATTGTACATGTCTTTCCGTACTCTGCTAATTTCTGTTAAAAGTAAAAAAGTTAAATGTGTTAGATGAAAATATTCTTGCTGATCCAGGAAAAAAAAAAAACAAAACAGAGATTAGGGTGGATGTCATTGATAAAATGCGAAAACTCGGCTATTCTATCATTCTCTGGATTAAGTCGACATTTAACAAAAGTATAGCTTCACTTTGATTCCTACCAGAAATCAAATTTATACACCAAATAATATAATTTATTAAAACTAACCTCAGCGTCCAACCTCTTATCCACTATGATACAGATCTGTCATTTTATCTAATTTCTCCATTTGTAAGTGAGGCCAGTCATTCCAAATGATAACTTCAAATAACTATTGTAAGAATGCTTATCTGACAAAACTAATGCCAAAGCTCTCTTCTACTTCCAAACTAACATATTACAACGGACTCATAAGATTGTAGACTGAGCAGAAGTCTGAATGTGAGACCCAGATTTGGTGGATAAAGCTTGAGGAACAGAAGAGATGTCTTAGAGAGGGTACAGGGAAAAGGAAGGACCGAATGAACCTTAGGAGAAGTGACATTTAAGAGGTGAAAAAAAGATCCAAACCAAGAAGAGATGGAAGGAGACAGAAGTAGGGAAGAGGTGTCAAAGCAGCTAAGAAATGACAGAGTCAAGGAAGGGTGATCAACAGTGTCAAATACCACAAAGGTACAGTAAGGTAAACAGCAAAAGAGGGTACCCTAGATTCGACCACTAAGCCACTGACAATCAGAGATTTAAAGAAAAGATGGTAACAGAGATTAAACTACATTAGGTTAATGGATGAAATATAAGAAAGCAAGCAGAGATACCTAGCCAATGATCTTTTTAAAAAACCACCATGATATCCCAGGCATAAATATACTTCTTTTAAAAAAAAGTATAAGAAATCTATTTTAATGAATCAAGTGCTGCATAAAGAAACTGTTTAATTCTTTACGCTTCCACACTGCACTAGAGGACAGGCTCCTGCCCATTGGAACGTGCTAATAAGGGGTGTCATTAAATTAGCTGGGTGCCTCTGTAACCATCTCTCCATGCTATAGATTATGTTCTCTTTGGGGAAAAGGTTTGTGCCCATTAGCATTTAAAAATAAAATGCTTTTTATTTTTAAAATGTATTTTGTATGCTTTGCAAACATGGAATTTTAATCTATTGCTATAGCTTAAATGCATACTTTATAAATGCACACTTTAATTTACTTAACTAGTAATTTAAATTGCTTTCAGGTAAATAAAATTCGGCACAGCAAAAAGGCACTATCAAAGGTGTTCATATCCAGTTACAAAGTCTTCATCAGTAAAAACACTGACTCTGATACATTTTCTGCTTCAATGATGGTGATATTCATTTTACAAAATTTTCTCTCTTAAATAACAAACTGCTTGTCAAAGCTAACCAAATGTTTATTTTTGAGTTGCAAATAAAATTTTTAAAAAATCAAAGAAAGGTATCTTGAGTTTAATTACATATATAGACAAGATCTCATTCTTGAAGTTTTTTTTTATACTTCTAGTTTCACAATGAAATCTTTTCTAAAGCTGTCCAGTATCAAATTAGCATTCTTAAATTTAGCACATGACAATTCTCAATAACCAAGTAATAATTTAAACATACATGATTGTTTACATAATTTACATAATTACAGCAAGTAATTAACTAAAGGGAATTAGAAAATTTTAATCATATTAAATACATACAATATCCTTTAGTTCCAGCTTCTATATAAAAGCATTTCAAAATTAATTTATTGTATTTAAATCTCTTTGGAAACTGTCCAATTCTTGCTATGAAGTTAATAAACAGATATAGAAACCTGACAACAGCATAAAACTGTAGATAAAATCTGTTCGCAAATATAGATGCACACATCCTAAATGAAGAGGCGCCACCAGCATATTAAAATAATGCACCAATACAGAGTGGAATTTATACTATGAAAGAATAGTCTGATATTTAAAAATCTATAAATAACCATAGTAATACAATAGTTTGAAAGGGAAAAATGATTTTCCAAGTAAATAATTTTGTCGAACTTAGAAAAACCAAGAAAATTAATTATAAATCAAAAAATCCAGACTAGAGTAAAAAAACAAATACACAAAACCAACAACCCTCATATATTCAATTTGATGGTATAATGGAAGACACATTTAGAACTTAAGTTGTAGTTCTATAAACACGTGAGACTGATTAATAACTGAAAGTTCCATGAGACTGTGTTACCCTCTGTCTCCCCAGCGCCTAGAATTATCCTTTGAACACACTAGGTCAATTAATACCTGGTGGATTAGGCAGATGGGTGGGTGAATGAAGGGAGGAATGAGCTAGGTTCTAGGGCATTCGAGTTTAACAAGTCAGGATTCACGCTCTCGACGAGGCACATAAACAAGACGCCTATGGGTGTAAGAACAGTAAGGCACAGACAGCGGCAGCACAGAGGCAGGAGTCATCAACTCCACTGCAGGCGTCAGGGTCAAGAAAGAAGTCAAGAGGAAAGAAGCTGACGTTTGTTTTCTAATGACGGAGAGTATATAAAGCAAAAGTACAAATAACATAAATTCTACTTCTCTTAAGATGAAAAAGTCTTTGTACTGTTTCTTTCAGTCTAAGATATATCACTCAATTTAATAACAGAACGTATATAACATACAAGACAGTAGTGTGTCTGAGAACGAAAAGATGGCTAAGAAAGTTCTAGTTCTCAAGGAATTTACAATCTAATTCATTGTGGAGCCTAACCAGCTGAGTATACCCTTTACCAACAGCAACTTTCTAGCCAGGAAATCATTAGCACTTCTTGGCATGTTATTTACAACACTCAAGTTGGAACAAGTTCTAATTCCAGTTCTAACAGTAAGCGCTTGTATGATTTTAGACAAGTTTCTTACTTAACCTTTCTGTGCCTGTACCTCATATAATTACAGGCTGCTTACTGAGTGACTCAACTGAATCCACTGGTTTCCAACCTCAGTATGCAAGGACTCCATTCGTTATTTCCCCCCATGTTTCAAAAAGTTCTGTGTCCAAACCTTCTCATTTTATAAGTCCTGGAGAACAGAGCTTTTGTTAATGTTGATACCAAGTTGATATAATCACAGCCAAAATATTACAGAAGCATGTCATGGGTATGGGTGGTGTTTAAGTTCCTCTGCAGGTGTCCATTTATGAAACACAGGAATGCTTCATAACTAGTATGTTTCATATACTCTTTCGTTGTACCAAACACGACATAATGTGCAAATGTTCCCTTATCGCCACACTACCTTCACCAACCTACAACAGTCATTCGAGAACTAAAAGTTCACAGCCTTTTGTTTAATCACCTAGTATAAAAATTCCCACTACAAATAGACCCAAAATACTCCACAATCAAGAGTTTGGTTTAGACATCTCTGAAGTTCTTAAATGTTGACAAATTTATTTTACTGAAACAAACTCTTTCCTAAAATTTCTCCCACCCTCCAGCTAACACTCCAAAGCTCACAGCATAGGTCAAACGCGTCTGTCACGACAGCCCGACAGATACGTGCAAAGTTCTGTTGTATCTAAGTGTCCTCTTCTCTAACCTATGAGATGGCATGGTTCAAACCCTCCCACCCACCTAGACAACACTCCATTTGTCTATGTCCCTTTTAAAATGGAAACCCCTGTACCGCACACAGCCTTCCCTGACAGTGGGTCAGGACGGGACTGAGGCTGCCTGCCACCAGCCCTAAACGCACCACTTTGCACAGTGTGTGTAATGCCTTACTTCCGTGGTGAGCACATGGCACTGCGGACGTCCCACACATCCACACTGCTTGCTCGGACAACAGCAGACACTTTTTTTCATGATTGTTTTCTACTTCTGATATGTTGACATTCTTTAGGGATGAGTATTCTGAGAGTCGAGGATCCAACTACCTGCAATGTCATACAGCACACACGTCTAGCCTGGATGCTAAAATACTGGTACACCTTAACTAACCGGTGAAATCGCAGCCTACACTGGGACCTGACCCTCCCATGCGTCTAACGGTTTAAAGAGGAAATGATGTTTTGGAACCTACAAGTTGTGCCATCAAGTATATAACATGAATTTTTCAGTTTGGGGGAGTATTCACCTCTTCTATCATTCAGGATCCTTTTATTTTTCATGGTTTCTTAAACTGATATTCAGTAATCCCATTTTTTTCAAATTTCAAAATCCTGAAAACTATTTTTCTTTAGGCCTGAAAATTTGATTCAGTCATACTAAGTCTCCTAACATTTCTCTGCCTTAATTATCTTGACTTTTTTCCTTTTCCAAACTAAAGCTCAATTACCAGTCAGTAAATTCTGTTCCTAAGAAAGGTGGGAAAATAGTCACCACACAGTTCTGTTTTATATAACCTGTTAATACATCACCTGCGCTATGCCTTTTCCCTTCCCCTTATTCCACCTAGGGATAACTAACAGCTTTGTTTTAAAATCATTCTTACAAATAAAAAGCCTCAGCTCACTTCTGCCTTGGGCTTCCCCACCACCACCACTCCTTTATTATGTCAGAACTATTGTATGTGCACCTCGCCCTTTGCTAACCTTAAAATTTTGCACATTCTTTTAAAATGTGAACTATTGGATTAACAGGTCAATCACTCTATGGAAAAGTAAAATGTCAGAATTCAGAATAGCATGAAGAAATACTAAAGAATAAAAAAAAATGTAGCGTGAATTATGACATTAAGTAGTCATTTCCCAAGACAGATAATAACTGTGTACAAACTCAGTATTATAATGTTGGTAGATAAAAAGAATAAAATATAGCCCTATTTTATTTTCTGGTTTACGATTTTTTCAACACATTTAAACCAAGGAAATCAAAATCAGGAAATAAAATATTTAAAATATTTACTAGCTGAGTAGTAAACAAAAAACTATTAATGATATACAAATTTTTTAAATGCATGAAAGCATTATTTTCAAGATTTCTAACAATCCAAATTAAAAGACTGTTTAAAACATTGAAATAATTTTCATGCAAAACATGTCCTGTACTCAGTGTTATGTTAGCTAATTCCAATTGCTCAACCAGCCACTCTGATGTCATAGACATTATATTTCATTTCGGCATCTATCTGCTTTTTCTTTGTGCATTACACTTGAATCCATCAAAAAATTTACCTTATCATTGTAATACAGCTGGAGCTAAAATACAGAAAGAAATGAGGTTACAGTATCATTTGAACACTACTGCCTTTTTTTTAAATTTCACATTTCCCATTAATTTACACAGTAAAATAAGAGCCAACTAGTTATAACATATATATGCTTCAATGTACATAGTATGAATTTTACAAGCAAAGTTTAAACGACAGCTTTCCTCATTTCAACTGAAGTTTAAACAGGCTCTATTATTGCCTATCTGTAATTCATTTATGGCTGGACACTTACCTGGCACACTAACACAAACAGCAAAGTAAGATTTTTGTTATTTTAGGTCTTACTTAACAAATTATTAGTTTCTATTTACATGATACTCATTAAATCTTAAAACAATAATATTAGGAGTGTATTTATAACTTAAGAACAACTGCCACTACATAACCAGGTGGCTGTTATGTACCTTTAGTCAACAAAGATCTCTTCTGTTAAAAGAAACCTCTAATTCAGGGTTTACTAAATACAGGGAAAGTTTTAAGGATATTTTGAGCAGAGTAAAACTCAAGGAATAATATAACTTCACCGTGCTCATTTTAAAAAGCCCCATTCACAAGGTACAGAAAGCAAATGCATTAAAAAGCAGGTTACTAGAGAATATGCTCTACTAAGTGGAATGTGTTTTGCTTACTCAAACAATCAAATAAATCTGACTTAATTTTGAGGTAATTGTTTTGAAAGTGGCAAGGAAAAAACAAACAAGCTACCAATTCTCTAGATAGGGCCTTATTTTGGGGGTTAAACTGTATTTGTACTTCAGAACTATAAGCACAAAAAAATTACAAAATTAGATTCAACATCTCAGCTCTCCTTTAAAGTGCCAAATTAACAATTGTGCAAAAGCTGATATATTTCACATAGAAAATATGAACAGCAGAAGTCTTATAAAATGTTCATCCTACTTCCATGATTGTTCAGAGTGGCTGTTTTGTATCATGTAAGGTATTTATCAGTAGCTGCACCTTCCTGAAAAGGCTGTTGGAAAAGTTATAGAAAAGAATGTCTATTACATCAAGGGTCCCCAACCCCCGGGCTGCAGACCAGTATTGGTCCATGGCCTGCTGGGAACCAGTCCACACAGCAGGAGGTGAGCGGCTGGTGAGCAAGTGAGCGAAGCTGCATCTGTGTCTGCAGCCACTCCCCAGCGTCAGCATCTCTGCCTCAGCTCCGCCTCAGATCACCAGGCATTAGCTTCTCAGAGGAGCACTGGACCCTGGTGTCAAAAAGGTTGGGGACCGCTATATTATATGACTCAATCTATACTAAGTATGTATATTTTTAGATAGACACTTAGAAGAAATATATATATATGTAACATCTCAAAAAAAATTAAAAATATTAACTACCATATGACCCAGCAATTCCATGTCTCATTTAGCTGAAGAAATTCAAAACACTAATTCAAAATGATGCATGCACCTCTATGCTCATTGCAGCATTATTTACAATAGCCAAGATATGGAAGTAATCTAAGTATCCATTGCTAGACAAATGCATAAAGATGTAAGATACACATACGCACACACGCACACAGGAATATAACTCAGCCATAAAAAAGAATGAAATCTTGTTGCTTATAACCACATGAACAGACCTAGAGAGTATTATGTTAAGTGAAATAAGTCAGAGAAAAACAAATACCATATGATTTCAATTACATGTGGACTCTAAAAAAACAAATGAACAAACAAAACAGAAACGAACTCATACAGAGAAGGAAGCGCTGGCTGCCAGATGGGAAAGGAGGGGAGGGGGGAAAGGGTGAAGGGGTAAGAAGTACCAACTGCCAGTTACAAAAGCAGACACAGGGACGCGAGGTACAGCACAGGGAGCGAAGTCGGTAACGCTGTGTGAGTGTGCATGCTGTCAGAGGGACCCCAGACCCACTGCGCTGACCACTCCGTAAGGTACATAAACGTCTGATCACCGTTTTGTATACCTGAAACTAATATAATATTGCACGTCAACCGTAACTGAAAAAAATTTTAAATTTTTTTAAAAGATTTAACAACTATTAGCAGTAGTGATCTCTGGGAGGTGCAATTATGACTATTTCACTTGTACATTTCTATATAATTTTTTTTAATAGTTATCACTTTAAAAAATGACAATCTCATTAGGACAGTAGAAAACACTTTAGTCAAAACGCTGCATAATACTGGATTCTCTATACAAAATTATAATAGGGATTAAATCATGACTCCTAATTCTAAAAATAAACCACAAAGGCCTATTTTATTTATGAACACCTCTACCATGCTAAAATAATTTACATAAATTTCTCCTGCTCATCAGAATCTGAAGTAGAATACCCATTTTAAATAATAATAATGCTCAGAAGTTAAAAAGTTAATCCAAGGTCACAACGAGGCCAACCACATTTTTAGTTTTCATAAAGAACTTTCTAGAGTAAGAAACTTAAAATCCACTTTAAGAGATAGTAATTAGAGAATGGGAAATAAAATGGTACAAACCAACTTTTGATTATTAGCTGTACTGTAACAAGTGCAGTCCAGTATGTTCAGTTTTGCTGGTGACTATAAAATAAAAAAAAAAAATCTCTCCCCGTCCCCTTCACTCCGAGCTACCAGGATGCAGCCCTGCGAATGGAATCCAGGCCTGGGCTCCTAGGAAGGTGACGATCCTGTGTGAGCTCAGGGACACGCTGCTGACAGAGAAGGCACCGCAGCCGATTAAAGGGAACAGAACTGAGTGGGGGCAGGATTTTTTTTTTAAGTAAACACCAATTATTTAATTGGCATATGTATCCTTTCTCAAATTGCATCTCGTCTGAACGTTAGTTACTTTTAACTTTGTTAGATGTCAAGACATTGAAAGTTGAATATTCAGTACTCTTTAATAAAAATGTTGCCTTCCTAGTTATTTTGTTTCTTAGGGGACTCAGGGGAAACTAGTCCTTATCTCTGTGTAATATGTGTCGTATGAAATTTTAAGTTTAAATCTGAAGGTTAAGAAACCTGGTTAAGAAACATTTGCCAAAAATATCTGAAGATGCAACAGTTACTCAGTAGGTATCATCGGAATTCAGGTTAGAAGTAAAATTTGAGACTCTAGCGATTTTTATTAATGACTGTTTTCCCAACCCTTTTATTATTTCTGGAAGAATAAAAGTAAACTCATAGCAGTGGAAAAAGGTACCCAGAATATAGGATTTTTTTTACCACATACTCTAACATGCCTTTGAATTTTTAATAATCTCAATGTTGACCATTCAAAAATACTTCTTATAAGTTCTTATAACATGATAATGATAGTAATGGATTATAATCCATAAAACCACGATGACATAAATAACTGAGTGAAATAAATACATGGGAGAGACAGGACAGATCTTCCTCATAAAATTCCAATTAATACAGAAGAAAAGATAAAAATAGAAAATCACCGGCAGAAAACCACCACAGTAGTAACTGCTGCAGGCAAGAACCATTCAACGGAGGCTAAAATCAGTGAACAAAAACATGAAACAGGATATCTGCCCAGTTTCAGAGTATCGCCCTACAGGACACCTGTCAACCACAGAGGAGAGAGACTGCACGCTCGGTGGTCGCGGGGCAGGCCCCGCCTCGCCCAGGCGACCGCGGGGAGCACCGCGGACAAGGCAGTGGCCCGATCCCCCTTCCGTGGTTTTCCTCCCAAAAATGCGGAACCCTCAATCTCATCGTGAGAAATCATCGGATAAACCCAAACTGAAGAATATTCTACAAAATAACCCACTAGTAATCCTCGAAACTGTTAAGAAAAGTGGCATGAAAGAATGTGCCACTGTCACAGACTGGCAGAAACTAAAGAGAGAGCACCAGTCAATGCAATGGAGGATCTTGGACTGGATCCTGGACCAGAAAATGGACGTGAGTAAGAAAACTGGAGAAATTTGAATAAGACGTGCAAATGAGTTAGTCACACTTCATCGATGTTAATTTCTTGGTTCCCATAATTGCAGTATGGTTATGTGCGCTACCATTAACCTCTAAACCATTTTTTTCTATTTTTCTCTAAGCCTAAATTTATTTCAAAATAAAAAAAACTGAAATAAAAGCTTTTGCTCTGGCCTTCTAGATTACTTAATTGGGGGTGGGGAAAGAAGGGGGTAGATGGTTGTGGGAGAGAATGAAAGCTATGCAAATGCATTACTTTTCTAGTTTTTGAAAAATTAAAAAGAAAATCCCTGCTTACAAATTAAACGGAAGATCTCAAAAACATTCAAAATAACCTCTAATTCAGAATAACCAAATAATGATTTCCCCCCTCAGTGTAACCCAGGTCCTCACCAACGTCTACAAGGACCCACAACGTCCTGGGAGGCTCCCTGTCACCACCCTGCCCCTCCTACCTGTCCACCCATGCTCCCAACCAATCTACCCCTCCCCCACCCCCACCACCCCATGTATCAGTCACAGCTACAGCCACACAAGGAATTGCAGGTCCTGACCCCGGTTTTGTAAGGACTCTTCTCTCCCTTCGGCAAGCTGTTCTCCAGAGAGCAGTATGGCTCGCTCCATGACCTTTTCAAATCGTTGCTGCAATGTCAACTGCTCAACAAGGCCCACTCAGATCTCCCTATTTAAACTGCAACTCGCCCAATCCACCCTGAACACTGTGATCTCCTTTATCCTGCTCAGTGTACTCCCATAATGCATACTGCCTAACATACAATAGATGTATTTATTGCCTACTGCCCTGCCTCCTACATGAGAATGTAAACCCCAGGATGGCAGATAGCTTTGTTTTTGCCTTTTGCTATATCCCCAACACCCAGATCCTTGCGGGGAGGGGGGCCACTTAAACAAACCCTATTAAGATTATTAGCACAGAAACATGCAAACCTACAAAGTGTTCTTGAAACTTCACTCAAGCATCAATAGGTTGTTTGTTTGATTCCTCATTCCTTTTTCCTTCTAAATTAAGAGACATGCATTCTCCTTTCTCAAATGGGCTTCTGAGAGGAGACATGAATGAAAAAGCCCCCAGGGAACCAACCAGACACCACAGAAGAAGGCACCTCTACAGGACACAGGGGAAAATGGATTCTCCTTTGTAAACAAATTGCTCCACTAACTGTTCTGTAGCTATTTCTGCGTAGTCCAGACTCACCCTTTCCCAGGGTGCCTTAAATGCCACAGCACCCTGTTCCTGGAAATGAAACAGCTGCGGGGCTGGTGGGGAAGGGGCAGCATCGCAATGTAGACTACCGAGGTCTGACTTCCTTCCAAGGACTGAGGCTCCCTTCGCAATCTGCCCTGGAGGTCAGCACTCTATCATTACGGTCTGGTCAGGTGGACTCCCTTACAGGTACGTACTAGTCTCCTCTCCATTTTACAGTTAGGAAACTGAGGTTTGGGGATGGAGCACTTTACCAAAGATCACATAACTTGTACGTGAAAAAGTCAGGATCGAGCCTAGGTCGGACCCCAAACATACTCTAACTCACACCGCACCACATCCTCAACATGGTTGCTTCATCTCCCAAAAATAAATTTCGCTGCTGCTAGAGAAAGTGGTCTTGATAATGGAAAAAGCAGTAATGGCAGACAGTAAGAGACAGAAAACAGGAAAAAGATGGGGAAAAGGGTAGAAATTGGAGATTATATGAATACAGAGAAAAAGAAGGAAACGTGTATACACATACTATAAAGAAAGAACGGTATAATCCAAATTAAACTGAGAAAGTGAGATGAGATTCTCATTTGCCTTGTGTCCTTCACAAGTCATTTACGTTTTTCATGGTCTATGTTCACTCTCAACTGTAAAGACATCTGAGAGCGCTCTAAACCTAAACTTCTGAGTCTGACAGAAAAAAAAAAAATTCACAGCATAACATTTACAGGCTGTCTGGCACGAAACAGATGCTCAAGAAGCTGCTGTTATTTACTGAGTATGTTCTCTCTTTCTACGGTGTCAGGCCCTGTGCTGGGTGCCTGGGACAAGCTACTCGGCCACACGGTCCCCGGTCCATCACAACTCCAGTAGTAAGAACTGGTTTCAGGTAAGAGACTAGAGGCCTGGAGGTGACTGACAGGTGAGGCTGAGGGGCCTGGGGTATAAATGCCCGGACCTGAATACTAGACGAAGCAATTTTTGAAGAGTAAACACCAGATTTCTATGATTTATTTCATCTGGTTCTATAGCAGGACAGACCAAGCTAAGGAAAACTGGATTCTAGATGCATAAACCTTCACTTTAATTATTATGAAGGGAAGGAGGGTAAAAGTGGAAAAAAACATGAATGTATATTTATCACTCTGATGATACATAATTATGTTGATGGATCTGATACGTAAAAAAGGAAAAAGCTTTAAATATATGCTTCTGTCTCCCTTCAAAGATTTTTTTTCCCAAACCTTAATTTTCGGACTCCTAATTCCATCTCTGTGCTAGACTGATATTTTTAGCAATGCCTATGATTATCCAGCAAGGGGCTCTGTTTTTCTTGCTCAAGGTGCTTCCTTCATTGACTCAAAAACTTCTCAAAAGCAGAGGTCAAAGAACAGTTGTGTATTTTAGAGGAGCCATACTTAGGATTAAAGATATGCAAGTTACCATTCAAATTAGGTATTTGTTCCTTAAAACCAATACATATTTTTCCTAGTAGAAACTTCATAATGAACAGAATTTCTAAGAACAAAATTCTGTCCTCACTATGGCCTGCCTTGAGAGGGGCGAGTGGAATAGTACTGATATAAATCCACATCTAAAAAATAACCTTATTTCAAACAGCACTCCACCACCTCCATCACACTGGAAAATGAGTGAAACCCAGTCATTAGAGATGAGTCTCTAATAGTGGTTTCGAACCAAACATGCCTAGGAAGACTAATGCAGTGAGATCTGCCATCTTCGGTCAGGTCATTCCAGAGGAGGCCGGCTCCACGGGGTCCATGAGGTCCTGTAGCACACTTTTTTAAAGCAGCTAAGTGCAAAAGGCCATAATCTCTCTCCAAGCCAGGCCAACTCACAGGCGCCCAGGCACGAGCAGGAACCTTCAGCGAGAGGCACATGAGAAGAATATCAGGACTTCCCAGAAAGTGAACACACTTCCAGGGTGTCAGCATCACATGGAACGAGCTTTGGGAAACACTTACTACACTTCCTGCACTCTGAGTATGTTGTGCCATCTTTTCTCTCATGAAGAGTATGACACCTTCTAGTCAAGCAAGCTATTTACACAGTCAACAGACCACCACCTTCCTTAAGGCTGCAGTTACAGCAGCTAATTTAATGTAACATGCATGTAAAAGACAAGAGGAAAACTATGACTCTCCTTTATCTTTGTCTAGAACTAACCAAAACTATCAGTTCACATTAGGTAAAATTTTACTGTTTTTTTTAAAGAAATTTACAGCTGACTACATGGTTGACCCCTGATGAACAGAGAAATAAAGTGCTAGAGTGCAATTTTTCTTTTTGGGGGGGGGACTACTGTGATGTCTCAGTCTGCCTCCATTTCTTCATCTATAAAATGGAGATATTTCCAGCTCACAAGATAGCTATAAAAATTAAAATAATGAATCTATATGTGTCTGATACATATACATATGTCCATATCAGCATTAGCAATGATGATCGCAATGGAAAATTATATGTTTGTATCCTGACAAATAAGTCTGAAAGATAATATCTGCTGATATGAATATCAGTCATCTAAAATGTGTAATTACTCTTTTCCTAGAATCTATAGGCATAAAAGATACTTAGAAAGGGAATCTACCAAATAACCAAATACTGTTTGCAAATGACTTCTCACATGTAAATTCATCATAAATGGCAAAGTGGAGGTAGATATAACAAAGACATAGATGATTTTTTCCAAATCATTTTTACTAAGCTCCTCTTCAAATATGCAACCATGTAATCAAGAAAACCTTACAAACTACTCAAATATAAACCCCAAGGTATATTTGGCTTATTAAAAAAGACCCTTAAATACTTGGAGCAAATATGCATTCTCTATAGCACTTCTTCCATATATACTCTTTTAAAAGGTAAGAGCTTTTTGCTCCAGGATCTGACCTATTTTGATTTAATCACTTTTCTGGGATTTAAAATTATTTTAACCTCAAATGAGTAATTTGGAAGAAGGAAACTTGGAGAGGACATTCTGGCTTGTAACGTATATGTACGTAACTACAATTCAATACCTTCAAACAGAAAAAAACAGAAACAGAAAAAAACAAGAAAGGATCTCATACTCCACCTTGAAACCGCAATATTACTGTGAACACTTCCGCCACTTTGCTCCACTCTGCCAGTCCCGTAGGCTTGAGCTAATTCAATGATGTGACTGTTCAAGCATCTGATTCTAAAATCCTTCCAAAATAACTCAAAATCCTAGGTGCTTCGGGTGTTTCAGACTTTGGCATAAACAACCTTGAATTAAATTGTGGCTACCTTCATCACAACAGATTTGGATGTGAAATTTAAGCATATCACTAAAGAAATCCTTCTAAAAAAAGTAAACCTCCACCAGTATCTATGAGGACTAAATATAGTATCAGCTTATAAACAAGAATACTCAGCCTGCTACAGAATAGTAGTAAAGGTTTAATGAAATAAGGATTATATATATACATGTGCATACACATAATACTTCATTAAAATATACATGTATATAATATATATACAATGTTATATAAAAATATAAACATCTATTCTTAAAACATATTAATATACTTCATGTAATTTATATATTCTATAAACCTTATTCTACCTTCATCTTATATTTGAAAATACATGAAATTTTCAGTTTTTTTTTTCTTTAACTGAAAATAAAGCTTTCTGTGTACTGATTTTCTAGATTAGGAGCATTAGAGTTAAAATACAATTAGTTATACTTTATTTCTCTCGCAAAGGCTTAGCATAAAGTATATTTATCTCTGGGCTCTATCTCTGAATTCTAAACTTACCACAGCTTACTTAAGCCAAATAAACCAAATGACCAAGCAACTAGTCATTGATAAGGGAACAGAGGAATTGATTTACTTTAAACTTTGCAAATTTCAGAGATGGCTAAACGTTCTAATTTATCTTCAACATTCCATGCTAAGCTTACTTCTATGGATATGATACAATCAATCTGGCACTTAACATGATTTAAATGAACTACTTTTAATGACAAAGATACAATTACTGGCACATATTTTAACAAGAGAAAATTAATACTCCTATTTCTTCTTCAGTCTTGTGCACAACCTCAATAAACTTTTCTAAATACAAAGGAATTTGTAAAACATTTTCTTACTTCTACTTTTGCTTTCTTGGACATCAAGTATTAAATTCCCATATCTACTTTAAAACTAAACACTTCTCTAATTCTATACTTAAGGAGAACACAGACTTACCACACTCTTATTATAGAATGTACCATGCTGCTCAGAAGATATAACCTGTCACATCAGGGTTGTGTACGCAAGCAAAGTCTGATAACTTCCTGGAAGTAATACTTTTTCCCTTTAGTTCCCAGTAGTTCCAATAAGTATATTAAGAATTTTTTTTTTTTTTTTTTTTATTTCACATTAGCACTTTTACAATTTACACATTTATCATCCTCGGATTGGTCTCACTTTCCAATAGTCACAAAAAACTCTGTTAACAAGAATGTGTATCATGGTGAGGTGTGTGTGTGTGTGGGAGGGGGTATATCTCAAAATACAGGCTGCAATATACCACGATTCAGGGTTAAACACTTTAAATACTATATACTGGATGAAAGGGTAGGTTATTCCTAGGAATGACAAGCATTAAGGCACTTAGAGTAAAAAGTTGACAAAGTCCAGATTTCCCCTAATAGAAATACTACCAGCCTGTGTTTAAATTTTATAAATTAAGCTCAATGTAAAACAGTAAAGAGTGGTAGTTGATGTGACAGATCTATCAACTGAATGCTACTTATAAACCCAGAGTATTTTGCATCCTTTAAGATTGTAGTTCATCATATAAATGGCAGAAACATGAATTACATGGCATATGACCATAAATATATTAAATAGATTTCAATTCATTAAGCATATCATGTGCTGAAATATAAAAAGGCAGTAGTGTTTCAGATATTTAATAAAATAGAAAAAATGTACTGCAAAAGGCTTTATATACAAAGCATAAGCAACTTTAAACCATCTCTAGCTCTTAAATAGAACACTCAAGTACCATCCATCTGAACTAAGCAGGCCAAGCAAAATATCCTGTGATTCCTATGTTCTCTTCAATGTCGAAATGGGTGGATAAATTTAAAGCCTGTTCTCTCAAGAGTTGCTTTATAGGCAATTTTCTCCCAGTATCAAGGTCTGCAAATTTCCATTTGGCTGCCAGTCTGCGATTAAATTCATCACCTTTATTATAAAAATGTGTTTTCCTCTATGGCCTGCTGCACAAGAACTCTAAGGAAAACATTTTTCACTGCTAACAGCAAAGCCATCCCAAGACAACCTGCACGTCCACGCAGACATTCGCTTCCTCGGCCCCGTGTAGCAGCCTCTCCCCCACAAAAATAACCAGGAATGACTGCGACCACAGAAACTGACCCATAGACACGCCATGCTTCGCTTTTTTTTTTCTTTTTTGGATAAAATGTCACCATACTCCAAATTTTTATATTGTGTTATCATGAGTGAAGTAACCACAAGATAAAAAGGTCAATATATAAGTATCTTTTATTCCATTATTTAAAAGTTCATGGTTTGCTTTGTAGCTTATCTTTCACTATCTGGGCAAACAGCCAAGGTAATTATAAGATACATATATTTATATTTATATAACACTTCTTCTCCCCTTCTTAATAAGTCACGATATAACCTTTGGTAGCAAAATAAATAGTATTTCTCAAATAATGGGATTAAAGCTACTCACCATGACATATTTGAGAGAACTGTATTAGTCATTTGTGTGATTTAGATTTGTTTTAAAGGTTATCTATAAAATTAACACTTTTACAAACTTGGCCTATACACCAAAAATTCAGAAATCTCTTTTTTTAAAAAATTAATTTGACAGTATTCACTTTAGAATTTACACGGGGGAAAACAAGAGAACTACACTGCATGTTCAGTGGAGCCTGTAATCAGAGGAATCATGAGATTATGTAACATGTGAACTGGGAAGAAATCTGCGTCTTTCTGCTGGGAAGTGGTGTGGTCCCTTCCACCACAACGGGAGCGTGCGCCCGTCACACAGGTAGAGCACCGTGCGGAGCTGCGTGTGCCATGTCCCTCCCCAGACCACTGTGTGGCTCCTCAAGGCCTGAACGAGACCTACTCATCTTTGTATCCATCCCAGCATCAGGCAAGGTGCTGGATTAAAACAAGAATGTCTGCGGAAACACTGCTGAAACCCATATCACAGCAGGAGTCAACAGCAGTTCTGCTAAAACCACACAGGTCACAACCCGTCACACCTACAGAATTAGTCACAACCGGCAATTTTTAAACGGACTACGAGAAAATACTAGATTACGTTGTAGGTAATACAAACATTATTTCATGAAACTTTGATTTTAGCTGTTTAGTTATATAAATATACATCTATATAGCATTTAAAAAATTAAGATACATATCTTTCCTGATTCACATTTTCACCATCTTTTTGGGTTCGTATTTATACTGACTTATGTACTTGTTATTCAATAAATAATATTAACAAAGAGACACTGGATTCTCAACGAAGACTTCCACCCTGAGGAGACTCTCAAGGACCACAACCTGCTCAGCGCCTTTCACTCTTCACCCCCTTCCCGGGCTTAAAGCTCCACAAATAAAGTAACTAAAAATTAGTATCCGGATTTGGACAACTTGAGACATATCTGCAGTTACCATGTACAAAATTTCTATTACTATCATGTCCAATTAACATATTTCAGGAAGAAAACCAAAGGTGTTAGTCCTTGAATAATGATGAAATGGGGGGGGGGGAAGACTCCCGTATCTCTTGCCACCATGTAAAATAAATTTTCCTATAACCTAAAAACTAACCTAAGACTCTCTAGCTCAGATCTTACTTTCGTCTTCCCTAATGATTGTCATTCTCTTACAGGATCCATTTACCCCTCTACTCTCTGCCCTTTTTCATATTTTCTCTTATTCAAGATTTATAAAAGAACAGCAAAGTGTCTTTTAAAGGCAGCTCTCCTAAATTAATCACCCTTCAAAAATGTAGGTAAGCCTACACCAGCCTATAAAACCACAACCTGCATGGAATCCACACACAGCGTGACTAAGTATTAGTCAGTCCAGCAGTGACCGACTCCAACACCCGAGCAATTGAGAGGACAAGCAGCTTTCTCACTTTCCCTTATCTTAGACTTTTATCACATTATTCTACGACAAACGATCTACATCTACAAGGAAGTAGAGGAAATGATCAGCTTACTCTAACGAATAATTCTAAAATATTTATGTTGTGTAAAATATGCACAGTGAAATGTCTTATGCAAATACACTAAACTGTTCCTACACCAGAGCCGGCCTGCCTGAAACGCGGATGCAAAGTGCTAGGAATCTAGGAGAGTCTGTAGAGAGAGCCTTTGTCTTAGGAGCATCAGCTTACTGACAATATCACTCTGTGCATTAGATGCTTAATTTTTTCCTTAGAGGAAAGGTAAAAATACCCTGGGTAAAAATAAAAATAATTAAGTAAAAGTAAAAATAATTAAGACAATTCGCATCGGAAAGTAGCCACACTACGTGAAGTACTACTGGTCATGACGTTATTCTCCATAGAGGGAGGGGATGAGGTCCAGAGGTATTCTCTGACTGGCTAATAACATCACATAGGGATATATTTCAGTCACAAGAGCTAAATGAGCTACAAGTTCTGAAACCGACGGTTTTAAACATATAAAACTTCTTCGTACCCTATTTAAATGAACTGTGATCTCTAAGATCCATTACAGATGAAATGCTATTCTATCGCTCATTCTTGTACCTCCCTCTTTTTAAAGGCTGCTGCAAACTAAATGTCATCAAAACTTTTTATTATACAAATAAATGACTGCTCTAACAATAGAGAGCAACTCTTTTATATTCAGATTAAAACTAAGTTTACAGAAAAAAAACAACTGGTTACTGACTTACAGACTTCACAAAACTACTGCAATCTAACAAAGATAAATATTTTTATTTTCAAAATTTTACAATTCCTCTTCACCTTACAGTTCCCAAATTTAACAAGGTTAGCTTAAGCCAGGAATATGTTAGAACATGAACATATTGTTCTGTGCACATCTATTTTAAAGTATGGTTCAGTTTAATGTTTAGGTCACTAGGATTCTACATTGACTTTCGTTTATTTTGAGAGTATTTTTTTAAACACCCAGTTCAAACTTTCTTATTTAAATAATGCAGTGAATTAAACAAAATTCACTATTGAAACCATCTGCCTCAATTGTTACATATTTAAAGGCACTTTTTCTTGCTTCCTTTCAAATGAAGTTTGAAGTAACCCCAAACTAAATGAAATTTAACTATTTTTCTTTCCAAAGGGCACTCTGATCTCACTGAATCAGCATTCTCATTCAAAAACAAGATTCCCAACAATTATTATTTGAGCCCTCCTCCTCCCCGCCCCCCAGCCAGGACCCACAGCTCTGCAGAATCCTCTTCCCAACATTTCCCATCATGTACCCTTAGACCACTACTTCCAAAAGAAAAAGAAAAAAAGGCATTCCTTTCTCAAGAACTTTCAGAAAATGCTCAGTTACATAAGCCAAGTTACGCTTTCCTCACTGCAGATCCTGGATGTTTAAGCTGTCAGCACCTGCGGGATGCACGAAGGCGTGCCGTGTGCAGTACCGTGGCCACAGACCCCTGAACTCTCAGACCAGCTGAGGAAGCCAGGACTGCGTGGAACACGCTTTGCAGACACTTCCCTAAAGCACTCCCCAATTCGGAGTTGTCAGCCCATCTTCAGTCTCTCCAGGGAAAGGCTGGCACGTGGCGAGACCCATGCCATCCATGCCCCGCAGACCAAGACATGCTCGCCACTCATCTGCAGTGCAGAGCCAAGACTCACCAGCTCTCGAACTCACACGCTAACTAATCCAGGAGTACTTCTTCCTCCACGCACCTAAACCCAACACACTCGCCTACGCACGCATACAGAAAACAACTTGATTAAAGGTGTAGTAGTTAAGTAAATCCACATGTACTAATAAAACAGAATAGAAAGCCAAAGTAGGCACAGATAAAACAGTCAAAATAGAAGTAACAAAATATACAAGGTGGGGAGCTCAAGAATAAAATCTGAAAGTATGCAGTAAACGCAATAATCTATCACATTTATATATACTAAACAGAAACACAGGGGCACATAAAAGGGGAAAAAACACAAATATATATGTAAAAAGAAAAGTCTTCAGTGGGTCTCCCATTATCAACAAGACAGAACCTAAACTTCAGGCACTGAAAGCTGTCCACAGCAGAGAATTACTTTGTCTCCTACTGGAACGTTCTCATATTCAAAGACTGTGTCCCCTGTGTCTGGAACCCTACTCCCTTACCTTTTCCCTACTTCAATACTATCTACCCTTCAAGAGCCAAATGAAATTGTACCTTTTCTGAAACATTCCAAAACCTCTCCAGCCTACAGTGACCTCTAGCACCAGTCTTCGGCCCTCTCTTGATATGTTTATATTACTAATATTACTTTTCTTTTTGTACCATTTACCCAACTGCTCAGACAACTTGAAGGTAAGGGATGAATGTGAAGCTCAGTGGTATTCCTTATAACATCTTACAGAGTATGCATTCAAATATTTGCAAATAAAAATCTTTTAAGTGTTATTGAAAACTAGTATGTGAAATATGCAATTCTGACGTTACTCAAAAATTACAAGTCATACAACAGTAATTACTCTATTGGAATGCAGCATAGAATGCTGACTTCCAATTAATCAATTTGCAAAAGTAACTTAGTATTCACAGGACCCAGTTACGTTTAGTAACCTAACGCTTTGTAAACAGTAATAAACTTCTGAAACCATTTGATACCATCACATGAGCTTCCTGAAAGCAGTGTTATGTCCACAGAGACAGTTCAGTAAATTATAACATACTCTGCCAGATGAACTATGTTACCATAAATATAATGTCGAAGAAAATGAAAAGGCAAGGGAAGATGCTCATGACGTAATGTATTTACACACACACACACACACACACACACACACACACACAGTACAACAAGATTTGAATTCTGTTATATCCATAATGGGGGAGAGGAGGACGAAGACTAGCAGAAATTTCATCAAAATGTTAAGAGTGATTGTCACTGAATTTTGGGTGATTTTCATTTTTTAACTGATACATTTTAAGGATTTTCCATGAGATGAATACTTGTAAGAATAAATGTGTTTATTTCCTTATAACGCATTTTTAATGATTGCTAGGAGGAAGAAATTTAAACTCATAAACTCTCTCAAATGACTCTAAGAAACAATCTTAAAAATGTATATACAAAATTGGCCTTTCCTAAGTTTCTCTGGAAAAAAAAAAAATCCAATTAGGAGTCAAAGACAATACGCTCTGATGCCTCTCTGCCTTCATCACCACCTTCCCCAAGAGTCAGGGACCACAAGTCACACTATTGCCAAAGGTGAACTGGAAAGGTGAGAATCTTCAATTCTTTACGTTTTAGGAATAACAAAAGAAAAAGAACAGAGGGTGGAGAGGAGAGTGAAAATTATCAGTTCTACAAAGGTACCACAGGACCTTTCCTCCCCTGATCCTATACATTATAGAGAAAAAGGACAAATATATTCTTCTCCCAAGTCTGAGTTCAAGTGATTTAAGGAAAAAAGTCATTTTAAAACTGACTTTGCAGCTTAAGAAAAGCTCAACAACTAGAAATATAATTTAAATGTGTTAATTATTAACAAAAACACATACTTCCAAATCTTATCTAAGAAAGACCTTAAGCAAGCAATACTTCTTCAACAGCTGTCAGACATTATTTTAAAGCAAAATATATAATATTTACTTAACTAAAACAACTGACAAGGAATGTTATAAACTATAATAATACAGTGAGATAAGGTTACCTTTTTACTGCTGATAATATTTTATTACTACAATAAAACTATTATCCCCAGAAGAACTTCCTCTCCATATAACATTTAGTAAACTACGGCATACATATTTTTCTGATTTAATAAACAAAACTCAATCGCCTGGTTGAAGACTTTAGAACTGCAAGGTTAATATACAAATAGAATACCATTAAACAGACTTTACTCAGTTCCCTGCCAAAACAAACAAAACCCTCCAAACAACTAAGCTGTGAAGGCAGAAGGAGTATTTCAGAAAATTGCTATAATCAATTAGATATCTTAAACCAGTTCTATTTTACATAGTCAACATACTAACATACATGGTCTCTTAATAAGACAAGTTCTTTAAAAAAAAATCACAACTGATTTACATGCCACCCCAAATATTAAATTCAGTAACTGCTATTAGCCATATAACTAATTAACTCTTCCCTTATTGTTTAAAGGAGAAAAAACTTCTATTCTGGCAAAAGGGTTATTTCTCAACACATTTTAATCACTACACACAGTCTTTTGCGTACTAATATCTCCATCTGCTGGAACATAACTTCCTTACTATTAAAAGTTCTTAAGGACACAAACTTTGCAGTGGAGATTTTGCAACTACTCAGAAATAAAATTTCAATATTTAATTTCTACCTAGAGATTTTCTCTATCTCACAGGACTTTAAAAGCTTCAAAAGCTATACTTATTTTTTTACCAGTATTATTCAGAATTCACGAAATTAAAACAATTTGCCTCTATGTTCTTTTCTTACCCTTCATGCTTAAGATAGAAAGCACTAGCCTAAGCAGACCAACCTTCTCCTTATAAGTTAGCTACATTTCTGGAACACATATCCATAAAACACATATACACTAAGTCCTGATTTTACAATATATGTATATGTTTCTTCTAATTTCTGCTGAACATGGGCTAAAAGTACAAGAAAAGAACTTAGCCAACAAATGACAATATCATCAGGTCAAAAATGAAGTTTGGTTTAAAAAAAACTATAGATAGAATTGGGCCAAAAAAAAGAAGGAAACTGCCATTGAATTAGAAGAACAAGCAGTCACTAGCTGTAATAATTTGTAACATGTCTGAAATGTCTTTTAAAAGTTTAAACGTATTCAGCTAGTTTTACTGTTATTAGTAATATTATTTTGAAAGCATTTTCTTTATATTGCAGAATAAAGTAAAGTAATTCTATCACTGTTGGAAATCATGTTTTGTTTTGTTTTTCTAGTGTTGGCAGAAAAATGGTATGATATGAAATAAAATGTAATGTTAAAATTGAATTGAAAATACAAACATGAACTCACGAGTTTTAAAATCGATACTGTCTAGCTAGCACTGTCCACAGAAAATGGCTTCGATGTATCCTCATCCTGACAGCAAAAAAACACATTAAGTGTCTAAATTTTGGTCTCTAATACCACTCCCACTATAAAGAACTTTGGAGAAATGGCTAATTCCAGCTGTGGGGCAGGGAAGGTACTTGGGACATCAAGCTGTTCCAGTAAGCAAAGATTTCAAAAGACAAGGGAGCCAGTTAGATTATCACTGGCCAAAGTTCGGACCATTTGAACATCAAAAATAATAATCATTATAATTCACTTAAATATAGTAAGTTTACGAAAATCCATGAGCCCGTTATGATGATCATGAAAAAGACAGAAAAATTCATTAGTCGCTATATGAGGCAGCTTGCAAACCAATGCTTTACTTTGAGAACCAAACAATAATTAATAAGAATAAGTATCTATCTGGCTTTTCCATTAGGAAATCATTTCAGAATAGCAACATAACCCCTGCGGGTGAAAGAAAGCTTAACTCTTTCAGGGATACCTAACTTTACAGTGGGAAGATAAGTCTCCTGCCACGGGAACGCAGACAGTAATCTTAGCTTCACTATGGGAACCAGATGCCATGTGCCTCCCCCGGCCCCCACCTGCCATGCAACATCATCATGCATACAGCATCACCTATGATATACCTGAACCTTTCGACCCTTTGGACCTATCTTCCAAAGCACTAGATACAATACTGCATAATGACAAGGAAGTTATATAAGGATCATTAAAAGAGGAGAGAGAGAGAGAGAGAGAGAGAGAAATGATTCTGGATTGAAAAGATTTGATGTCTTAAGAATTTAGAGTCAATGAGTGGGCAGATTCTGGTTTGTACGAGCCAGTTATATTTTGGGGACAACGACACAATTCAGAATATGGGCCAGTTATTACACTATGTATCGTTTTGTTTTGTTTTAATTGATTTTATTATGATGACATTAGTTAACGAAATTCATTGTTTCAGGCGTACAATTCGACAGTAAGGCACATGTATACACTGCATTGTGTGTTCAACCTTCCATAGTTAGATTTCTTTCTGTTGCCACATATTTGACCCCTGTTACCACATCTACCTCTCCCCTCCCCCTCCCCTCTGGTTACCACTAGTCTATTGCCCATGTCCCTGAGTCTCTGCTTGTTTGTCCTGTTCATTTGTTGCTTTTAGGTTTATATCCCACATATAAGTATGTATAGTTTTAACCCATTTTGCTCAGTGTGATATCACTGTACAGGAAAATGTTAGTTTCTAAAGATACAAAAATTTTTAAAGATGGAATGTCAGATAGATTATCTCTAATTTACCTAAAATAATCAACAGAAATATAAATATAATTAAAGTAAGTAAAATGGTGGGTTAGTAAAGTTCTTGGAAGGTCTACACTGCACTTTCTCACATATGTAGATTTATCAATAGATGAGTGAGGTTGAGATAAAATTTCCTCTAAGTCAACCTAATTTGAGAATTCCTAAAATTCCCCCAAAGAGTTTCTTCAAATCTCTTTAATTCAGAGAAAGTTCAATTCTAAGTAGCCAAAACTGAGCTGACGGCTAAACAAGTGAGCCCCACATGTTCTCAATACTACAGGATGAGCACAGTAACGTGTGGGTAAGGAAAAATAATGTGTGTATGTTTATTTTTATTTATAACATTTTTAAAAACTGTCAAGAGTTTGAATATAAAATATAGAAAGTTCAAAACATAATACTGTTATTTTATCGTAACTCTTCGCACTATGTCCAATTTCTACTTCCTTGAACCCACATATCCTATACACTCCTGTCAGTTTACCTCGAGTCACTGGGACACCCTGCCATTACCCAAGCCTTCGGTGGCTCCTTCCAACACTCAGAGTAAAATGTAAACCGTTCGTTCATCCTAACATCCAAGGCACGTTACGACGCAGCCCTCACCTAGTCTTCTGGCTCTGCTCTGAATCCGCACTACTTCCCTACACGCACCTGCCGTTCCAGATGACTTCATCTGCGTGCACTTCCTGCCAGCCTTGCAGTCTCCCATCAGCACTGACACTGCTGTGCCTTCCCTTCCAAAGCATCCTCCACCCTCCCATCCACCTCACCAAGTAATAATAATAAGACGCAGGTTCCACGTCTCACAAAAACCTTACTCAAATTAACCTTACTCAAACCTTCAGCTCAAAGTGACTTCTAAACTATCGGAATGCCCATAGTGATTCTTCTGCAAGTTAAAACTACTAGCTGACATCCATATGAATAAATACTTTTTTTTTCTTTTCTTCTCTCATTCTCTACAAACTGCTTTTGTTTCCTGATTATCAATCCTATCAAAACCACCCTAAAAATATTGGCAGAAATTAGATGATGCTTCCTGACAGTTTGAGAATCTTTTTGCATGTAATACTCTCCAGCCTCCAAGTATTTTCATTCGCAGTTAGCAGCACAACTGAGAATTCCATTTACAGGTGAAAGAGCCGAGGTTCAGTTCAGAGAGGCTTTTTATCATGTCCAAGATCACCAAACTGATTAGTTAATTGCAAAGTCATGATTAGATCCCAGGTCTACTAGTCAAAGAACTCTTACTACTTTGCAATGTGGTCTCATGAGTATACGACAGAAACAGTCATTCTCATCTATATGATCACGTGTATACACATGTGCACACATGCGTGCAAGCACACACACAGACAGAACTGACACCTGGACGCCTGTCATACCAATGGGAGCAGCACTGTACCAGTGGTGGCAGCAACAGCAGCAGAGGATCAGGATTAGGTACAGTTAATTTCAGAGTAACTTACATGTGGCCTTGGTTTGAAATTTTTATTTCTTAAAAATCGTATTCACCTGTCATGTGACTATACTTCTATCAGAGGGATACAATTACTGTAACACAGCATGCAAACAGCTGTAGTTCATGCTTAATGCTTTTGAATACACTTGAAAGCAGCCGTCCATGCTCCAGATTGGGTGTCAGGAATGGGGTGTACTGGCTACCTAGTGCAGCGCCCACTTCCACTCAGGTCATTGTCAGCCACCTGTCGCTCTTCTGAGTTGCCTACCTGCTCAGTCACTGGGCTATTTACCTAACCTTATGCTAATCAAAACCTGATGCAGGTGTACATTGCTGGCTTGAATCATCTAACAATGTTAAACCTCTACAATAAACCTTCCAGTCAGAAATGTTGTTTTCCCTTGAGTAGTTAATTAAAAATAGTAATTGCAGTAACAACAGTAATAATATTAAATACAGACTAGATTTATCTGTACCATGTTACTTTAGAGCTAAGGCTCTATTTATTCTTTGGTTACTAAGAACTAAGTGAATGAATTGAAATCTTCTAAAAATGCCTTTACTTTCTCACCTTCAGCCTCTTAACTATCATAAAGATTTACCATTAAAAAAATTAAAATCCAAGAGTTTGACCAGCATCTGCACAAGTCCTACACAGAAGTAACAAAACCTCCATTTGCTTTTTCCTCATGTTCATACCTGGAGGCTACAGTGGTTTTTAGCCCACGGAGCGACTCTGAGCTTTTCTTTTCCAGCTTTACTTACAAAGCGGCACGTTCAGAGAACAGATCAGAAGGTAGGACTGAGGGTCTGGCTCTAGCTGACATCGCCTTCCCTTGCGATGCGGACAAGTCACAACCTCCCCACCCTGGTCTCTGCACCCACGAAGACAGCATCTCCCCACTCTTGGGGGCCCTGCATCTCTGAAATTCCATGATTTTCTGATATTACTTTAATTTTCCTTACGTGAAGCAAAACATATGTATATGACATTTTTTTTGTCAGTGTTTAATTTTCCTACATTAACTCAAAAGTAAAGGGATCCCCATAATGTGCAACTGACCAGGTGATTATGTCCACTCTTTACAATAATTTGTCCTGCACCGAAGCCAGAAAGCAAGGCGTTTACTTAAGGCCCGCTCTCTTTTCCACTACTGATACCTAATCATTTCAATCCTGGAGCGAAGCAGATTATTCGTAACTTCCCAAACCCACTTTGTTCTGGAACTTCCCGGTCCCTAGCGCCCACTCCAAAGGATTCAAGGCCAGCGTGACTGCACGTGCACTGCGGCTTCCCCGTCAGACGCAGGCATGCGCACACACACGTGTGCGCTGCTCACGTGCGCCCTCTCCTTCCCGCCCTGGCCAGACAGCAGGGCCCAAAGTTTGCATTTTCTTGTTTTTCTGACACTTCAACACCCTTGAAAAGCATCCAAACTGACAAATGCTGCTTTACCATAAATACTGTAATAGAAATGTTACAGCAAACTGATTCCGTTCCCCAGCTTCAAAATTTACTTTAATACAATATATAGGTTGGGATCGATACATGAAGCAACATTATAAATATAAACAAAATTTTGTTTATTCTGCTAGACTTGACAAGATTGCTGGATTTTCAAACTAGAATTTCTGCTTCTGGAAACTGAGGAAAGAGTGAAAACATTAAGTACTGTTATTTGCTTGTTAATTACAAGAATTCTGGACAAATCGCTTATCTTCTACAAACTATGTATCTGTTAAAATCTCGTGACAGATTTATTTGAAAACACTGATAAGACTAAAGCTGAAAAGTAGCCTCTTTTTATGAGGGTTAAGCTTCAGTTAACTGAAAATTTCAACTTATCTGTCTTCTAAGTTATAGCACTGTTTCAAATTAGCCTGAAACATATGTGTTTAAAAAGTTACTATTTGTGTTAAATTATTGTAACTGCCACGCAAGTTTATTGCTCAGCTTTCTTCTAACTAAAACCATTCAAATAGTCCTTATTCATCCAGAACACATCAAAGCAGTACTTAGGGACAGGAATGTTTCCTACTTTACCATGCTCTGTACAGCGTATAGGACCTACCTACCGGCTGAATGTTGAAATTTATAGGTAACTGACTAGGGAAAAGGCTTACCTATATAATTCCAAAATGCCAAAACTTTCCAGAGCTGAGATGAGCCCTGAGAACGTTTCTCTGCTTTTGGACTGACACGCTTCATAAAAGGACTGGCTAAAACTACTGCTCAAATGATTTTATCTTTCTAATTCTCATTCACACCAATGGTAGTTAAATAAAATTAAGATCTAAGGTCTTTGAAGGCAAATACTACAAGTAATATTTTTAAAAGATTTTTTTAAAATATCATTAAAAAAAAATGGATCCTTTCTTCTAATTGCTCCAAACCATCATCAATCATTATATAATAATTTGCTTAACCTCATATTTTAGAGAAACCAGAAATCAAAAAAGGATATAAAGTATCAATCTATTAACTCAAACATCTGAGAGTGTACACGTGTTAGGCTATGAGGTGGGTACCTTTAAGGCACCAATTTTAACAGGACAGACAGACACAAAAGAGATAATATCTCCACGTTAGGCATAATACAGAGAAAAATACCCAACACAGACTGAGGACACATTTACAGTTGAAGGGAACCAAAGCTTTGCCACCCGAAGCTGCCTTTTGGGATCTTGATTTTAAGCTGGTTATTGACAAATGTAAGACTCAAAAAGAACCTTTGGCCCAACCCCACTTGCTGCCCAAGAGGGTCCAAGAGAAAAACCTGCTTCAGGAAGGGAATCTTAGGATGACACCTCAGCCTAAATTTGAATTAAGTACAGTAAATACGACCTCCAGCAGTGCCTGTCAGAGAGATTCCCCTGTCTCATTGTTTCCCAGTTGCTCAGCAAGAATTTGCCTGCCTGCCAGGTGTGTTCTGCTCTTTCTCAACTACCTGTAAACCACGCCTTCTCACTTCTGAAATCTAAGACCCCGCCCCCACACCCCCTTTTTCCCTTTATCCAAAAGTCATATATGCCCAATGTTGCCTGTCTTTGGAATTTTTGTGTTTATGTGAATTTCCCATGTGCCTGTATTAAAATTTGATTTCCTCCTGTTAATCTGCCTCTGTTAATTTATTAGTCCAACTAGAAGAACTTAGATGAAAGGAGAAATATTAAATTTTTTACCCCAAAATTTACACAAATCCCGTAAAACAAACTGCACTATGAAAAGTATGACACTATTTTTGCTGTTAAATGGAAATAAAGCTATAAAAACCTTACTTGGACATCAAACAATGTAGCCATTTTGGGACCCAAAACTGAAAGGTCCATTTTTAAAAGGGGTATAAGTATTACCTAAAAGTTCTCTTTAAGGGGACAGTACTTACTGCTTTTAAAATTCACACTGAACTATCTCAATGTCAAAAAGAGGAGTTCTGAGAAAATAATAAAGTCCTGTCAATCACGTAAATAAAATCACGTTCATATTCCAATTAGGACTTCCTGACACGGGCCCATGCACTGCCCCCCCCCCCAAATCCGTGGCCCTGAAACAGATCCTTAGATGTCTTCACAACGGCTGGAATACTAAGAGCAGAAAGTTGCTCAGGGGGCTGTTTTTCAACTTATCAACAAATAAAACCAACAACGGCAGAGTATTTTCCATCTCCAACAGAGAAAGGCAAGTTTTACTCCTAAGTACAGCATCGTAAATGGAATGATATTAAGTACATGGGCTTTCACACGTAAAAAGTGGTTCCGGTCAGATTATAAAAAGCTGCCCCTATGATCAAACTGGTGTCATTCTTTCAAACCAAGAAAATAAACAAAGCAATACAAAAACCTAACATATCTAAGTATATTGGCCTCCAAAAAGGAGCATCCGAATCATGCTTCAGTAAAGGCGAGGTGAGAGCAGACGGGATGGGGTTTGTTACACTTCATGTGTTTTGGGGCAGGAATCCACTCCCCTCAAGAAGCCAAAACCACTTGTTCAAAAGGAAAACTGACGCACTTCCATCAGCTTCAGGACAGTGACTTAAGAGTTAACAGAAACACATGTACAAAACATTTAAGAAGTCAAATTAACTTGTTTTCACCAATATTCTCAAAGCCGTTTAAGAAGAAGTGCTTGTACCAAACACACTAGTAACTGCTATTAGCAGAGACCTATTTCGATTAACTCGGTTACGATACATCCTTGAGAGGACAGCTTTTACTGTAACACATGTAAACTGGACGAAGAAAAAGGAATAACCTTTTCCTCATAGTACGTATGTGCATTTTGAACATGTATTCTGCCTGTGGAAGAGTTAAGCTTCAAAATTCAGCATACAGAATGAATGCTGAATAAATGACCTATTATACAAACGATCACTGCCATCATTTACAGAGTTGGTGACACCTCCTGGGTGAGGAGAGAAAAGGATAACAGAAAGAACGACTGATTATAAACATTGCCTTCCTTCTCATTACTGCTAATTCAAAGGGCTTGTGTACAAAAGCAAACTCTGCTCCTAAAGAACAGATTTTCACTTTAGTAAAATTTGTTTGTCACAGATATCGATTACTGTCGACAATGCTTCTTTAAAACCCTAAAACTGTAACAAATTTATATAGCAAGAGTCCTCACAATACCAACAGCCACTGAATCTTTAAACCAAACCTTCTGTAGGCAAACAAGATTTCTCAAAAAAAAAAAAAAAGAAAAGAAAGAAAATTGAAGTGTTAGAAAACATGATAAAATGCAGTCAACAATGAATGTGTTTTAAGTAGAAAAAAACATTAACCTGGAAAAATGTTAACTAGCAAAGCAGGTTTTCATTTACATAGTTTTGCCCCATTTTTAAGGGAGAGAGGGCAGAGAGAGAAAAACTAAGTTGAGGTCAAAATGAAAATCTATTATCCCCCTCAAAAAAAAAAAAAAAAAAAAAAAAGACCACGAGAAATGAAAAATGCATTTCTCAAGTCAGTGATGAGAATCTAATCTAACATGTTTGCTCAGTGTTTCTGAGCCACACACTAATTTTTCAGATATTCATAATAAAAAGATTTAATCTGGCTTTCCTCATATACCATATATTTGTTATTTTTTACATCAGCAGCTTTAAACCCCCTCTGCCTAAAAAATAAAAACTCAAAACCTCATTTTAAACTCCTTAGCTCTCCATTTTCCCGAGATTTTTTAAGTTAAACTGATTTTATTTTTCAATAAAATTCTTCTCAATTCTAAATTGCAATACTTTATAAAAACAGTTTTCGTTCAAGCATTATTGTTGCCTAAGTTTCATTTTCATGACAAAGAAAGGTTTTTGTTTAAAAAAAAAAACAACAACTTTTAGTAACTACCCTTTCCCATGGATGGTCCCAAGGTTCAGTTAAAAACTCCCTGGAGAGCGCAGTATAAGACTTTAAGACCCTGGTCTTATCTGTAATCATCTCCATCTTCAATGAAAGATTCTTAAGTACTGGGATTATCAACTGAATTTACATCCTTTATATGATTGTGCCAACCTAGAATGTACTCACAACTTAAAAAAGCAACCCTGCTGCGGATACTTGGGAGGAAAGTCTGACAACCCCTGTCCCCCATTCCCCCAAAACCAAAAAAAAAAAAAAAAAATAGTCCATAGTCCGCGGTCAAAAATAGAGGATAATGATTAACTTGGCATGGAATTAAAATACTCATCTAAAGCATTCAGGTTTTAATCAACTAAGAAAATCCAGCATACATACATCTCAAATTTGTAACTAGCCAAATAGAAATTCTCAAAAGACAAATTTTTAAAAAACTTACTTTTGAAAAATATTTTGAAATAGAATTTCAAAAATACAAAAACGCATTCAAAATGTCTATTAGAAAATATATCTAAGTACATACAGTATCTCAACTTGATTAATCACTGAAGTAAAATTTAGTTTTATCTAAATTTAAAAAGAATTTTTCAGCCAATCTTACAGACAAAGGAAAAATGTAATTCCTAACCACAAACATGCCATGATTAATTTGTTTTGGGCAACGACAGGCCACAAAAGGGTAAAGCACAACTTGCCAAATTTCAAAATTAAATCATCCGGCATGAAAAAAAAAATGATGCACTTCAGAAACCAATATTTTTAAGTCAAATTAAGTTTATAGTAAGGCTAACAATTAGAGGAAGCAGCTTAATCCACACTAAGGAATAGCCCCTTTTCCTGCATGTTTGTGCTGGTCTGATAAAAAACAATCGCACTTCCCAGCCTTCGTATGATGTCCATTTTAAACATCCTAGCTACCATGCAGAGGCGATCTTATGCCGGGGAGTTGAAAAGGCTAAAACTCAAGTGAGATTGAGCATTAATGGAGTAAACAACATTAAAAAGAAGAAAAATATTACTTAGAATGTATCACCCTCAACCAGTAGTCTCCAACATTTAAAACTAAAATGGTTACTATTTCCAACCAGAGAGAAATGAACGAACAGCTGTTAGAGACAATGACATAACTGGAATTCTACCTTTGGAAGTTTAAAATTATTGAAGCCAAAGGTTAGAAACTTTCTAACAGAGAACCAACCCAAAATTATCGTTGAGGTTTTAGCTCAACAAAAACACGTGAGAAGTCTTTTAGAACTAATCACATACACTTGATTTATTTTTTTAAATAGTACCCATAAAATGAAAATAAATATGTCTGAACTTTTTATAATCCCTTATGCTGTCTGAACTCAACATTTCAAATCAAAGAATAAAATTTAACTTAAATCCTAAATATCATCATGACCTATTTTTTGTCTATAAAAGATTCCTTCTAAACTGTACTTTTAAAAAAAACAGCAAATTTTTACTAATACTACTCAAACTTTTAATTTCCCCAAAACATGCCAGTAAAAAGTAAGTTTTTAAAATGTAATAAAATTGTCCTAGTAATTTTAAAGAGAATGTTTTCGATGTTTGTAAATACATATATAGGCACAGATTGACAAATGAAACGACCTACGACCTACTATGATTTAAATTTCAACTAAATTTAATATAGGTCAGTCAGATTGAGTCTGTTACACATTTTGCTCCAAACGTTTCTCCTGCAAAAAATAAAAAATAATAATAACTGGCGCCCCTTAGCGCTCACATTTGGAAATACTCGATTTAAGAGTTCCAGCTTTTTTTTTTTTTTTTTTTTTTTTTTTTTTTTTTTTTTGACATTCCAGAAAGTTTTCTGCCTCCACAATCTCTCAAATGCCAACACAAATAGGAAAAGCAGAACCCCTTAAAGGGACAGCTCAAGTTTTCTCTGGAGCAATTTGAAAGTAACAGATTTGCTGTTTCAACAGTGCGGAAAAGCCCACGTCAATGTGGGTTGCTGCGGCACGTTTAAGCTATGGAACGAAGACAGTAATACCTGTTTTGTCCTTTCAAAAGGGTTTCTATGACTTTCATGACAACAAAAGCTCCTGGATTCTTCTTTAACCATATTTTATCACGGAAACATTTCCGGTCTTTTGTTCCTTAGTGACATTCCAACTCTCTAAGCTTTGGACTCCTTTTTCCCCAGCTCTACTGTATAAATCTCGAGATTGTCGTGAAAAATCTAAGATCCATTGTTCATCTCTATAAAAACAGTTTTCAGTTTTCTTTAAACAGTCCTCCGGTGATGCTTCTAGACAGAAAAAGAAACTCCTTGCTACTCGATTTTCAAAATAGACTTTTCTGTTGGTCAGATTTTTTCTCTAGGAGTTGACAAAAATTCACAGCGACTAGGGACGGATCCTCCGGGTCACTGCTACAAGAACTTGTAAAGAAATCCCCGAGTTGGCCAGAACTAACGCTGTCATTCTGCGCTCCCCACGGCCCTACACCGACACGGCTTTTCCGCAAACTTTTCCTCGTTTGTATTTTCGCCCTTTCCAGTGTCTTCATCTCCCGTCCTACAAACTAAGGCGGCGGCGTCCTCGGGAGCAGCTCTCCGCCGAAGTTCTTCCGAACTCGGGATTACGTGCAGCATTCGTCCTCGCGGGATTTCGTGCCTCCCCCCCCCCCCGCCTCCCCCCCCAAAGTGAAGTTAAACTCCCGAACTGTTCTCGCTTCCCCAAACAAAAGGACAAAAAGTGCTTTCCGCTGTCATTTTGTGCTCGCCTTCGGCGAAATCGGCGTCACTTTCGGTCTCCCGTGGAAGTCCTCTAAGTTAGCGCGCCGCGCGCGGCGCCCCTCGGGGCTCGTTTACCTGCGGCCCCCGGCCCCGGGGGGCAGGAGCCCCGCTGCGGTCCCCGCGCGGGGAGCCCCGGCGCCCCCGGCAGCGGCCCCGCGGCCGGTGTCCTTCAGGCGCCCGCGGGGCGCGGGGCCGGGCTCCTCCCCGGGAGGCCCGCGGAGCTCGCAGGCGCGGCTGGGAGCCGGGGCGCGGGGGTCGCCCCGCAGCCGGCCCAGCGCAGCCACTCGGGCGGCGCCGGGGCGCGGCGGGGTGCGGCGGGGTGCGGGGGCCGGGGGGCGTCCCGCCGGCGGGTGCCGCCCGCGCCGCCGACCCCGGCCCCGGCCCGCCCGCCCGCCGCGCCCCGAGAGCCCGGCCTCGGCGCCGCCTCCGTGCGCCCCGCCCGGGCCTGTCGGTCCCCGGGCGCGACCTTCCCGCCCGCCCCCCACGCCGGCGGGCGCCGGGTCCCGGGCCCCGGGTCCCGGGGGGAGGGGGGTCCCGGGGGCTTTGGGGGGGGCCGCGAGGGCCCGGGCGGCCGCTCACCTTCGTCCAGCAGCCGCTCGAGGTGGTTGAAGATCCCGCAGAAGTTGGGCAGGCTGCTCATGAGCTTCTTGTCGTTCATCAGCTGCATCAGGTAATCTGGGGTGGGCTTCGGCTTCTCCTTCGTTTCCATTTCCCCGACCATATTCCAGGCTCCGCAGCTCACTCCGCCCGCCGCCGCCGCCGCCGCCGCCGCCGCCGCCGCCCGAGAGCAGGGAGGGGCGGGGAGCCCCGGCCGCCGGCCGCTCGGGACTCGGCGTCCCGCTCCGCGCCGCTCGGCTCCCGCGCCGCGCCGGCCGGCCCGCGCGCTCGCCGCGCTCTCCCCGCCCCCGCAGGCGCTGCCCGCCGCGCTCCCGGCCCGCCGCGCTCCCGGCCCGCCGCCGCTCCTCGGCCGCCGGCGCGGCGCGTCCCTCACGAGGCCGGCGGGCGGGAGGCGGGTCTCCGCGGGGCCGAGTGCGGGCGCGGGCCGCTCGGCGCCGGACGACGAGGAGCCGGGCCGCCGCCGCCGCCGCCGCCGCTCGCTCGGCTGCTGCCGCCCGCTGCGCCGCGCCGCCGCCTGTGCCGCGGGCTCGGGGTCCCTCCGGGCTGGTCCCCGCGGCCGCCTGTGCCGCCGCCGCCGCGCTCTGACTGCGCTCCTCCTCTTCCTCCTGCTCTTGGCCGCCGCCTCCTCACTCACTTGGCGCTGGAGTTCGCCCCAGTTCGGGCGGCGCTGCCAGCGGCGGGCGGGGGCGCGCGGGGAGGGCCGGGGGCGGGCGGCGGGCGGGGCCGCGCAGGGCGGCCGTTAGCGGGGCGGCCGGCACGCTCCTCCTCCCGCGGCCGCCCCCCGCCGCCCGGCCCGGGGCCGCGCCCCGCCGCCTCCCTCCCGCGGGTGGGCGGCGCGGCCGAGGCGGCGCGCGGGGCCTGGGCGCCGGGCCGGGGTCCCCGCCGCGGGCGCGCGGGCGCGGGGCCGGGCCGGTGCGGGGCGGCGGCGGCGGCGGCGGCGGCGGCGGGCGCCGGTGCTTGGGACTGGGGCGGGGGCGGCGGCCGCGCCGCCTCGCGCCCCGCGCCGCCTCGGCTGACGGGGCCGGCGGGCTGCGGCGCCGGGCGAGCGGGGTCCCCGGCACGACGCGGCTCGGCTGCGCTCGCCGCCGCCCGGCCCCATCCTCGCCTGCCGTTACTATCGTGTTTTAAGGAGCGCTCAGCCCCCTCTCCGATGCCGCCCCCACCCCCCAAATTTTTTTTAAAAATTTTTTTAACGTCCTGTTGCTTCACGGGGGACTGTCGGGGTGGGCGTCACGTGGCCCGACACGTAGCCGTAAGGGGCGAGAGCGCGTGCGCGCGTCGAGGCCGGCGGCCACGCCCCTTCCGAGGGTCGCCCCGCCCCCGCCCGGCGCGGCGAGCGAGGGGGATGGGCGGGGCCTGCCGCGCGCCTGCGTGGGGCGGGGCCGGGGAGGGGGCGCGCCGGCGGGGGGGTGCCGGCCGGGCGCGGGGCCTCGGTGCGGGGTGTGGGGCCCGTCGGACCCCGAGCTGCGGGGGCAGGGCGGGAAGCGGGCGCGTCGTCGCCCTCGGGCCCTGCTGTAACGTGTGCGCGGCCCGGGGTCGGCCTCCGCAGGACAGGTTTGCAGTGGGCTCCGACCGCCGCTGTGTCGTTGCTGTGACCGCACGACGACCCCTAAATGTCCCTGCGGTCTCGGGTTTTGAGGTCCGCCCGGCGGGAAGGAGCCTGAGCAGCGGCGCGTCCCGCGTGGGCGCCCCTTGTCGCCCCGACGGGGTCGCCGCTGCCCGTGCAGTGCCCTGTGCGAGCGGCGGGCGCGCCTCTGGGGACCGGGCGTGCTTCGTTGCCGCATTCCGTTATCCCGGGCGCCCGCGCCGGCTGGGAGTGAGCACCGCGGGCTGGGAAGTTCTGAGCATCGTGAATGGCGTGTGCACTGTTCTGCTTCGTGATGGCGTCGGAATCCAGTCATAAAATGCAGGCACAGTAAAGAAATGAAAAAAAAAAAGAGCCTTGTGCCCAGTTTGAAAATCGAAAATCAACATTTCTACTTGCAAACTTACGAAAATAATCATACAGTGGGCAAGAGCTTTTTCCATGCAGTGCGATGGATTTCAAGTATTTAGGTTAGTTTGGGAAAGAATTTTCCGAAGAGCAACAATGTAGTCTTCTGGTTCACGGAATGTCATCAGTCACTAAATCTGCATTTTATTGCAAGCCTTTTATGACATATTCAATTAATAATTTAGACAAAATTACTATCAAACTGATCACTGTGAGACTTAGACGTGCCTAAGATTTTCTGTTAATCATGTCTACTGTTTTGAACGTAATGTGTCTTTTTGGTCAGATTTTGCTTTAAACAAATTCTTTGGACTATTAAGATTTAGTTGCGTCGAAGCTACTAAGTGAATTTCAAATACTTTCCAGTGGCAAGTAACTTCTGGCCTCTTTTTTTTTGAAGAACACAGTGAGTTCGTTTTTAAAATAAAGCTACTTCATTAGAGGAAATGGAATTGCCTTGTTGGACAAAGCTAAAAACATTTAACCGTCAGTATTTTAAGTTATGCAGCATACATTGTTGTTAATAGAGCCATAGAATATTCATGTACTGATTAAAGAATGAATTGTGTAAATGCGAGGAATAGTAATTTGATCAAAAAGCTGTTGTCTCTTTAAAAACTGAAGTAAAGTACGTTCCTTCAGTACCTAGCAAAATGATAAGTAGTTTTAAAGCATTTGGGGAGTAAATTATTTATTTGATATGCTAGTGTAAACGATTCAGTCTCCCTTCCTAACTGGTCCATTTCTATATTAAGCTCCCAGGCCTTGTGCTAACTGCTCTGCATGCATATCTCATTTAATCTTCAGTTCGACCTTGTGGCTTAGGTTATGCTGTTATCCCCCATTTTATGTAACGGAAACCCAAGGAGAAGGGGGTTAAGTAACTGGTGCAAGACTATACAGTTTGTGAGTCCTGGGTTTGGGATTCAAATCCATTTATATTTTATTCAAAGCCCCTGCCTGTTCTTTGCCCTTCTTCTCACCCTATCCAGTAAGTCACATTGAGCCTTTTGACAGATATCAACCATTTTTGACCCATTAAACCTGGAATATTACATGGTTCACCTGGTTCTTACACTAGGTGAAGTAGATCTGAGTTAAAATCTGGGTTAGGCAGTACCTATTTCCAGAGTGTTAAATCTCTTACGATTATGCATTCGATAATAGTTACTATATGTTATTACCTTTTCAAATGCACATGGATCGCTTCCTCTCTCTGCTCACAGTTCTTTGATGGTTCCCCTCTCCAATGAACAGTCCAAAGACCTCACCGCGGCCTATGAGCCCCCTGTGCTCTGAACACTTCTACCAGGCTGACCTTTTGTCCACCTCTCTTCCCTTAGTGCAGTGAGCTCTAGCTCCTGGAATCCCCTGCCCCTCCCCCATCCTTAACCAGGCCCAAGCAGTGGGGCAACCGGGCAGCTAGTAAACATGCGAGAGTCTCCCTGACCAAAGCCAGGGAGAAATGCTTAGGGTGCTATGTCAAGGTTCCTATCTGAATCTCTTTAAGAAAAAGGAGAGTAAAAAACTCTTCCTGAGTGTGTTGGGCTTTGCACTTGGTGTTTCCTCTCCTTGCAGAGTTTTCTCCCACATACCTGCAAGCCCACCTCCCACCCTTGCTTCGTTACCACCCGATAGGAAATAGCGCATGCGTGTTCACAAACACGTGCACACGCGCCCTCTGTTATTGTCTGCTCACCACTCTTAATTATTGTCATAGCATTTATTGCCACCTGACTCTGTCTGTGGATATAAAGTTTGTCTGTCACCTCCCCCTACACTGTAAGTTCCATGAGAGCAAGGACTTTATTTTGTCCTATATGGAATTCCCAGCACCTAGAACAGCTTGTGGTACACATAGGCACTCATTACAAATATGTTCAAAAGAGGTATTAAGTACTTGTCATGCACCGGGAACTGTGCAAAACTCTCGCCGACTTTACTTCTCATAATCCGTACGGCAGACGTTCAAGGTGGGCTTGAAGAACCAGATGCCTCTCACTGCAGACGTGTGCCCCGTCCTCGGCTCCATCCCTTTCCTCTGTCACTCTCCTGCCTCAGGCATTCGAGGTCTATATTACACTACTCGTTACCCAACGTACGAGTGCAGTGAGAGTACAAAAATTCTTGGGATACATCACTTGCCTTCAAGAAGTTTAAAAACCTAAAAATGTGGAAAGACTTTGATCACATATTACAAAAATATCTTAATACGATATTCACAAGTTACAATGTACACAGGCTATATGAACGGGTGACCTTCCAGTTGAAGATTCTTATAATAGCATTTACCATTGAAAAAAATTAAGTCATCTAATATGTCGACACTAAGAATGATTCCATATCTAACATCAGTAATTAACCACGAGCGATAATATATTTTCTGTTCCCTTAAATTTGATTGTATTTATTTGTTTATTGCTATTTTTGACATTTAAACCAGAAAATTATAGTATTCCACACTCTTTCCCCCCCCTCCTTCATCACCATGGACTTCTTGCAGGAACTCAAATATTCCCTGGACTTAAGAATCAATCTTTGATGGCTTTTTGCCCCAAAATTTCTAAAAATCTTAATCCTTCAATTTTCCTTAAAGGAAATGAGGCATTCCCAGTATCTTTGAAAAATAAATCTTTGTTTATTTTCTTAATAGGTCTCTTGGGTCTCCTTTTGAATAGAGAGATGGCTTATCAGGTACTATTTAAAAGGTTGCAATTGACACATTTTAAGTATGGCTATCTTAATCAACAAATATTTGAGTACCTGTCATTAGCCCTAAGGCACTTAGGGTCCAAGCTGAGAGTTAATCTCATATGCATGGGACAAGCTAATAAAAATGAATGACAAAGACAAAACACTGTAGGAATGGCAGTGAGCAGACCCTCCAGGCCTGGCAGCCAGGGCAGGGCTGCCCTAGGAGGCAGACTTGATCTAGGGCTTGAAGAGACAATCAAAGTGCTGAGAACAGGCATGGACCCAAATTTAGAAAGTGGGAAAATCCAAGGCTTTAGGGTAAGAGTTCTCATCAAGAGCAGTAGATGCTGGATTTTTCTCGGCTTCTAATGTCAAGCTAATGTGTTCATAGATAAGAGACGGGATTTTTTTTTTTTTTTTTTTTAATACAAGCCAATTAATCAAAAAGTAGTTAACATGGATTCCGGCCAGTAAGGCACATTTATATCTCACTTGCAAATACAGCGTTCATAAAATGTAAGGCACTGTTCTTCACAGCCAATCTAATGCTAATTGTGCTGCTTCTTTAAACCACTAACATGACGGTTGCGGATATAATTCTAACATTTAGCTTAAACCACTGCGCAGTTAAATGTTAACTGACCGTGTCAGGTTTCTGCTCATTTGACCCTAAATGAAACTTTAGAGGTAAAAGGATTCTTAGCCAAGAGGCAGCCCTTGTGCCATGTAATCTAATATTTATTCCATATTTAAACTGAAACTTAAACTAAAAAATAATTGTCTTAATTATAGGAATATGAGAGAATTTTAAAAATGCATTTTGTTTTGATCAACTTCCAGACCGATTCATAGTCTTATGATTGCAAAACAATTTCCATAGTGTTCCCCCTGGACTGGGTTGATTCGTTGTTTTGTCCTTCAGGATGAATCTGTCATTCGATTTTTTACCATATTAAAGAGATACTGTTTGATTCACAGTCTGTGCATTAGTTTTAAATAACTAATGTAAGTAAGCATTTTAAGAGCAAGGGAAGTGCCTACTCATGTCCTAGACATGTAGTCAAATGCCATTATCCTTTACTAAAATTTAATGTATACCTTAACACTGCATTTTTCTGGTGATTTCTGTATATTTATGCTTTCTAAACAGAGTTCTGAGTGGGCCCAGGGAAGCATAAAAGGACTGACATTTATAGAGTCACTACAAACTGTTGAGCACTTTGGTTATTACCTCACTGAGTATACGGAGGCCCTGAGTTAATTATTATCTGCCTTATAGTTAGGAGCCTAGGCTCAGAGTTAACCCAGTGATGTGACTCTTGTGACACAGCTAGTAAATGCTGGGGACAAGATTCAAAGCAGACCTTCCATGTCTTGAGTGATTTACAGTATGATTCTGGCCCTTCTGTGCATCAAATTGTGTACCCCGAGGGCTATGTCTTTTAATGACTGAAATACTGTTACTTTTGAGTCTTTGTTTTTTCAGTATTCTAACCAATGGTGATGTTGAATCTTTTCAAACATTAAGCTGTTATATAGCTAGTTGAAATACAGCTAGAGAAAAGATTGCTGTGCTGGGTATAAAAAGGCCTTATTAGTTCAATCCTAATGAGCTGTGTAACACTGAGTAAATAGCTCAATCCGCGATTCGAAGTAAGTGATCTTGGAAGTCTTTTCAAGTTCTGTGATTCTGAATAAGGTGTTCTCATCCATATCAGCAAGTTGACATTGTTGTGATTTAATTTCTGTGTCTAGGGTAACCTTGTGTATGTACACATGGCCCTGTAATGGCAATAAGAAATGTATTTGAAATTTTTAGGTGTCCAATTTTGCACTCCTTACTGAAGTAAAAACAATATTTACGGGTTTTTGTTTCCCTTGGACATTACATTTGACTGAAAACCTTATTTTTCACAATTTCCAAAGGATTAAATTAAATCTTCCTTTTTAAAAAACATATTACAACGTAATAAAAAATAGAGCACTAAGAAATTGCATCTCGAGCTCCCAGTGGAGAAAGTTACCATTAGGAGCGAATAAAAAATCCCTGGGGGTAATCAGGCCTCTTCCTTCCTTTCTGCTCTTGTTTTTAAAAAGCTTTACAAGTAGGCTACTTTCAGTCATTACTTGTTTGAATGAAAGAAAGAAAAAAGGAACACATGGACATGCTTGGGCTCTAGGTAGGACAAGCAGCTGTGAGCTGTGGAAGCGGCTCACAGCCCAGAATGCTGACCTGAGTAAATAACAGCGTCTGAAAACCCTTGCCTTCTTGACAGAGAAAAACAGAGCAGGAGGGAGGGCCTCCCTGTCTGTCAGTTTCTACAGTGTGGTCCAACGATTCCTGAGAAGGATTCTGGAGTGCCAGGTAGGTCTCACTCTGCAAGAAACATACTGTTTGGGGCAATGGGACCACAGCATCTACAGTCACCTGAATGTTTAACAGGCCCGAAAATGAGCACCTCTTGTGTTCATGCGAAAGGGGCTTATTTAGCGAGGGCATTTTATCAGAATCACTTTAACTTTATTATTTATTAGATATAGGATTAAAAGCAATTATTCACAGCAGCAATGTTCAGCCAGTACACACGAGTACAGCTTTGTCAGGGCATAGTTCTCAGCCGCAGCCCAGCCCTCCCCCTGAGCCCCTGGAATCCCAGAGCCAGCAACCGAAAGCAAAACGCCTGATGCCCTGCCCCCACCCAGCTGACAGCCTGCTGCATGTGTGCTCCGGCCATACCACTTGTTAAAAATATTTTGAATATTACCTCTATGCCAGTTTATTTACATAGAAAGTTATTCCATATCTTCATGTCCACTAAACCTGAGTTCACTAGTTTTTACTAATTGTGACACTGTAAAATGGATCATTTCTTTTGTCTAAAATATGTAATAGGTTCTTTGGGCATCTATTCAAATTTAGAAAGAGCATTTATACAAATCATGTTAACCCAGTTACAATGAAATACCAAAGTCTCCAGTTTTACTTTCTGTTTCCTACCGAATAACGTTTTGATAGACAGGTGGCTGTTACCAGAGCTGAGAAATGGTTAATCCTCCTCCTGTGGCAACCTCTGTGTACGGCACACCAAAGAATCACCTCTGTTCTCTCCCCAGCCCTGGGCAGCCGTTGCGGGCCTTTGCTGAACTCTACAAGTGATACTGATGACGCCAGCATTTACTGCTTCCTAATTATCCTGCCCAAGCCCATCTGTAAGAATGTGTTACAGTTACATTTTATAGATCTTCAAGGGCCACCAGCTTGATTAACTGGCATTAATGACACTGTATTTTTCTCATTATCCACTGGGAGTGAGCATTGTTGTTTCAGATGGAGATAAAATGTAGCCTAGTGAAACGAGTAACACTTCTCATTTCAGAGTTCTGAAACGGCTACTTTGCATTTACAGTGGGAGCCTAGAGTTAGGCGCTGGTGGGAACTCACGTGCCGAAGCTGTGACAGATGGTGGGGGCTGTCGTGGTGTGAGGATCATCTCTCTGTTCAGGTGAAGCTATTAAAGCAGCAGAAAGAGTGTGAGGAGGGAATCAAACACACTAAACTGTTAGATTGTGAAATGAGAATGAGAAAAAAGACTTGGGTTCACAGAGTTCAACAACAGGCCTGTGAACGGCCCCATCAGCTGACATGCCAGCGGTCACCCAGCTCCACTCCCGTCCCTGCTTCCTTTCTGGCTGCCTGGCCCACGGTGGGCAGAGGCAGCTGGCCCTGCTCTGTGCCAGGTCCTTGGCCTCTCGGGACCGATAGCCAGACTTGACTTTCTCCTCTCCCTCAGCTGACCAGGTTTCAACATTTCAGCTGGTTCGGTGCCTGATTTCAGGAAGGCACACTTAATCAAACAGCCCCAACCAGGCCTTGTCACTCTGGAGGGAGCAGATAGTAAGTGGGGACAGCAGCAGCCGGCTGTGTCAGTGTCATCAGGGTGACTGAGCACCGAGCCTGGTGAGGGAAGGAGGCCTTTCGTCTCTGGGCTCAGACAGCTGGTGTCTAGTAAGCACTTCCTTCTGCACAGTGAAAATATGAAGTAATAATACCTCAGTCTCACTGCGTCACCACCTGCCAAGCCATAGAAACGGTGGTTCTCACAGATGATGTGATGAATTGTCTTTAAACCCCAAGCAGTGAAACAAAGTCCTGAAACATTCGTCCCTAAGGGTTTGTCCTGGGAAGAGGCAGCCGAGCATAGGGCTCTAGAGCAGTGGCCTTAGAAGTCCTGGGCTCATGGCTCAACACTGCCACTTCACTACCTATGCCTCTGCCTTCTCTTGATGCAACTTAAGGGTGTCGTCAGGGTTATGTGAGTGGACGAATGCGAGGTGCCTAGCAAGATCTCTGGCACACCATAAGCTTTCAGTAAAAGGTATTATTTTAATAGAGACTAGGAAGGGTCAGGTCTGGATATAGCTCATATAATCAGTGCACATGAGTTTAGGAATGTGTGTAAATATCTCTATGTTGAAAATGTGTCCACAGAGATCAAAAGTAGTTAGTCATCAGTTTTCTGCCACTTCCTATTGCACAAACTATTTCCTGTTCCCAGGACTGCTGACACTAGGAAGTAAAAGGACGAATGACTTGAAGAGGAGCCCTGATCCCGGCTGGCTGTGTTTTTAGCAGCAGAAACAGTGGATGGACAGCTGGCCCCGGGCCTCCACGCTCTCTAGGCCCAGTCTTCAGCTGCTGGGCAATAGAAGCAGCTCTGTAGCGGGGGTGGGGGCGGGGAGGGGATAGCCTGCCCCTCTCCCCACCCTCCTCCACCCCCCATCCCCCAACCTCCCCACCCCGCACCTTGCAAACAACTGAGCTGGCAGTGTGCAGAGGGTCCTGGGAAGGTCACCTTTTCTGGAAGGCCCAGGCCCAGGGGGGAGGGCCCTGCCCTGCCCTCCTGGAACTGAATGGTCCCACCTTTGTGTTCTGACACTAACAGTCATGGGCTGACCCAGGGCTTAAGACGTGATGCAGCATCAGGCAGGCCAAGGGCTGCCTCCAGGTCTGGGCAGGCGGCTGCGCCCAGGGCCACAGGTGAGCAAACCTGCCCCCAGCAAAACCACGCCTTCTCCCTATCTCCGCAGACAGCTGCTGAGCAAGGCAGCGAGCCCCCAAACCCCCTTTTTAAAAATCAGATGCCATAGGAAACAATAGGTCACGTTTTGAGGAATTTAAAATCTGGGAGGAGACAGATGCACACACTTCCACAAGTGGCTTCTGCAGGTTGGTTCCCTGAGGTCACACCGGACGACAGGGACAGCTCTAGGTGCCCCGGGCCTGGGTCATCCCTGAAGCAACACGGTCACTCCAAGCGAACCCGCAGAAGGCCCAGGAAGTCTAGGTCTTCAGCAAGACAGAGTCCCTGAGTCCGGGTTTCCATGACTGACCTCTGTCACCACATCCCAGCCCCTAGACCATTCACATATAGCCTCCAAAAAATCTACCCCAGAAGCCAAAACTTTCTCTCAAGTGATTTTCAGGGCTTCAAGGTGATCTTTACAGCATCATTTCAAAATGAGGCCTGGAATACACAATTAAATCAAGGTGATGAAAGGAAGAGAATCTAATAAACAGTTTTATAATTATGAGCCTGGCTTCACAGTGAATCACATACTCCATTATAATACTAACATTGAATAAAATTTGTGTTTGCATCATAGGTTTTCTTGTTACAGAGGGGGCTTCATATTGTCACTAGAGACCTGGGGTGCGATTCGTTCTGAATTACAATTGAACCCTTGACGTTATAAGAGCTTGATAGGAATTTCCTTCTCAATATCTATGTTTCCGAAAACGGCTTCTTGTATCATTATATACAACAATTATTCACTAAGTCAGGGTAATGTTATAGGCCACAGCAAAAGACTTAAATCACCTATTTTTTACACCAGATTTTTCCAAGGCAAAGTCTTGGTCATGTCACTGAGCTGTCACCTGGATGGCACAGACCTGAGCTCCGGACTTGGCGCTCCCTCTTGGGGCTTCCCCTCCCCCACCCAGTCTCAAGTTCAACGGCTCTCCTCTCTGCCTCTGCCTTCTCCCATTGTCCCTGTCATCTTGGTCAAGGGTCATTTCCTACCAGCCCAGCAGCCTCTCTGCACAGGGTCTTGGAGGTGCCATGATTTACTTTAATCTTGAAACTTGCTGGTGTGATGTGGTATTATTTGTTATTCATAATCTAAGATATGCATATTGACGCCATGGTGTGTCTGTCCCTTAATCTTTTCCTTAATGTCTGTCACTGCATATCTGGATGGGAAACTTTGCTGGCACTTTAATATAGCTTTAAAAAACACTCGACATAAGATTTATTATTGTATTAATCCTTCGTTGTACAGCACCACCGACGTCACTATGAAGGAAGTAAGGGGAAGGCAAACATGCTGAGAAGCGAGTTTAATGGCAGTTTGATTTTTCAAGTTCTAAACACAACAATCCCACTCCTTGCCTGCTAGCTCATATTTTTAGCTCATTCGTCTCTCCACCCCAAAGTGTTTCTGTAGCTTTAGTCCTCCCATATATTCTAAAGTTCGGGTAGGTTCAAGATGGTTCGAGAAGGCTTTAAGATTCTCTGCTCTGTCTGAAGTGGTTCGTGAGATATATGTGGGTGAGCAGAGATCCCAATTTCTGTAAAATGTTAACCATAGGAAAATGCAAGGAAGCATTAGAGACCTAAGACCTGTCATTTATTTTTTTTTTTAGTGGAATTGAATTAAATGAGTGGTCAACTTGACAAAACTAGAGAACACTGTCATTCACTATCCATTTTCCCTCTTCAAGCGTCAGAAAGAGGCCTCAGATCTGGGGAGAAAATCTTCATGCTAATTAAAGCTCAGGGTTTGTTCCGTCTGGGCCTCCTCTGCACAGCAACCAGAAACGTCCATGGCCCAGCAGTTTTCACCGAATAGTTCAGGAGCCAGTGTTTGCCCTTTGCAATGGTACGCCTGGAGTGATTTCAGCTGCGAAGCATCTCAGGTCCCCAGATTCTGACACAGGAGATTTGCAAAGCTTGCAGTCTTTCCCTCCTAATTTAATTTAAACTGCACTCGTAATAAAGAGGCAAGTGCGTGCACCGGCTTCCCCCTAACGCTGGCCGAAAATCCTACGTGACACAGATCCCTCTTGGGTCTGAAAGTTAAGTTCTAGAAGTATCTCAAGAGCTGCGTCCACCCCCGCCAGTCCCTGGCCTCAGCCAGCGCCATTCCCCAGCTCCCGGGGGCCCCATGGTTGTCTCCTCCGCCAGCCCCTGGCAATGCAGCCGCTCACTTCTCCTGTCCAGCTCCTCCCGCAGGCCCTCTCCCCGCTCCGTCCCCCATCCCTCTCCGAGGGCCCACTGCAGGACAGACAGACGCAGCTTCCGCAACCCCTCATCCCCACCGCCTCCAGAACAGACACAAACCAGAAAAAGGACAAAGGAGTTTTAGTTATAGAAAGGTCAGAGTTTTAAAAATTACAAACACTGGGAAAATTACAAGGTTGCTAAAGAACCTCAGAAAAATCCAGCAGGGGTTTACAGAGCCTGACCTCATTTCCATTTCAATGGAGACCGGTAAACCTTTGCCAATCTCTCCCAAACATTGTCTGTAGTTAGAGGCCCCTGGGCGCCTTCCCAGTCCCTGGGGTGTGCTGCCCTAGCTGTTTGGGGGGAGAGGGGGCTGTCCAGGCCCCGTTTCTGACCCTTTGCCAAAGGAACCCTTTCTCCTTCCTCCCAAGGCTCCTCCCTTGGGCTTCAGGCTACTTGCCCTGACCTTTAGTTTGCCACCACGGCCCCTAATGGAGCCCTTCGTGGTTGAGGGCTTGGGGACTTATCCTCACTGTTGTCCTCCCAAACCTGAGACGTCCCCACTCCACTATTCCTCACTGATCTTGCAGTTGCTTCCCTGCAAAGCCTGGAAGCCACCAAGCCTCTGGGCAGAGCAGGGCGTGGGGCACTGGCATTGGATTAAAGCTGGCCCTGCCGCGTGGGACAGCGATGGAAGGCCCTGGCTCGCTGTGACGTGGGGCAGACAGTTGGCCGTCAGCGGTCCTCCGTCTCTCAGCAGCACAGTGGGGACCACTTTATGGTCACTGTGCAGATGAAATGAGGCAGTGACTGTAAAGCCCCTAGCATGTGCCTGGGATACAGCGATTGCTCAATAAATATTGGCTCTTCTTATCGGCATCCACCTGCCGCTTTGGGGGGCCTACTCTGTGTCCTGCACGATCGACACAAGGTGCTGAGGGCGGGGACAAAGCAAGTGACTGTCTCTGGCAAAGGAGGCAGGTAAACCAAAGCTTACTAAGCGATGGAAGGCCTTTTCGTAGACTGGAGCTTTGAGTCCTGAGCCGGGAGGGGTGTACAGGTCCTCAAATTCCAACCGGGAGGGGATCCTGCACCCCGGGCCGATGCCTGGTCCTGCCCGTGCATGCACTTGGCCCTTCAACAATTGCTCTACTTAGTGAGAGGATCCCGGCTCCCCAGTGGCCCATTAGACTCGGCAGGAAAGAGCCCCCTGGAGCCAGCCTCTGTGGACGCCCTCCCTCAGCCTCCACGGGGGGCTAACTCTGAGGCGCTGTGCTTGCCCTGCTAATAACACAGCTTCCCCGGTCAAGTGTTGCCCGCGCGCCCCCCGCAACCCGGGCCTTTACGAGCATCATCTCCCCGAGTCTCCCCAACAACTCTGCCTGGCCAACTTGTCCTGGGTCAGACCCTGGCTCCGACAATTTCTAGTTTTGCAACTCGAGGTAGATTCATTAACCTCTCTGTGCCTCTGTTTCTGCATCTTCCCATGAGGTTGGTCTTCCTGCTCCCGGGTCGATGTTAAGACCATGTGTGCTGACATACATAAAGCCCCTTGGACCAGCCCCTGGCACATAGTCAGGACCAAACAACTGTCATTATTACGCCACTCCAAGCACCTCAAGTTTTCAACCCATTGGCAGAAGAGTGGTGACTGACGAGGCAGAGTTTGACAGCGGTTTACCAAAATGTATTTCCTCTCCTTCCTGGACACACAGTAATCTCCATTGCCTACCTCCCTCGAAGTTAGATGTGGCCATATGGCTGAATTCCAGTCAATAGAGTATGAGCTGAAGCGATGTGTACCACTTCTAGGCCTGGCCCAGAAAATCCTCCCAAACCTCCCCCGGGGCCGGCAGGAACGGGAACTTGTTGAGGATACAGGTCCCAAAATGACTGCCGGAGACAGACCACTTTGCAGGCCTCTTGCCCTGCACAGTCCTGCTGCCTAAGAAACACACTTTTGTTGCATTTGAACCACTGCGTTTGGCTAGCACCCGAGACAGCCTTTACTCACAAAACTCATATACTGGAGCTCGATGGAGGATCAATTTTGCAGCGAACCATCTGAGCTATAGTTGTCTACCCAGCATCTCACCCCTTCCTCCTCTTCCTTGCCAGAATACCTCTCTCATCTTATGGAGAAGCTAGTGTGACTTTGGGGGCACCATGACACCTCTGCCACCATCTGCAGGCGGTGCACACACGACCCCAGGCCCAACCGAGAGGGCACCTGACCAGGGCAGGCTAGCCCGTCGTTGCCCCCGCTGCCATGGAAACTGCAGCAAAACAGGGATCTCTCCTCGTGGTGGGTGCTGGTTTCAGAGGGCGCGGGATTTCAGGGGTGCGGTGGCCATGACGGTAATCACTGCGTGGAGGACCAGAGGCAGAAACCAACACAGATGGAGTGGCTCCAACGTGGAAGCACGTTTCCGGCATCGTCTGAGCTCCGTATTTGTTAACATCCGGTCCACGTTCCCCGATTACCTTGGTCAGTGAACCTCCTTTTCGGTTAAGCTCCTCAGGGCCAGCTCTCCCTGCGTTGGAAAGGCAAGTTCTCAATTTAGCAGCCTCGCCCTTTCCCCGAGTTCCCTCGGGCCTCGGGCTCAGCTCACTCTCTGCTCTCCCCCGGTCCCATCTTCACGTTATAAAAATATTAATACTCCTTCAATAAGCGGTGACGGTAGCATGCATGACTTCCACTGAAGGGAGGAGAGTATTTAAGCCACTCACCTGTGGTCCCAACTGATGACACTCACTGTAAAGGACGGGAGTCTGGCTGTCATGCTATAGAACAGATTCCATTCAAACAAACTCAGTGGGCCTGACCACGGGTTTTTAATTGCACTAGTGGATGTCGGGTGTGCGTGTGCCCAGAATGTGCCGCTCAGGCGAGCAGGTTATTACGCACCGAAATCAACGGAAGCTCAACAAACTCAGAAAGAGTTTCTGACTCCCCTTTTTCTTAGAGATTCAGATAGGAAAGCCTGCTTCGGGAAGGGAACCTTGACATAGCACCGTAAGCATTTCACCTTGGCCTTGGTCAGGAAAGCTCCCGGCAGGTTCGCGAGATGCCCCGTACCCATAGCTTCTGGTTGCCCAGCGAGAATGTGCTGGCCAGGTGTGTTCCCCTCTTCCTCCAGTACCTGTCAGCTGCCTAATCTCACTTCTGAAACCTCAGACCCCCTTTCCCGCTTTTCTCCTTTGTCCCAAAGTCATATGTACCCAAGGTTGCCGCACTGTGTTTGGAATTATTGTGCTTATGTGAATCCTCATCCACACGTATTAAACATTTTATTTTTCTCTTGGTAATCTGCTGTATATTGTTTGAATTATTCAGCGAGCCGGAAGAACTGAGGGGGTAAGGCAACAGTTTCCCAAGCCCCGCCCAACACACTGCACTTTTATTATTAAAGATTTCTTAAGGCAGTAATGAATGTGGGTATTGAGATTGCAAATTTCCTCTATAGTATGTTGCCTTGTAATGGAGCTCGATCAATAAGACTTTGATATGTTTTTCCTTTAAAGCAACATAGTCACACCACCAGAGATTTGCAAAAAAAATGCAATTACAACATAAATTAATGTTTACAGTTATGTAGGTTATCCTCCCAGCCTTCACTTCAGTCTTTTGGGCGAGTACAACAGCGGTCCCCAACCTTTGTGGCCCCAGGGACCGGTGCTCCTGTGAGCATCTAATGCCTGATGATCTGAGGCGGAGCTGAGGCGGTGATGCTGGCGCTGGGGAGTGGCTGCACACACACATGACATTGTAGTCGCCCGCCGCTCACGTCCTGCTGGCGGCCCAGTTCCTGTCGGGCTGCAGATTGGTACCGGTCCACGGCCCGGGTGTTAGGGACCCCTGAAGTACAGCATATCCCTCAGTTTTGGTGGAAAAGTTCTATAAAATATATAATCCACTTGTTTTTGTCTCAAATAACATCAGGTATTGTAAGGCTTGTATCTTTGAATTTTATTTTGAATTTCATCTTGAAATTCTTACTTAAACCAATTTCTTGTAAAAACAGACAATTTTAAAATACTGCCTAACTGTTTCGTCATTTTATTCATTCCGATGAAAACCATGCAAGTCTTTCCCCACAGCCATTTCCAGGCTTTGCATTCATACCTCATTTTCTCATCTTTACCCTCCTTTACCGCCCTTGATCTGCACCCCCAGACCCTCGAAGTCTTTTTAAAAATCTTGCTCTACGCTGTTTCCTGGTTACGGGACTGTTTCCTGGTTACGGGACTTCTGTTTAGGGTGGCGGGAAAGTTCCAGCGACGGTGGTGATGGTTACGCAGCCTGGTGAACGTAATTAGCGCCGCCGAATAGTGCACTTAAAAATGGTTCAAACGGTTAAGTTTTATGCATCTTTTGCCACAATAAAAAAAATCTCATTCATACTTCCTGTCTCGTATATTGATACACATCCCTAAATACAGATTCCCCACTCATGGATAGCAGCGACTATGAAGGATGAAAACGTCAGTCAAATATAGAATGTAAAGCAATGTCATTCCTTAAGAAAACTTACAAGGTGGAACAAAGCACACACATCCTTGGCCAGCTGTCTTTGGCAAACTGCTCTGTTTGCTCATGCGCAGAGCCGGGCCACCACCACCCACGGTACTGACAAGAACAAGACCAAACACCCCCCCACATCCTCACCCCCCCTGCCCCCACCCCACCCCCCCAAACGCGGGGCGTGTATTCGAGTTCCCATCACCTTTTCATCTTTTTGTCCCCCTTCTCGATTCACATGCAGATGAACCCAGAGCAACTCCTCACATATAGTTTTTTCACTCTCTTTGGGAAGGTGGAAGGAACATCTAAATATTTATGAGGCTTTCTCTCCCGGGTTTATGATGCGTCCTAGTTGGATGTGGAGGAATTACGTTAATGAATGCGTGCCTGCACACACCGACACAGAAACCAGGCAAAGGGGAAAAAAAAACACACACACAGAGCTTTGTCGGCACTCACCAAACAGTTCCCATGAAAAGGAAGAAAAGAGAGCGAGGGGGAGGAAGAGAGATTTAAACTCTGTTGCCAGGAGAGAAATAAATTGTACAGCTCAACACAAAAGCAGGAACAAAGTTTCATCTTTGCTTTCTGGAGTTGCAAATGTAACTGTTGTTCGAGTTGTGCAAATGTGAAATAAAATGCCATGGCTGAAAAAAATGAGAGCTGGCCGGCCTGGCTCTCGCCAGTGACAAAGAACATTAAGGACAGAGTTTCAGTATTGCTAATAAATCATTTATCAGAAAGCAAAGAACTAACCAATGTTTCCTTTTAAGCAGTGCTTTATACGTGTCCCTTCAATATGCGTTATTTTTTATTATCGCCAGGGTTTTTATGATACTGCCCAAATACAGTGTCTGTCCCTGTTTTCATGACGCTAGCTAAATTCCACTTAAAAGTGAATTCGCCCTGAATGTGTTTGCATGAAATTATATCAACTTATGGCTTAGACTGTAAACTATCTTCAATTATAGGTAATCTTTATGATATTTTAATAGATAGACTAATATAGTAGCACACTGGAACTGAAATGCAGACGTATTAATGGCCTTAATATCACTCCGCCAGAACACAGTCATGTCGCCAGGCTTTAATCATCCTCCCAGCCTCCCCTTGGGTTCTGCTCCCAGTGAGAGCAGACCCAGCAGCAGGCGGGCAAGGCCTCTGCCCGGGAGGGCCCGGTGGCTCCGTAATTATCTTTAATTATCTTTAATATTCGTGCAGCAGGATGGTAGATTGAAACGTGTACTTAAATGAAAAATATTATCCCTCAACTGATACTTATTTTCATTTGTAGGTCGTAACATACAGACATGGAGGCCGTCGTTGGTATCTTAGCAGATTCTTGCTGGATTCAAGGAAACTGAGGCCGGTTCTCGTCGCCCATCTTCACAGGGTACAAAAAAGGCGGAGAAATCCCACCTCAGACCACACACAGCCCAAACCGGTATGCCAGCTGAAGGGAGGGAAAGCAGAAAAGAAGTCTCCAACGTCTATTAAACAAAACAGAGGCTTCCCTTCACATTTTTGTGGCAAACCGAAAATTAATTGTTGATTGTTAATATTTATTTGTTTTTTCACAGTAAAGTAAAATATAGAACATTTTTCTATTTCCAATTCCCCCCCCCCAAAAAAAGAAAAATCTGGTTACTTGATTCTTAGTTATTCGAAATCCAGATAATAATTGACTCTAGCCTATTTATGTAACTATTGTTATAATCTAAGCATTAAATCTTCTTAGCTTACAGAGTGTCTTTAAATCAGTTTCATCAGTAAAAAAAAAAAACAAGAGAAAATGTTCCCACAGAAATTTTGGACAGTCTTTTATCTGATACACTGACAGAGAAATGTTTTGGCTCAGCATTATTTCATAGTCATTTATTACTTTCTTGCTTGAATGAATAGGCACTTGGCTAGATGTAGGTTTAAAGAAACCACATACAGATTTTAAAGAAAAATTTAGTGAAAGTTTCAGAAAACTTCCAAATTCCCCCTGAAAAAAAAAAAAAAAAAAAAAAAAAGATGTATTGCTCAGAAGGTATTTCCAAAGGCATTTAGTGTAAAATTGGGGAAACCAAGACGAGCATTTGGTAGATGTTTTTAAAGGAAGGCTGCATGGCTTTGATCAAAAAATTGAATACATAAATTCTGTCCTCCATTTATGCATAAATGAACATAATGTATAAACAGAGCTGTTCCCCTCTTCGTGGACCTTGCTCAAACCCAGCTCCTGTCCCGCACGTCAAGCTGCTGGAGGCTGCGAGCGGTGTCCTGTCACTCTAAGGCTGCCTGGTGGCCCGAAGCCACCCCACACTCATCACCAGGTCTAGGCCGAGACTGGCAGCTTGCATGTTGTCACATGACAGGAAACAGTAGGGCTGGCTGTTTACAGGCCCCACACCGGAAGGCCGTGACCTGCGTGGAGAAGACTGAGGGTCTTCAAGACAACTTTCTCTTGACTGAAAATACGTTCCTCATCGGAATATTTGACTTCTTAAAATCCCCATTAGTTATACGTCTTTTAAAAACGTGGATCTATTCAGGGAGGATGCCGTCCGTTCTGAACAAAATTATTGTGGTGGATTCACCTTAGCAGAGGGAAAAAAAGTTTAACTTAAAACACTGAATACACTAAGGAAGGAAAGGTTCAAGCCCTGGCAACAGTGTCGCACAGAGGAGCATACTAGAATGGACTAGAATGTTCTAGAACAGGGCTCGCTGGGAAACTAAGATACATTTTTTGCGGTAGCTGAGAGACTGGAACATAAAGGAGACGTTAGCAAGGGCTGAGAAAGCTGACGACTAACTTTATAGTCTATAAAAGTTTGTCTCTGAAAATGAAAACTATTTTTTACCTACAAAATTAAAAAATATGCCTTAATGTATAACCACTCAAACTGAGGAAACAGATATTCTCATATACTAATGCTAATACTATCAACTGATAGATGATTTCTGCAAGGCCATTTGATAATATATCAAAAGATTTAGAAGTTAGTGTGTCTTTGGGCTGTAATGTCACTTCTGGGATTTTATATTGTATAAATAATCAGAGAAAGGCAAAGATATAGTAATATTATTCCTAATATGGGAGACTTAGAAGAACATATTTATTTTATTATTAATTATTTTATTTTTTTTTGCTGAGCTATATTTTCTGTAGAGAAAATTAATTGTCTGCTGTGAAATCAGCCATAAAATTTGTTAAGAAAAAAATGTTTGTGGTCTGCGAACCCCTTTGATTGAGAGTGCCTTCCAGAAACTTCATGCAAACTACTCCAGCGTCAAGGAAGAGCTCCCATCCAGGGGTATATGGGAGAACTATGTGCAGATCCTCCAAAGACAGTGCCTCTCGGGGGACATGCAAAATGTCAGCAAAATGGTCGTGTTTTGGGAAATGTAGACAAAATTGAAAGTTTTAAGTAATTCGATTTATATGTATTTCTGAAAACAGTTCATAATGTCTCATTTACTTTTTAAAATACAACTAAAAACACAGGAAATACGTGCAACACTTAGCATTTCCACTCTTAAAACCTTGGAGACTTCCTATTTTGTCTAACCTCTGCTTTGTCTAGTGCAATTTCATTTCCGTGGAGTTCCATACAAATAGGAAAGCATTGAAGAGCATCATCTGTTCTCAGACCAGAACTGAACTGAATTTGTATTAAAATATCCAGGAATACATAAAAATATCCACATAAAGCGTTAACTCACAACTGAAATATTAAAGATAGTACTTCACAAGGGTTTATCTCATGGTTTGATTTTCGCTTTTCAAATGTTTTCAAATATTTGATCCTTGAAACCTTCACCCAATTCATTGTGAAGTTAAAAACGCTGCCTATTTCAGAATATTTCCACTTACTTCTCAAACCTGAGAGGAACGGGCAGACCAGCCCCAGCGGTTTCCGTAGCAACACTGGGCGTGGCTGCTCTTACACACCGTGCTGTTTTTCCCACACGACACTGTTGTCACCCTATGCTGACACACATGTCGCACAGCTGAGCCTCAATCCAAATGGAATTGAACAGCATTCTGGCTAAACGCCAACTCCGAACTTTCCCTGGCCTGTCTCCCTCATCCTCCGACAGTGTGCATATGTGCCAGCTCGTCTGGAAATAGTTTGAAAATAGTTGGGGAAGGGGGGAATTTGTCAGTATTTGCACAATAAAATAACCGTCTTATTTTGTCCATAGAGACAAATGACCAGTCAAGTCAGTTAAAAAAAAAAAAAAAAAAAATATATATATATATATATATATATATATATATATTTTTTCTTTTTGATAATTGATGAGTTGACTTAATTGCATGGCTCATTTATGTTGGTTATTCAAGTTATCTATCTACACAGTTGCATCTTAAATCTGAAATTTCATACTCAAAGGAAAAATTCCCATTGAATAATATTTTATTTTTCTTTTATTTGTTTATTTTTGAAATTTTTATGACGCTGACATTGGTTAACAAAAATCCACTAAGTTTCAAGTGTACAATTCCACAGTAAGGCGCACACACACACACACACACACACACACACACACTGCATTGTGTGAGTGATGTTTTGAGTTATGAACATTCTACTGTAGTCAGTATTTAAGTGTACGAATTACATGAAGCTAATATTGACTCATAAATGCTCTGTGTGGGAAAGCCCCATAGAGGTCGTCTCGGCCAGAGACAACCAAAGGCCCCGGGCTTCTGTATTTCCTTCCCTGACCCCTGCAAGGACGGCAATTTCACCTCCATTTTGTATATTGGATTTCCTGAAACAGCAACGATAAAAATACAGCTTAAAAACCAGCGACCCAGCCTAGCCTTCCACTCACGTCACCCCTGCACAGCATTGCACAAAGACGCGGAAGCCAGACCAACTTGGAGCCTACCATGGCTGGCTCCTTGCCCTCAAGGAATGTGTGTGCCCTTTTTAGAGAGTTGCTGTCATGTCACTTTGCTGAAGCCGTCTTTCCACCATTTTAATGTCCACCGCTGTTTTTTCCAGTGAACAATTTGGTGCCCGTTCCTGGGTTTTCTTGATTGTTAAAACCCAGTCGACAAAAGAGAGAAAATGAGGAATAAGACTTACATAATCCTCAATTTTAAAATATAAAATATAAAATCATTCAGTCTTCCTAAACTATGTGAATAGAATATGTTTGCCTAAATCTAATTCCACCAAAGACTTCTAAACTGCCAACTAATTACATGATCTAATTTTGGAGCTTTTCCAAACTTAGTCTCTGAATTAGTTATCTTTTGCTCTTCTTTTATGTGTCATCTTGCTTTTTGACATTTCATTAGGTATCAAAACCAAGAGAGACAAAGTACAAGCTTATTTATATTTTATCAAGTTTCAAGATAATGGCAAGTATTTTATCCCAGCTTGATCTACAGAAGAGTTAGGTGGTTCCCAAACCAATGTTTTGGCAGGAAATAAAAGTACAAATAATTATGAGTAGCGATATCTTAAAACACTTTTTAAAAATAGACATGAGAAGAACCGTGCTTTTCCTGATTTCGATCTTCATTTTTTGTGGAAATGACGCTGTGTGCATGCAGGTCCATCCACGTGTGTGTGTGTGTGTGTGTGTGAGGTATGGTCAGAAGGAACTTTGGATGTTGTATCAGAAGACAAGGGTCTAAGTCCTGTCGCATGACTTGCTGGCTGTTTGACAGTAGGGAAGTCACTTACTCTCTCTGAATCTGCATTTTCTCATCTAAAATCAGGGCTAACAGTGCTTGTCCAATCTGTTTCAAGGGCTTATCATAGCAATAAAAGGAGATAGTGTATGTGAAGCTATTAATTACATGTATAAGGCTCTAATTACATATGCTGGTGAGTGGTATAATTATACCAACAACTCGAGATAAGATTTGGGGCAACTCATTCAACTTCAGTGAGCCTTGTTTCTTCATATGTGAGGGTGGATTTTAAGGGACTCGTGGGGATAGAAGTGTAGCATTGAGGACAAATAACTAGTTATGTCTCCTCTGGTTTTTTAAGGAACATAAACTCAATTGGAAATAGTTTAAGCAAAAAAAAAAAAAAAAGTGTTTATTGAAAGTCCTCAGTAACCATGGCAAAGCAGCAACTGAGCCTCAGATACCATTGGGCCCAGAACTTTCTTTTCATTGCATACTGTTTTTAGTTTCTCTGACAAACTTCCTCCACGTGGCTGGACACACAGCCACCAGCAACACATCTCACAATTTTGCTACAAGAAGAAAAACCCCTAGCTAAAATTGCCCACCTCCTTGCCTCAAGCCCAACGCCAGATGAGAAGTCCCAAGAAAAGCCTCTAGCTGGCTCAGGTCGGGTCGGGGGGTATCACTAATAGTCCCCTCTTGAACCAGATGGTTGGAGTGAGAGAGGAACATTTTTCCCAAGAGGAGAGTCGGTGTCCCCAGAAATGAAGAAGGGACAGAGGTAGTCAAAGCAGAACCCCCGAGGGCTGGCCGAGCTAGGGTGTCTCCACCACTCCAGCGGGGGCTACCGCGGGCCGGCGGCGAAGCACCCCATCACGTGGGACAAACAGAACCCCGTCCTGCCTTGCCTTCTCTGGTCCATGCGAGGCACAAGTGCCAGTGCACACATAAAGGCCCCTCAAGAGTTTAAAGCGCCAGACCAGTAAGAGGCAGGACCGAGTGACTCTAGTTCTCTCTGCATTTTGGTCACCGCCTAAACCCTTCCAGTTTGTCGTCTTACGGAAGCACAGAACCAGGAATGAGAACCACGCTCTGAAGTCTATTTTGTTAGGAAACAGCACTATTTCAGAGTTGGTTTTTTGGGTTTTCTTTTTTTTACCCCATAGTTAAAATTTTATTCACCTCCTGTTAAATCATGCATGCGATTTACTTGGGGCTATCGTGGAATTTTTTTTTTTTTTTCAATTAGAAAGATGTAAATTACAAACTACATTATTTATAATGTACACAGAGTCGACTGCGTTTTAGAGTATCACCTGAAGAAACAACAGTAGAATTACACCAATTTAGAATCTTTGATATCACACTGGTCTGCACGTCCTCCCTGGTCCTTTTAGGTCTGTTTGTAGAGCTTCTCCAGTCTTGGGCGATTTTCTCCGGGGTGACACCTGCCGGCTCCGGAAGCTCTTCTGTTCGGCGCCTCACGTGGAGTTACGTGTGGCCCCGTGGCGGGGACTGACCTCTCGCCCTTCGTCACTTCAGCGTCACCTAGACTCAGCTCCTCGGCGCCGGCTCCTGGGGCACTTCTCCCTGCCCGTCGGGGGCTGTGCCCATGGCATCCTTGGAGCCCGGGTTGACCGCCCCGCTCCAGGATAGACACCCGACCTGCCGACCCTCCCCGATTCCGTGAGCTTCTTAATTTGGCGACCGTGGGAGCCGAGCGTATCCACTGGCACTTCTCAGGCAGAGCTTGGTGCCTCTTCTCAAGTTGCCACATGGGTGTGTTTTGTCTCTCCAAAGGTGAAGCCTGATGCCTGCCAATTTCCCTGCAGGACTCAGCACCCGTCAGCGCTGCCAGAAGAATGTGGGGTTAGCGTGAAAGGAGGACGCACGACAGACGACAGACAGACAGACAGACTCAGCCAGTGTCATCTCTCGGCCCCGTTCTCGTGTGGGCCCTTCACCTGATGGGGAGCTCGGGTGGGGACTGCAATAAAAGCTGAAAATAATATTCTGGGGCGAGGGCCAAGGTCATGGCCAGCGAGTGTGTCCCAACCATGTCATAAATTAAAGTAACTACTGGAAAACTGGGAGCTGGGTTACCAGCCAGGATGAGTGGTGCCGGGCCAAGAACTGGAAGAACTGGGGGGGGGGGGGCGGGGCGCGACGGGCCCCAGCGTCGAGGTCAGCTGGCCGCGGGCGGGCCAGGACGTCCCAGCTCTGCGGACAGGCCGGCAGAGGCACGCAGGGTCACTGCCGGTCATCCCATCTGCTCCAGGGGTCCTCCAAGTGAGCTCTGATTTCTCGCTCTCCACAGATGGGTAGGAAATTCTGCTTCTGGGTTATTCTAATCCCAAGTGAGCCATGACACACGCAGAGCCAGTTTCAGCTTTAATCTTGTCACCTCTGTCCAAACTGGAATCAGTCCCCACGGGTGCGTGGCCACTCAGGCAAAAGCCCAGCACGGAAAGTGCCCCGGGCAGCGACACAGCCCAAGGCCAGGGTGGGTCGCAGGAAGAACGCGCCAGGCTTGCTTGCTCGGTGCCTGTGCGCATGTGTGTGTGTGTGTGTGTGTGTGTGTGTGTGTGTGTGTGTGTATCTGTGTGTGTTGGGGGTGGGGGGACCGGATTCTGTTCTGTGACAGTTTCCATAGTTTATCTGACTATCCATACACTTCCTCCTCTTCCCTGCTCTTCCTGTGGGGACCGTTTCGCCCCCATTGCCATGAGATCCCAGAGGAAATGTGAGCACTTAGGATGGTCTACATCCACATCCAACTGCAAGGCCAGGCTTTCTGTTAACCATTCAATCATGCCATGAAAACTAACCTCGCTCCTTCCTTAAAACTTGATTCAAGTCCGGCATGATGGCCTGGATCGCACAGGGCTGTCAGTCTGTGAGGGCGTGCTTGTCTCCTGCGGACGCAGAACTCGGTTGGCCCCGTTACTCAGACACCAAAGTGTGTAATTCTTAAAAAAAACATTTCTGACAGAAAAAATTTAAACACGTATAGCTACCCCAAGTTTGCACACATTAGTAATTCTAATGGTTGGTGACCGAGTTAGTCTTTCTATGCATTTGGGGGAAGGGTCTCTCTCTTCTCAGCTTTGTTCCTCCCTGACCCCACTGCCAGAGCAGACAGAGGGGGGGAGGGGAGGGGAGGGAAGGGGCCCACCCAGGGGCCCACCCCCCTCACCGCTTCAACTGTGTAACTGGATGGAAACCCGCTTTTGCAGTGGAGACAGAAGCACCCGGCACCCACGGATAATCCAGAGCTGGCTGTAATTTTTGTTCTCTGGGCTTTCTAGTGGGAATATTAAAAAATTTTGGGCTCTGGAGGACAAGAAAAGAAAAAGGCCTTTTTATTAAAAATCCTTTATTCACATCCTCACTGCCCATCTACTGAAACTGATCACTTTTGTAAAAATGTCATTTTCTCTGGTAGGAAAGTTCAAACCCTGCCAAGGAGAATATTCCATTCTTTGTATCTGTGAGGGCTAAAAAGAAAAAAAAAAAATTAATAGTTTTCCTCCCACCTTCTGAGTTCTCCTAGCTGGGCTAACGATCAAATTAACAGAGTTGGATTAATAGGAGAAAATAAGATTTTAATACAGGCACATGGGGACTTCACAGAAGCATGAAAATTCCAAAGACAGCAGGCAACATTGGGTATACATGACATTTTGAACAAAAGAGAAAAGGAGGGGGCGGGGTCTTAGAGTTCAGAAGGAAGAACGTGTGATTTACAGGTGATTGAGGAAGAGCAGAACACACCTGGCAGGTGAGTTCTTACTGGGCAACCTGGAAACAACAGACAAGTGTATCTCCCTATCAGGCACCCGCCTGAGGCCCTGTCTACTGTACTTAATAAAAATTAGGCCAAGGCAAGGACATCCTCCCAAGATTTCCTGCCTGAAGCAAGTTTTTATCTCTGAACCTCTAGGGCAGGAAGGTTCTTGCTGAGCCTTTTATTTGTCAATAACCAGCTTAAAAGTCAATACCCCACGAGGCGGCTTCCCGTGGCAAAGCTTTGGTCCCCCTCATATCCAAGATCTATGGGTGCGATTTCTCTTAACATGAATTCTCTTTCTATCAGAATTTGAGTGTGCTTAAAAATGGCTGAAAGCACAAGATTCTTTTCCATCCAGCGATGAGAAAAGAGGACTGACTGAGCCAGGTCTTCCTTTAGATGAGACTTGGCACTCTTGGGATGAAGCAAGGGCTGAGGGGGAACGTGGCCCCTCTCAGACTTGTCCTGAGGAGATGAGGCGGTGACGGCACCTAAAACACCCGCCACCTTCGGCCCCTGTGGCTGCTGTGGGGGTGGTACCGGGTTATCGAGGGCACGGCCGGCCCCGGGCGTCCCGTATTCTGATGTGACACCCCCTCTGGCATCGAGAGATGAGGAAGATGTGTTCGCCTGCCGGACCGTCAAGGGCTTATGGGAATTTTATTTTCAGAAGTGGAGCGGCTGCCAAAGAGATAGTGAGCCCAGGAGACGTGCTGACGTGCCGAGCATGCCTCCGCGCCTGACACCAGAGCCCCTGTTCTCGTCCGTGTTCCGCCACTAAAGCAGCCGTGTGACTCTGGGCACATCCCCTTCTCCCTGGGTTTCCCCTGTGCTACCTTTACCGCAGGTGAATTCAGTGATATTTTCTCTAACTTCTCTTTGAGCTCCGATGTTCTATAATTACAGTGACCAACACCAATGAGGATATTAAGATTATTATGTGAGTGATGAATTCTCGTAAGTGATTAAAGGATGGATTCCTATGGCCCTTTAAGCATGGCTCTCATATTATTTTCTCAAGTGACCTCTGGGACTATCCTGAGATAGAGCCTGACTAACAAACCAATAAGTCCCAGACAGCAGGGGAAATATCCTGTTATCAGAACAAACTAGCAATTAGGGGAACCGACTGATATCTTAATTAGAAGAACAATAATTTATTGAGCACCCACTGTACCACACCTTGTGTTAAACCCTTTGTATCCATTCCCCTGTCGGATCTTTGAAAAACCCTGCTAAGTTTATAACCATTTTACAGATGAGGAAACCGAGTCTCAGAGAGAGTAAGTAAGCTTGCCCATGTCCCTGAGCTCAGACGCAAGGCTGTGTCGCTGACCCCACACTCACGTTCTTAAGCCCTCCCTTGCTCGTTCCTTAGGAAATCACAGAAAGCTTTGGTGAGAGTAACAGCATCCCTTCCTTCGGCGCGATCACACGCCCTCTCCTGGGTTTGGAACATGGCCTGCGCGAAGCTGGTTCTCGTTGAAAATCTGTCCGATGAAAAGTCAGCGCCCAGCTGCTGGCGAGGCCCGTTGCTCCTCGGCGTTCCCATCTGTGGACAGAGCCGTCCGGTGGCATTTCCTGTGATGACAGCGACGTCCGTCATCTGCGTTGTCCCGTTGGTCACCCCGCGTGGCTCCTGAGCACTTGAGATGTGGCTAGGGCGGCCAAAGAGCTAACCACTAAAGTCGACTTAATTTTGATGAATTTAATTCTAAATAGTCACATGGAACTAACGGTGACCATATTGGACAGTGGGAGTCTAGGGTAAAATACAGGTGAAATGCTTGACTTACAGTGGAAATCTGGGTTTACCGATGAGAAAACAGAGACTCTTTGAGATGAAGTTGTCTCGCCCAAGGACCGATGAACTGGAAGGGATAAGACCGTGACCCAGTCCTGAGATTTTCTGGTATCATCTTCCTCTGGTGTGTTCCCGAACAGCATTACAGAGAAAAGAGTTGAGACTTTCGGGTTTACGAAGCCCCAGCACCCCAACAAACAGAAACAGCAGCCGATCACCTCCACAGTTTGGGATGGTTTCACACGAAGATCCCGATGGCCGTTTAGAAATGCGAACCCGTTGCCTTTTGTCAAAAGTTCATCCGATAAGAAACATCACAAACGACATCTGCAGCCCAGGCGCTGCGCCCTAGCGTCTGGCGGGCATCTTGCCAGGCAGCGCGCCCACCGCGCCCGGCTGTCAGGTGGCCGTGGTGGCCGGATGCAGCAGGCGAGGCCCGAGGCCGAGCGAGCGCTGTGGGCGTCCTGCGACCGCGTCGCTCTGCGGCCGCGTTCCGCGCTTTTCACCGGCGCCTCCCGAAGGTGCCGGTTCAGACCCGTTTCCCGCTCGGCCTCTCCCACGAGCCTCAGCACCGCAGGTCTGTGGTTCACCTGTTTATCTCTGTGCTGCATGTGGATCTGTGCTTTCTACATACTAGTTGCAATTTTTTTTTTTTTTTTGCTCCCAAGTACTGATTTTCATCCCCTTGCAGGGGGCAGGGGTGATACCACCTTGGTTAAGAATGTTCTAGAATGGACGAACTCTTGGCAGCGAAGGGAGGTGCCGTGGGAGCGGCTCGGGCTCCAGTCGGGCAGGCTTGAGCCACGCTCCTGCCTCCGCCTTTACGGCAACCGACTTCATCGCTTCGAGGCCCCGTTTTGCTTTTCTGTAAAATGGGGGTAAAAATATCCACAGCCCACAGGGCTGCTGTGAAGGTTCCGCGAGATTATGAATATTCATCAAGAGCGCGTGGCAAGTGGTGGATGTCCGCTCTCTCCGTGCTGGCTGGCGGTATTATTTTTACCAACACAGAGGCATTCTGGCAATGCGGCCGGTTTTCAAACCTGCTGTTTTCTGGAGGGGGCCTGACACTGTCTAGGAACAGCTGCTTCCCTCGCTGCTCAAAAGGACACGGGGCGTCCCCCAGCCAGCTCAAGTCAGGCCTTCCAAACGCGTACTGAGGCCCGTCAGGGCCGATGAGATGGAAATCACAGGCAGTGTCTGCCTGACATAAAATATGCACAGTAACACTATCTTAATTAGATGTACATGTCTCTGAAGATATAAATAAACGCTTCTTTTTTTTTTGATATGTCTGATTTAATAGCCTAATAACAGGGGAACGTTGCTGAGATATAATTCGGGGGGTGAGGGAGAAATTAATAAACTCAAATATTTAAAGCTCAACAGCAATTAACAACCCATTTAAAACACATTTCCGAATTTTAATGTTATTTATCCTTATGCAACCAGGGCTAAGCCTGGGGTTCATCGTTATTCTTTTTCAGACTTGTCGGGGTGCCCTGCCCGCTGCCTGGGAGACGCTTGGCAAGCCCATTCCGCCCGTGCGGCCGACCACGAAGCCAGCCCCGGCTCGGCTCGGCGGGGAGGCTCAGAGGTCCCACCCGAGCCGCCACCAGCACAGCGTCCCCCAGGTCCCCGCCCGCTGTTCTTGCTTCTCTCGCGTCCTCGGGAACTTGGATTGCAGTTTTTGCGTGTTTAGCTTACACACGCTCGCCCTGCACGAAACCAGACTGCTCTGTTCTTAAAGGTCCCCAGAAATCGAGCGACGCCCGCGTCAGTGCCCCCGTCAGCGGGAAGGCGCGTCCCCAGCCGCACCTGTGTCTGAAGGAACTCGGATGGGGGAGAACGGGGCGGAGGGGACCGAGGGAGGGCGTGTGGCGGGACAGGCGGTGGACGCTCCTCCTGGAAGACGCGACCCGTGGGTGGCTGGAAGCACACGGGGCTGGTGGCGGCGAGCCGACCCACGGTCATTCCGTTAGCAGTGATTTTTGTGTGTGGACCTGGTAGGGGGCGGCTGGAAGGACCGGGGACAGGACAGGGGACAGGACAGGGGACAGGACGGGGTACAGGACAGGCCGGGGGCAGCTGGAAGGACAGGGGACAGGATAAGGAGACAGGACAGGCCGGGGGCGGCTGGAAGGACTGAGAGTAGAGTGGGGAGAGCTGCATGGCGTGAGACGGAAGGAGAGCACGCAGTCAGCCGGGGTGCACAGAGGACCCCACAAGGCGCCCTGGACACGGCCCCTTACCGAGGGCTGTCCCTTCTGCTGGAGAAGGGGCCGTCCCTGGCCAGCCCTGTCCTGGTGCTTTGCTGTGTGGGACACACGCACAGACTGCTCTCCGAGAACCCTGCCACGCCCCACCAAGGGCCGCATCAGCCATGCTTGTCCTGTGTCATTCTGCCCGTTCGGTCTCAGCCAGGGTCTCTCCCAATCCCTCTCTCTCCCCCAGGAGTTAGAATCTGGAGGTGCCAGCTCTCTGCTGTTTGCTTAGACAGGGGTGAAGCCAGCCAGGAAGTTGGAACTGATGCTTTGTGGCTCCGGCGGGGGGTTGGGGGGCGGGGGGGGGCACTGTTTGACAGGGGCAAGGAAAGCTGGGCTACGAGAGGCAAATGAAGAGACCGAAACGCACTTGGTAAGCGGCCGCGAGCCCGCCCGCCTTGGTTCTGAGGACACATCAGCATCGCTCCTGGCCCTCGACTGGGCTTCTGGCTCGGGGGGTTATTTATCTATAGAACAAATCTCTCTTTGTTTTTTTTTTCGCTGACACTCACACGGATCTTGGCAGTGACCAAGGACATCCAGGGTCACCACTGGCAACTCCAGAATTTTGGAGAAGGCAGTGGACCAAAGACGCCCTGTGCCTCTCAGGAGCCTCCTCGCCCCGGACGCTGCCGGGGAGGAGGGGGCAGCACCCTCTGTGCGCTGGGTGAGCGTGAGGACCCCCCCGGAAAGACCACGCCCACACTTTGGGGGCACCTGGAATCCGAGGGCCCGGCCAGCAGGCCAGCGTCCCTGACGCCACGGGCTCTCAAGGTACTGCTGTTACAAACACCACAGCTTGGTGGTTTAAACAACAGAAAGCCAGTCCCTCACAGCTCCGGGGGGCAGAAGGTCAAAGTCAAGGTGTCAGCAGGGCCGTGTCCCCTTCAGAGGCTCTAGCAGGGGTTCTGTTCCTGGCCTCTGCCAGTCTCCGGGGGCTGTGGGCGTTCCCGGGGGTGGCTGCATCACTCCATTCTCTGCCCCCTCTCCGCAGGGCCTCCCTCCCCTCTCCTCCCCACCTCTCCTCTCCATGTCTCTAGTAAGGACAACTGTCGTTGGATTTGGGCCCCAACCCGGCAATCCAGGATGGTCGCATTTTAAGATATGTAATTTAATTGTATCTGCAAAGACCTTTTTTAAAAAAAAAAAAAAATGAGGTCGCATTCACAGGTTTAGGAGTCAGGACTTGGCCATATCTATGGGAGAGGGGGGCTGCTTCATCCCACGCCCCGTGGTAGGTAGCGGACTGGGGATCCTCATCATGGAACGTGGGGTACAGGCACCTTTCCTGTTACATCAGATTTAATGCTCGTCAATTTTCTTTTACTTAAACTTTTTCTTGGTACGTAATGGACAGGTAATTTCTAGGAAAGGGTTTTGTGCCAGTCGATCAGGCGACTCGGGAGAGAGACGCCCAGGTTTCTCAGTGGTGATTCGGGCCCAAGACAAGATGAGATAAGGTACTTAGAGTGGCTAGACCATTTGTCCCATTTTTACCCGAAGCTTCGGGCCTGAGGTTTCATTTGAGGAGCTGTCAGGCGGGCAGGGAAGGGATGTGGGCCACCCACCAGGGCTCAGCGGAGCTGGACAGTGAGAGGCTGGCTGGCCAGGGCTATCCGTGAGCAAGGCCCACGCGGCTTCAGGCAGGAGACAAGCAATTTGCCAGGTGAGTGGCCCACAGGTAAATCAATAGATTATAATAAGCAGGTGGATCAGGGGCTCCAGGAAAAGTATATTAATTTTTTTCTATTAAGCTTCTGATTTTTGAAGCAACCTTAAGTGAGAAAAGGATATTTGACAGCTGCCAGGCAGCTCAGAGAACGCACAGAACCAAAAAGCCCACTTCGGGAGCCCGCAGATTCAGAACAGGTCTGTCACTGAATGCTGCCGTTTTCTAGAACTTCGCTGGCGACATCCTGCTGCTCAGATGATGTTCACCTTCGAGTCTCAGATTCTCCTAGGGGAATCGGGCCCCAGACCAGGGTAAGAATACCCAGCCACGGTGTGGGCCTGGCAGCTGCGAGCTGGGGAAGTCACCCCGACCGGGTGTGTGACGGGCGGGCTGGAGGCGGCCAAGGGGGACAGGGCCTGGCGGCTGCACTGGGGGTGAGCAGGCTGGACAGCAGGAGCCAAGAAGCCGCAAGGAACGGCACCTGTGTAAGGACCTCTTTACGCTCCTCAAAAGTTCCGAGAATCTCAGAGAGACCTAGGTGGCCTCTGTCCATCATCTGTACTGGCCTTATCAAAAATTAAACGTGGGACGTGTTCAAGGCGCAGTAACGTAAACAGGCGTGCCATGAGCTGTCAGAGCCATAATGTCCCCTGGAAGACCCTGCCGTGGACGCCTATGAGTAGGAGAGAAGGTCAGTGACACCCTCGTGTCGTGGGAGGGAGAGCTGAGCAGCAAGGCCATCCAGGGTGCCAGGTCCCGGGGTGATGGGTGGCGGGGGCACAGGGGCTGAGGACTGGCCTCGGAGCCCAGACCCAGTGCTGGGGCCTCGGGCTCCGAGGGGTCTGACGTCGCCCCCTCATTGGGAGGAGGCTCAGCCTTGGCCCGTGAGCGAACTGGGGGTGCGTGGAGCCTCAGTGGACCCCCGTTCCCAGGAGCAGGTGAAGTCACGGCCGTGGGATGAGATGTGGTCTCGCATCTCAGCAAAAACGGTGCTCGAAAAAATAGCTTTTTCATGACATCCAAGACTTATATTTCTAAGACACATGATTTCTCTGCATCGATCAATAAAAGTGTGAATCGGGCCAATTTATGAATATTTCGCATATGGTAACTCTAAGGTTTTAATGCTCGAAGGCGGTTTAGGAGTCCGTGGATAGCCTCGCCCTTCTGACCCAGTCTTGGGGCGTCGGCTCAGCCGGAGCCCCGCCCTGGAGGCGGGTTCTGCCGCGGGCCGTGCAGGCCTCACCTGGGCCGCTCACCCAGGGGCGAGGACTCGGCTCCTGCCCACGAGCACCAGGCGTCTGGGGTGCCCATCGGGGTTCCTCTGAGGCTGGGGGCCACAGCGCAGACCAGCCGCTGGAGCCAGTGGGAGCAGGGGCCTGGGGAGGTGATGTGAGGCGCTTGGGCACACCCACGACACGGCAGCCACGCAGCCCGGCCACGGGGCCCGCCCCGGAAACCTGCCCTGCGGCAGGACGTGCGGCCCCGGAAGGAAAGCCATGGGCAGTGCGGGCGTGAAGGCCCCCCCGCAGGACCGGTCCGTCTACCCGAGGCCTGCAGGACACGCTGCCCGCGCCCCAGCAGCCCCTCAGGGCCACGGCCCCCCTGCTTTGGCGCCCGCGGCGTCCTGGGCCCCGCCGCACCCACCCCGACCCCCGCTCTCCTCCCAACGGGACAGCTTTCAGGTGGGGGCTATTCTCTGTCCTTGCCAACCATCCCCGGGGAGCGGGGGCTCTGCTGAACTCAGGAGGCTCGGGGAGCAGCCTCGGTTTCTCACGGCCTCGTCCCAGTTTCTGCCGCAGGCGGGGACATGAAGGCCTTCTGTCTCAGCGTCCGAGTTCGCAGATGAGGACGCGGACTGGAGGGGTCTCAGATTCGCTGCAGAGCCCGTGACCTCGGGCCGGGCGCGGGCACGAGGACGCTTCGTCCCGGGCCTCTCCTCGGCCCCTGTGCGCCCCTCGTTGAGCTCCGGCCCTTTGGGAAGGTACACGAGATCCATATCTAGTTCCCTAAAATGCCTCAGACCCCGAGAGACAGAGCCTGACCTAGATGAACAGGTGAGTGAACGTGTCTGAAGAGACACCGACAGCGTTCACACCTTTTCACACGCGCTGGCCGCTCTCCTGTCCTGGGTCTCGTTCCTGCTCACACGCTTGAAGGTTTGGTTCTCCAGGCCCACGACGTCAGCCGATGAGGGAGTCAGGAGGTTTGTTTAATAATAAGGGACTCTCGAAGGCCAAAGAGTTCTCCGCATGCAAAGGAATGAAGTTACGAAAGCGGGAAATTAAACTGGCGACTGTTAAATTCCACTGCGCCCCCCAGGCCCGTAATTGTGCTGTGGTGGGTGTGCCCCAGGCCAGCCAGGCCTCAGGGGACTCCCCAGATCACACTGCTGTGTGACACTTAGCACAAAGGCTCGCCCTCCTGCTGAGAGGCGGGACTGTGAGGGCTGCAGCTGGGGCCCTGCCCACCCAGGTCGCTCTGGTCAGCTGGGGCCGGAGAGGTGAGTCGTTTTCCTGGGGTCACACAGCTGCTGGGCGGCAGGGCTGGAGCCTCTAGGAGCTCCTGGCGTTTCGGTCCAGCGTTCTTGCTACTGATGGACGCTGCCTCTCTGCTGCAGGTGGACAGTCCAAAGCGGCCCGTGGCTTTGGAGCTCGGTAGCATCGTGTCGTGAATCTGTCCTTTGGGGACGTGGGTTGTGTCTGTCCTGCTAAACGGGCCCACTGCGCTCTGGGTGAGAGAAGAGCCCAAAGCCGCACATACGGCCACATCCTCCTCGTGTTGAAAACCCTCGGGACTTGCCCTGCGCACTCAAGCTTCTCCCCCTGGACCACGCAGAAGGGCCGGTCCTCCCCAAGTACCAAGTCCAAACTTCGGGGAGGAAAAAGCCACCTTATCTATTTATGTGAATTATGAAAAGAAGCAGAATTTACTTGACCTTTCAGGATGATACAGACACTTCGGGCCTTCCCGGCTGCTGCTGCCCAGTGGGGTACTGAGGTTGGTTTCCTGCAGCACCGGGGCATTCTGGGGGAGCCCGAGGAGCACGGAGGCAGGACCGAAGCTTAGCTTACGATGGCTCACTGGGTCACTTCACAACTCGACCCCTCCCTCGCATCCAGACTCCTCACCCTCTACATAAGGGGCGCAAGGCCACACCGAATCGCCTGGCATTTCCCAGACACCCCGTGCGCTCTTCCGCCTCCCATGTGCTCACCCCGGGCGCCACGGGCATTTGGGGCTGGATGCTTCCTTATTGTGGGGGGCTATCCATACATTGTAGCAGCATATTCCACTAGAGGCCCGCAGCACCCCCAAGTCCTGACGATCAAAACTGTCTGCAGGCATTGCCCAGTATCCCCTGGGGAGCAAAACAGCACCTGGTCCATCCATAATCACTTTTTTTTTTTTTTTTTTTTTAAGGAGAATGGGCTCCTGGACACTGGTCTGTCTAGCAAGCTACTCCTCTCTCATGCCTCCGCTCCAACGGCATCTCAGCCACGACGCCGTCCGCAGCTGCCCTGGAAAAGGATGTGATATTCTCTCTCCGTTGGCTCCTATGCCTTGCAGATTCGCACCCCCTTTGGTGCGTCTTCTGCGGCAGCGTGTCAGTTCGTTTGTCGCCCCCACCGCCCCCCCCAACCCCACGATGAGACTTGCACTCCCAGAAAAGCAGCACCACGACCCTGCCATCTACGGTCACCCGCGAAGCTCAGCCATCGACATCATCTCAGCATCACCAGACATTTCCTTAACAGTTGTGGTAACTGTGGCAATATTAGAGCGGTGACAGTGGCTGCTGCCGGGAGGGTCTTCTCTGGATTCTGCCGGGCGTGTCACTCTGATCGCTGGCCTCGCAACGTGTCTGTGAGCGCTGTCTCCTTCCTCCCATTCTACAGGCGGGAATTCGCAGGTTCAGCACCCTCGCGGCCCCGAGATTATAGCCACGGCAGTTTGACCCCCAGCCCCAATCACTGCCCGGTCTTCGGTTTCTACATTTTTGCTCTTAAGGATGGTTCTGAAAAAGTGGCCCTTTGAAATCAGAATGGCCTGAGCTCCCCAGATGGATGGGTTTCTGACACCCCCACTGCAATCTGTGTCACTTCTTATCACTGCAGCGAACCTCGGATTCCATCAGAATGTGGAAAAAAATCATTTCGATGCTGCATTTGCATACTCAAGTATTGGAGGAGGGTTTGCATAATCAAATTATGTAGAGTTGTAAAAAGGGAGCGTCATTTAAACAGCTCACAGAATTACTTTGAAGATGTACATTAAAACCTAAAGAACCCATCGCCTCCAAGATCTTAACAAAAGTTAAATGCTAACTGATTGTGACAGCCTCGTCTTTATCGCTGGCACCATTCTCCGTTTCTACTTCGTTAATATCGCCGCTCAGATATCGCTCCCTCCTCTGTTCCTCTTCCAGCCACATCGGTGCCATGCTAGAATAACAGATGGAATTTATGCACGACTGGCTTCTCCCCCTCTTCCCATAGTTGATCAAAAGGAGCGGGCTGGAAAAAAAAAAAAAAACCCACAAAAAACAAAACCCTGGAATTTGCTGAAATTCTGATTTCTTTAGGCAATTTCATAGATTTTATAACTTATCTTTTATTGACTAGGCAAGGTCTCCGGTCCCTGGCATCTGTTTGCTGCAGCTGGGGAGAAAGATAAATTCCCATTTTTATGTTACTGAACCAAGTTTAAAAGACAGACAAACAGACGGGTCTTCACGGAAGAGGCCAGCAGCGCACCCCTCCTCCTCATGCTGGTCTCTTCTTTCCCTCCCCCCATGTGGACAGGACAGAGGAAAAGGAGGTACCTCCCGGCCCCAGGGTTTGCCGGCTTAGGGGTGAAGGCCGAAGACCTGCCAATCGGGCTAAGAATTGACACTCCCTAGTTGGTCACGAGCCCACGCTTTTGGGAGGCTGCTTTGTATACATAAAAAAAAAAAAAAAACAACACCTTACACGTCATTTACAATTTCTCAGACCTAAAGAATTGTGCCTGGTCATCCAGAGACATGATTGTACATCACAGAACTTCATTAGAATAACGGCTGTGGTACTCCAACTTCCCTAAAGCCTCAGCTGTTCGATTCAGCCTCTTCAGCTCCATAACTGTTTATAAGATTAATAGACTCTGATGCATAATTGACTCTCCCACCGGGAGAAGAGAGCGCATCGAATCCTAGCCCTCGCGAAAGCCCTCGCTCTCATGATGAGATGTCTGTGCACACGGACGTGCGGAGGTGCAGGAGAGGATGGAGATGGGTAGAGGGCGCCCGGACGGGGTAGTGGGGGGTCCAGGGCGCTCTCCTCGCAGAGAGGCTTGACTGGGTGCTGTGGGAGCAGCCAGCCCGTGGGACGGGGTGCATCTCCGCAGCAGGGAGCAGAGCCTGGGCTGGGAGGCAGCAGAGAGGAAGCGGGAGGAAAGGGGGGTGGATGCACCGAGAACCGGCCCGGGGCTGCCAGTTCGGTGCCTGGGGAGAGAATGATGTTCGGGCCCCTTATTCCTTTTCTGCGGTCACAGGATGTCACACCAGGACCTAAGGAAGCATCCCCTCCTGTGGGACACGGGGCGCCTGCTGTCCAAGCAAACACGAGCTGGCGAGGTGGCCGGGCAGGACCTCCCAAGCGCCAAGGGACTCGGAGCCAGGGCGTCACCGGCGGGGTCTGGCGAGTCAGGAAACGCTTCTTGAAGGAGTCGAAGGTCAAAGGAAATGGAAGCCTTGGGTGAGAGCCTCGGGAGGAAGCGGCCATGACAGCAGCCAGGAGCGGAGGCCAGACGGCCGCCACATCTGGCTGGGGAGGCGCCGCGTCTCAGTGCAGAAGGCCAGGGACCAGCCAGGACGGGCACACCTGGCCACTGCGCCCCTCACAGCCCAAGGTCCCTGCTTCCTTCGGATGCAGACCCTCCAGCTCACGAGGTCACTGGTACGGGCAGTCACCGAGCCCCTTAGCGGTGACTTAAACGAAGGAAGGGGTGTCACTAAGAGGTAGAAACAGGAGGCTGGCTAAGCTTACTACGGCTCTCCTTGTCTGACCGTGCCCCTTCGCCTACGTTCTCTTAAAGTTCCTGAAAGAAGCTGCAGAGCACGGAGGAGAGGAGACTGAGACGGCGAGAAGGCCCGTTTTCCGCTCCGGGATGGTGATGGCCCCACGTGTGAGGACCTCGCTCTGCTTCAGAGAAGTCTGGATTCCCCCCTCATTTGTCGACTCGCACTTCTTTGCCCCGAGTAACTGGCTTTTAGCTGGGCTCCCACACACTTGGTCCTTCCCCAGCTCCTGGAAAACCCGAAGCAGATCGCAAAGATCAGTCTTATCTCTGCCGCTGTTTCCCTCTTAACCGACCACCAAACGGCCCCATCGTGAAGAAGGACGGCCAGCCCCGGAGAGGGGTGGCCAAAATTCACACACTCGCCTCGTGAAGACCTGGCTCAGAGGAATAAAACCGCATCGCCGACTTTTACATCACAGCATCAAGACGCCCTTGCTCACGTAAACTCTACATTCAACCCTTCCTGTCCTATCATCTCCACGGGAGAGGGGCCGGGGCTGACAACAGAGAGAGCCTCGCATCGGCTCACTGACTTGGAAGAACTACGAGCCTTCTGCAGCCTTGGAGAAGACAAGCACAGGCCCGGCTCGGTCCAGGCGAGGCTGCTGGGTGCCGATGTGACAAGGTGATGAAGCCCAGCCTAGCGCAGAGGATCGGAACACGGCCTACGTAGCACAGGAGTCGGGCCACCCCCGGGCACGGGGCTGCTTCCACGTGGCGGTCCAGTGAATGAATAAGAAAGTAATTAATAGTGTGCTTGGGGCAGATGCAGCCACTGGGACTTCAGCAGAGCGGAAGAACCGAGAGAACCCAGAAGTCGTGGGCCCCGGCGCCCGGCGAAGCTCACACTGGTGTTCTCTCGGGTGGGTACGCTACTTCTTCTTCTCTTCAAGAAGAGAAACTTTGAGATTTCTTATTTTATCTTCAGTCTGGTCAATGGGAAAAGAAAAAGGAAAAGAAAAATCCTAAGAGCTTGAAATTAGTCCAAAAATAAAGAATTCTCATTTGGTCATTTATTTTGGTCCTAAAATCCATGGGTGATCGTCTCTCTTTTGTTGTATTTTTTTTTATTTTCTTCTTCTTCTTTTTTTTTTCCTTGCTCCATTATTAAACGTCTGAATTTTGAAATGCTCACTGAATGTCTCATTATTATTCCTCCCTCCCTTTGGAAAACAAATGGCATTATGTCATTTATAGCAGCAAGAAGAAATGAAATTTCATGGGAAGAAAATGTATGCTAAGTTGGAAAAAGAAAAGATGTTGAAGGCATGTATTTTTTAACTGCTTTTAAAACTATATATATTTTAAAATACTAAATTCAATTTCACATGTTCAGAATGGTATAATCTAATTTTAGCAGATTAACAATAAAAGTAGTGTTTTGCCCCATACAAAGAAAATAATTAACTTACTGAGGAAATGGGG